>JBBBVU010000022.1:18523746-18544214 GCA_037177055.1 Atherinosoma microstoma | reverse complement strand
TTATGGAGATGAGTAGTTCATAAAATTGTGGCTTCACTTTCTTGTTTGAAAATGTTATTTGGAGTCCGTTGGTGATAGCAGGATTGGTTTCTGCTGTAATTGCTTTCTTTGAACTGCATTAGGGTGGACACCACATCATGGCAAACAACAACTCCGCTCAATATCTAATTTCATCCACATTCACACCGTTTCCCGGCTTGGTTTTAAGGAGGGAAGACAAACAGAGAGACACAATTATGAGCAGGGTGTTTGATTGTAAATAGCAGTGGTGGTTGGCTACCTTAGCATTTACTTGGATTGGTCTCTTGTTTTCCTCAGATTGTTTACAACCTGTTCTCGAAACACTGTGTGCTCTTTCTAAGAACTACTGCAAAGAAGAAAACTGAAATGAACATGTATGTTCTATGTACTAATCATGTTTCACTGAAAGAAATCTATCGAAAATTCTATAACCCTAGAGGCAGTTAGATCATGTACAATTCTAAGCTGATTTGCAAAATAAACTCTTTAGCATGCAGTGTAATCCCCCCCTACACACACACCCACTTTTTTCATAATAAATAAATAAATCAGGCCTGATACTGCCAGTGCCATCCACTTATGAAACTCACCAAAACAAGCCTGACTTGTTACAGGTGTCACAAATATAATCTTTGCTTTGATCTTTCACAGTTGAAATTGAGGAGTGTACAGATGTGCTTGGCCAACAAGATGTTGTGTTTACAGTTTATGTCACAATGCATGATGTGCACAGATGCTGTGTGTTTGCACAACAGACTACTACTTAAATAGAAAATTCATCTATCAAATAAGCAATTTACTTCTGTCATCCATTATTCAGACAGATTTTGCAGGATCCTTTGTTCGCTTGTTTAAACTACAGATCAGGCCTTCAGTTCATATCCTGAAAAAATGAATCAGCGTGTTTTTCACTCCTTCTTTTTCCAGCTATACTGACTTTTTCACTTTTTATATGCCTTTTCCATTTAATTTACCAATGAGCCATGATAACAAATCAAGAACAATAAAAGTCATTCCAATATCCTATTCGGATTACAAATTTACAGCTTTATCTATTTACGCCTTTTTAAAAGCTTTAAAAATGTAGAGATTTACAGCTGTAAAAAGCATTAGGCATTTTCTCAGTTTGGAGAGTCAAAGTATTCATGAGAGGCAAACCAAGCTAAACGTTGCTCAAGCCTAAGGCCACCAGAAGAATGGATTTATAAAACTACTCAAACCTAAAAAAAAAAATTAATGTCAGTTCAAATAACCAGTGTATTATGGATTTTTGCACCATGTCAATTTTCTATCAGACAGTTAAATGGACTGTGGACCCTGTTGCAACATGGACACTCAACTGTTGAGGAAATCTAGTGATAACGTCTGCTCAACAACTATTACTCTTTTTTTAGGTTTGAGTTATTTCAGTTTAAATCAGATGGATCAATAAGATATGCTCTATCCAAAGATTAGTTTGGCTTACCCTTCAAAATCTCATCCCAGATAGGCTACATTGTTTCTACTGAAGGCATTAATATCCCTGATGACTTCACACAATCCCACCTCATAAAACATACTATTTCTTGATGATCGAGGTTGCATTGTGCTGTTGTTTTGAGTACATAAAGAGTTGCAATGTGTCAAAATTTATATGTCATACTGCGCTGGGCAAACAAATTGAACTGTTACAGTTTCAGAAATGGGTGGCTCCCTCATTTATAAGAAAACATAACAATTCTATGACCCCTCTATTAAAAATCTGTTGTCTGCCCCATTTTGATACCAAGAGTAAGCCTCGGTCATGTCTCCAGCATCCAGATCTCATATCATCTGCTTCTTACAACAATATTTCAACAAAGATTGGGTAATGAATCATGTGAGATAACACCATAAGTCTGAATGATCTTGATGGGAAAAAAAAACTGCTTTGCTAATTGTCACTGCACTGTAGAAACAAGTTGTTAAAAAGGTGGAACTTAAAAAAGTAAGACAACCAGCAGGAAAGCTTTTTTGAGCGAACTGAACTAAGGTTTCTAATGTTGTGTGAAGCTAAATCAAGAAGGTAGCTTAAAGTATTATCTTAAATTGGACAAATTTCAGGTCTGCTCGTGTCTTTGAGCTGAAACAACTCATGTTCTTAAGTTGAGAATATCTGAATAGTACTCTCAAGTCTGTCCAATTTTACATTTTGATTTACACTCTTAATTTAGGTTGACACAACATGATATTTTACTCAATTTTCAATTTCTTATTCGATTTTTTTTACTTAAAAATGCTTTGCTTGTTGCCTTACTTTTAAAAGTTTTCTCAACTACTCATTCTTTAGTTGGGAAGTTTGTATTCCATCCATCTATTGTCCGTACATGCTTATTCTAATGTAGGGTTGATGGCTGCTGGAGTCTATCCCAGCAGCTACTAGGTGAGAGGCGGGTTCACCCTGGACATGTCTCCCGTCCATCACAGGGCCAACACAGAGACAAACAATCATTCACGTTCATACATGCAACCTCCACACAGAAAAGACTGAGGCTCCAACCAGAATCCTTCACAAAACCCCACTTCAGAGCTACCTTCTTGCTCTGAGGCAATGGTGACAACCACCACACCACCACCAAACATTTTATTTGCAACATCATCACAAGTTATTTCAAAGTCACAATCAATTATATCAGTTTACAAACTGCTCTTCAAGGCTTGAACCCTGGCTGAGCAGTGGGCACAGGGTTTGTCTTACATATGCTCTAAACCTGGAGCATCCAATGGTCCAGTCAATGGTCAATTAAAGTGCAGTTTAAAAGGTGGGGATGAACCTGTACCCGAAGACTCAAAAAGAATGAGTGGTTGAGAGAAAAGGTAATTCAACCAGCAAAGCATGCAATGCATTTTTGAGTAAACTAAACAACAAAAACCAAAAATGTTTTGTCATCCTATATGAAGAGCGTAAATCATTTTCTTTCTTTTTTTCTTATTTTTTGTTCAGCATTATAGCAGCAGAATGATGGTCTGGCTTCTGGGTTGTGCAGAGCAAATATGCTTTGCCAAGAGGAGCTTTATATAAAATATAAAGTATAAAAGCTCCTCTTGATAGTCTGAATTCAGTTTTTATTTATTTGTTTTGAATAATTGTTTATTACTGCATTTACATAATAATGCTGGACCTGGCTGGAGGGGACAGAAATAGAACAGAAAAGAAAGGAAGAATAGAAAAAAAAGGAGACTAAGATACACCAGATAGACAACAATGCAATCCAACCACAGACTCTAGACAATTTGTTACACAACACAACAAAGAACATCCCACAGCCCCCACAGGAGGACAAAGCCAACAACCGTCAGGTCAGAGGCAGGCCGGGGGGACCCTGAGACCCAGGCAATGGGAAGCCACCCTGAGCACAGACCCCAGCCACCACACCACAAAGGCGACCCTGCATCCATCCAGGAGGTGGCAGAGGGAGGCCCCAGCCAGAGCCCCCAAGCAGCTGCTGACCAAGCCGGGCACTGCTCACTGAGGGCGGACAGAGCGCAGGCCCAGGGCTCCAAAAGCAAAGACCTGAATATATATTCTAACTTTGTTAAATTAAAGATTATGCTTTGAGTTGCTTTACTATTTTAGAACCCTTTTTTTTTCAGTGTCTTTACTCATTGTTTGTCTTGTTTTTTTGCTGGGCCCAATGCAAGTTACACACATTTGGCACCTGCACCAACATTAATAAGGTACCACATTTTCCAAGACAGTCTAGGTAAAAAATGCTTACCTTAAGCTGGTTGGCATAGTGTCCCAGTTTGATTTTAAGTAGGAAGCCATCCTCTCCAACCTGGTGCTCAGCCTTGTTTTGCAACTCTTGTATCAGACTGTCCAGCAAGCGTTTAGCCTTGAACTCCTCCTGAGGGTTCTCAAGATCTATGGCATCCCTAAAGACATGCATGTATACAAGATCCATAGAAGAAATGTAGATCAATGCATAAATACACAGAAACTGAATGAGCAGCAAGAAACTCACCACAGCTGGCCCTCTATCCACTGGGACAGGTAATGTCGCACTTCAATGGGGAAGTGCTGACCATACAGAGATTGCATCTGGTGCAGAGCATCTCCCTGAAGCTGCTGGGCCTGGATCCACACTGCCATCTTCAACACCCTGAAGCTGTAAAAGTACGAGGTTATTGATTTCAGAGCCTAAAACACTGTTTTAAAGCAAAACAAGAAAAAAATAAATGCATATTAAGTAACGGGGGGGAAACAAAGAAAAAAAAGGAGGGTCACATCAATCTCCACTTGAAGGATGATGGTAAAAATAAGCAAAACCCGTTGCTTTAATGGAGTGCAGTAACAACAATATGTACAATATGTATATACCCTCACCAAATTCATGAGCAAATGCATAAGAAATAGCTGAAATATTGTGTTTACGTCACCCCATAAACAGTAATCATGAGCATTCTTCAGATTCCTTTTAACAGCTTACTGTTGCAGCATATTTCTGAACATTTCATGTATTGAATTTGACCCATGCTTTACTCGTTTTGCACCATTCATGCATGTATTTGCATCAATCATTCATGGATTTATTTGAAAGTAGGATGATATCTATATGAGATGGACTATTACAACTAAAAATATTGACAGTGGTGTAAAGAAGGCATGACATCACACAACAAGTAAGATGATTTATCCCCAAACCCAGGAGAAAGGCAGTGGAGGCCTCTAGCTCATCTGCACTGATTGTTTTTGCATTGATATAAGTGACGTCTGTATTTGGATTTATCTACAGTATCAACATAAAGATGGAAAGCAATATACAGCAGAAAAGCTGAAACGACTACGAAGCAGTAAACATCAGCAAACAAATTGCTTGGTGCAAATCTGCAGAACAATTACTAGCTCTTTGCTCCTATCCTCACGAGATACTAAGGAGTTGGCAGGATTAACGCTGCACAATGTCTGCTCAGAGTTTATTTAGACATTTGACCGCTTATCCTCACCTCCCCAAATAATTTTTAGAAAATGTGAGGGCTGAAGTATATGTGAGAAAACAGCTACAGGCAAGGTTGCAGAAATGCACATTTCAAGCACAGAGAGGCTCCCACGTGCTCCTGACACTTTAACCTCTGTAGAAGTGTCAAAGGGCAACATCTCTTGCTCAAACTTGCTTGATGTTATTGCAAAACATTTTGAATATTTTGTAATTTCTCACACTCTACCCTAGCAGCAAAGTGTTGTGTTGTTAGTGCACACACATACCCACATAAAAAGTCTTGCGTATGGCTTGTTATCCCGGTCGATCAATATGGGGGAAAAAAACTCTCTGCTTAGAGGGATTTAGAAATCATTTTCGAGGAGAGAGAAGATTTGTAAGATGAAGATGAAGAATTGCTCAGTCTTCATCTGAAAGAGGAAGAGCAATCATCCACAAATTGAAAGTTGGGTGGGTCCATCCCTGCCTCTCACTGATCACAAAGCTTGCCAATGTGCCCTTAGGCAAAATACTGGACCATGCACTATCATTTATTGTGCATCGGTGTTTGTATGGCAAGATAATAGGCTCAATGTATGGCAATGTATTAACAGAAAAAAAGTGTGTTACATGTGTGAATGGATGAACTGAGCTATAAAGCACTTTCAATGACAATAAGACAACAGAAGTGCTATACAACACTGCAGTCCAATTTCTATTTAGCTTTTTATGATATTAGGAAAACAAAACCTTAATCTTAATTATCTTAATTATACAGAACGTCTGAATTAAATAAGAAAGAAAAATGTACTCATTAATTTGATATATGACCCATTCATGACTGACAACCTAGCCAGGTTGCACCCTGCCTCTAACCCTGTGACAGCTGGGGCAGTCTCCCTCCCATGACCCTGATTAGGATAAAGTGGGTAAATAAATGAGTGAATTAGATTAAGCACAGACAGATTTAACTAAATTCAGAACCAAAGATCTAGACTCCCTGACGCACTACAACTTGCTTACATCTACTTTCTGCTTCCCCTCCTCCAATGCAGCTCCTGTTTGAGTCTCTTTACTCTAAAAATGTTGAAGGCTTAAACTGGCTCCACAGCCAGTGATGTCATGGCTGAGAGGGCTTTGTGTTGGGTCACTGCAACTTGTTTCCAGTCAACACACCCACACACCTTTCTCAAAAGTGGCACAGTCACTGTCAGTAAAAGACAGACAGATATGAGTATGCGGGAAGTTTGTGGTGTGCGTTTGTGTGTGCATGCGTGTATTTGTAGGTGCTTGTGGTGTTAGAGGTTCTGTTTGACAGTAGATGCATCTTTTGTGTATCACTGTATACACAACTGACACAAACAAACCTACACATAGCAATTTTACTTCAGCACAACAGTTACGTAGAAAGGGAAGTTCATCCTCTGTGTCTCTGACTCTGTCATCTCTTTCACTTTATATTTCTGAAATTCATTTTCTTAATCCTACCGCTAGTTACTAACACACACATTCCTCACGAGGCATTCTCCATCCTGCTGCTGGAAGGGAGGTTTCCTTTACTTTGCCATCTTGGACTTTATCTCAACATAGAAAAGAAGCCAATTCACAATTGATGGCGACTTGAGAATGTGCACATGATCATAGTTACAGTACAACTTAAAAAAAAAAGGGGAAAAAAGTTCTTTCCCTGCATATAAAGAAATATATTCATTTTGCTGTCATCTTATGATTTACACACAACCTTCAGTCATCTGTCTAATGAACCGTGAGCTGGCAGGATATTAGATTAATTCAATGCAAATGTCAAAAATCTTTTCCTTCTCATGTGATCCCCAGATGAAGGCTGTGCATGCGCATTACAAATCATCTTCTTACATTGTAGCTGGGTGCATGTTCACGTCTCATATGTGCTTGTCCAATAAGGTGAAATAAGCTCAGAAAGGTAATTCCACTGGCATTTACGTCTTTAGACACTAATACTGGCAGGCTATGCTAATGTTCCAACACCCATATCACTGTAAATGAGTCCTGAAATTAAACTGTTGACCTTGCATCTTTTTCTTATATTCTGGAGACAGAATGGAATTTCATCATCAGAGGGCAGGCACGTTCATGGAACTAAATTGGTCAACATTTCTATGAGCATCTCACCCTTCCATGGTTTGATCTATAAGTCCTGACAGATGGCTCCAGTATATTGTGTTGTGAAATCACCCCAACTGCATTTGACAGTTGATTTTAAAGGATTTGCAAATGCCACAGTAAAAACGACTTTATCTGCAAAGACCAAATAAACGGCGCAAAGACCTCGATTCAAATGTAGGCAAAATCATGAAATTATGGCGCGAGTAGAGACAATACTTATTTCATGCAATTTTATGTGCATTCTGTACTACATAGACACTGAATGAACATCATCAACTCATTGCTTTAAATATATGATTTATATCTTTATTCATAGAATCTATTTTATCCTTCATTTATAGTGTTTCTTTATGGATGCACAAAAAACACATGGCACCAAATTTACGTGTGCCACAACTTCATGAAACTAGTAAATGAGTTAGATGGCTGGTTGTTTGTGTTTTTGCCATCTGCACCAATAAAGTGAAACTACACAAACACAACAAATCCTCTGTCACTTTTGCTGCACCTTAAATGTGCACATGTTCCTTTTCTTATAGATTGTGTAAATGAAAGAAAGCAACATAAGAAGACCTGCATGCACAACCCCAAAAGAGCATCAAGTGCAGATTGAATGTATAACCTCCACATTTTTATCTATGAGGGAATCAGCAGCTAGCATCGGCAATGAAACCATCAGCTGATTGGAGGAGGAACCTAACAGGAAGAGCATAAAGCTTTTCTACCCTTTCTGAGACGCCCATTGTGGGTGTAGAACCATGTTTCTGCACCATCCTGCATCAAGCTGGCATACAAATAGGCCCACACAATACTGCTGGGAGCTGAAGCTTAACATATTTGTTGTGCAGCCAAAAGACAGTGAGAGAAATTTGTGTTTACTAGTCTGTCTGGCTCTTTAACAGCTATTAATGGTTCAGGCTTTAGGTCCTCTTTGCGCCCCGTTAGCACCTCCATTCCCAGCTCTAAGAGGAAAGTGAGATGCTTGTCTGCAATTATTTCACTCTAATCGAAACTTCCAAATGTCCTGACATGAACCTGAGACTGAAAACTAACAGTCCTCATTTTGCTTGATGTATAATGAACTTTCCACACTGTGGCATGTCAGCTATTTAATCACAAACCTCAGAAGTGTAAGAAAAATAACTTAGTAAATTAACCTTACCTTCAGATCTGTGTTACAATGTAACAGCAGGAAACTCTAAAGCGAAGCACCACAAACCTAAGACAGACAGAAACAGAGAGACAGAGAACCATAGAAAGAAAGAAAGAAAGAAGAGAGAGAGAGAGAGACCAAAAGAAGGAAGTGAGTCAACCTTGGGTGCTTCTGAGAAAGCTTTCTATTTCCACGGGAACCAGAGCATTAACAAAAAGCCTAAGGAGTTGAGAGAAGGGCAAAAGGGAAAGTCCACTGAAATTATTTGTCTTCAGTCCAGGTTCACTTGGACATGTCATAGACAGGCAAAGTTCCCTTAGTGATAGTAAGAATTTTGAAGTTGCTCCAATTAAAACAATGTTTGTTGGAAACTGCAAAGATGTTGGAGATGTGTACAAAAATCTGTTATTGTTATAAGTGAATTACCAGATGGTCCTGAAATAATTCCTATCAAAAAGCAGTTTACAGTGGATTCTTAAGTTTGTTACATAAGAATTTACAATGTTGTTGACAGTTCTGTAGGAATCCCTGACTTCTAGTACATGCACTTCTATTACTTCTAAGTTAAATATGATCTCAATACACTTTAGTTTTAGCTGACGTAGATAAGGTTTGTTTACTTCAACTAGCAAAAGTTGGGATGGCAAGTCTCTGCCAATACTAGAAGCTTAGAAACATGGGGCGGCAGTGGCTTCGGTGGAAGAGTGGGTTGTCCAATTATCGGATGGTTGGCGGTTTGAATCCTGCGCCCCAAGTCAATCAGCCGCTGTGTCCTTGGGCAAGACACTTCACCCTCCTTGCCTCCAGTGTCGGCATTCCTGCTCTATAAATATGGATGAATGCTTAGTGGTGGTCAGAGGCCATTAGCATGAATTGTCTGCCCAAGGGTAGCTGAGACTACTCATTTTGCTTACAATAAAGTGTCTGTCTATCAAGCCATCTGTATCACTACCCTTCTTTACAGCTGTGAAACCTGGGTGGCCTACAGTCTTTAGAACAGTTTCGCATCTGTTGCCTACAGCACTGGGAATAACCTGGCATGACAGAGTGCCCGGGAGATCTTCAGCACAGAGGCAACCATCACCAGCTATGATTGCTGGGTCATGTCCCACATAGTGCTCTATGGTCTGCTCCATCAGAGACAGAAGGGGACATCTTCATCGGCTTCGATGGAAAACTACAAGCTAGCAAGCTTACCATCACCAGGTATGAATGAATAATGGATACAATGTAAAGCGCTACATAAATCCAACCATTATCATTATAAAAAAATTGGGAACCCCAGCTTTGGATTGATTTAGTCTTGTCTATATATAGAACAGAAAACTGCAGACAAAAAACCTTTGTATGTATTGATTATATCATGACCAAAAGTAATGATGTTTTTTTTAGAATACAATAACATTAATGTTTCTTTTTTTTTTCCAGAAAATTGAAACAGAAGAAATAAATAAGAACCCAAACATAACATGAGTCTGTCTCATTCTTCACCTTCAAGTGATAAATTGTGCATTGTTTACAAAAATTACATGGAAAAGCTATGGCTGGTCTATGGTTAGCATACTGTGACAAAGCAGAATAACTGAAATGCTTAGTAAACAGTCATGCACGTTTAAAACGAGTAATTTTGTGGCAAAAATATTACAGTCGCATCATTTTCTCATTAAAATATGTTTGACAGACCTCAAGGTATTCTTATCATCATTTTGCCAATGTGTCTTGCCTCATCGTAATAATTTGGTGAGTCCAGTAAAACTAAAGTACAACCTTGCCTGTCATTGTTAAAGACACAGTGAGTTGTTTGACTGTGACAGCTCTCATCCTTGGCTGAATTCTGAAGTGAACATCAGGATCCCACATGCTGCCATGAAAAACCAGACAAATATGTGAGCATCTGTATTTTACCGTCTAGATCTTGGCTCAAATCTTCTACACACCTCTATCCTGCGGCTTGTTTGTTTAAGTTTACTCTTGCCCAACCTTAAGAAGTCCCTTCAACACTGCCTCTCTTACCAAAAACATGTGTCAAGGGTTTGCTTGCATCTCTTTGCACACAGTAAAAAGAACCAATCTGTCATGTGAATTATTTCTGCTTTAGTAGGTATGCATGCGCTTCTAGATTGAGCTTTTACTCACCCACCACCAACCTTGCTTAATCTCAAAACAAAATTCTGTAAGGGTTGGGCAACCCGCCGTCCTTACAACAACCTACAATTCCTGATACACTGGCAGAAGGAGCGAGGGCAGCATGCACCGGGGGTAAATGGGTCCTCACTCTCCACATGACTTTCAGCAAATGCTATCATGGAAGACCAGATGCACCAGCAAATGAAAAGACTGCAATGAAGCAATTGGACCTTTTTTCTAAATGCACAGACCTAAGGGTTGTCATGTCTTCCAGCCACCATGAAAAGAGGGGGTTAAATTAATGCTACATGGCAGCCGACTCTAACACACTGAGTGCGAGATATATGCCTTTAATTTTGCACTTGACGTTTCAATTATTTACCAGGTTAAATTCCCAAACAGAAAAAACCATTAAATGAGAAAAATAATTATTCTAAAGTGCTTATGGCCACAGCCAGTTGCTGGTAGGGAATATACTAACTGAATAAAACCTTACATGCAGGGTTGATGATAAGTCAACAAACAATCAGTCACCAGGCAACAATCAATAAGAACAAGTTACAAAGCACCACGATAGAATATATTTTTCTTATATTTTCTTGAGTAATGATTGGTGACTGAAGTATGTTGGTACCAAAATAGTTAACAGTATACTTTGCCAAAAGCCATAACACATGGCTGTGTGGTAACTAATGAATCATAGAGCATATAAAGTTATCTATAACAGAGATAATGCCAACAGAGGCTTTTAAAAAAAAATAATTAAATGGAAAATTGCCTTGTACAAGTCAATGACATTACAACTGAGAACCAAGTGATAATAACCACTCTCAAACTCTGGCCACCTTTGATCACAGTCTTATCCAGAGATCGAGAATTTTCTTGTAGCAGCAGGTGGCAAGAATGGAATTAGTAGTTGTTCCCTGACAGCACAGCATGGAACTAATCAGTAGTTGTGTAAAGTGAAAACAACTTTCAGTCCAAAAATGAGAAGAGACCCATCCAAAATACTAAAAAAACCCACAAAGAACACTTAAATAAAAAATACACATTCTCATAAAAACAACCCAACTGCCAGCCTGGCAAATCCACCACAAATCATCAGTAGTCATTCTCTTTCATCAGTATTACCTTTCTTTTCCAAAAGAATAAGGATGACCTTGGCACCAGCTTCAAAGCCATTTTCAGTCAGACACATGCTTTCAGTTGTCCAGTTTGAATTTACAACAGGCTGCTCTGCCAACATATTTTCTTACCCTTCTTTTGTATCTTCTGTCTCAGACACATGCAAACGCTTTGGTAGATAATGCAGCTAAGCCAATTTAACACATTGACAACACAGGACACTAATTCCACTTAACTAATAATTTGCCCCTTGAATGAAGGAAGCCAATTTGACTTTCTGCTCTTGGCTTTATTTATTTTTTTCAATGCCAAACGGCATGCTGTTGGACCTCGAGTTATATTCAGTGTTCCTCCTTCTCATCACATGGTATTGGCAAAGATGCAAGGAACAGCTTGATTTCTTTCTGTTTCACCCACGGTGCAGAATAATGGCATATTTATGAGTTAAGAATTGCTGGATGAGAGAGGGTTCCAGCTACCATTACATAACTGCTAAAAACAAGCAAATCAAAGCCCTGTCCTAAACCAGCTAAAGTTTGTCATACTGGCTGAAAGAGTCCAAAAACAAACCATTCATGAATGCCTCATTTTCATTCCCGATTCGTCTGACAAGAATGTATAAAAACTGTGTGTAATGAAGCCAATCGCAGCATCAGGCAATATTAATACAAAATACCAAGCACAGAAAAGATTCACAGCTTCACAATAAATCAGATAGTACTCACAGGAAGAAATCTCCATGCTGGAAGGAGTTAAAAGAAATTGAATGTTTTCAAATAAACAGCTTTATATCAGGGAAAATGATCCAGAAAATTCCTCTTGTGTGCCAATGTGTAATATTTCACAAAATGAACATCTGATCTTATAATGTCATCAGTGTCCTCGCTGTTCTGTGAGCTTGCAACAATCACAGCACAGAACACGCAGTGTGTATATGAATGTCTTTTAAGGCACAGCTGAGAGGTTTTGGCATGTTCAGGTAAACAAAGAACCTTTCTCGGGAAGATGTTGTTCATTCATTTACCTGACTGGGATTTAAAAAAAGACAAATACACACTCATGTCACCCACTCTTTCCTCTGAGGAAAGCTGCTATTCATCAACGTAAGCAAGCGCTTCCTGTTAGGAAACTGAAGTGCCACCCACCATTCAAACCAATCTCACCCTGTGAACACAGAAAAGAAAAGGGCACAAAAACAAGTCATGTGATGCTACTGATAGCTTCAGTGAATTTTGATGGGATCAGATTAGTGTTTTTGATTATTAACTACACATACCACCAGTTCCAAAAGTACAAGGCCAGTCCAAGGAGGACTTCAGCTTCAGTTAATGTTAGTATGGTTAGTGTAATTGCAGTAATTTGATATATAAAGCTTGTGCATTAGTTCAACAGGGAAGATCTTGTCCTTTACGCAAGTCCTCCTTCCCTGGTGTTTGGGCTTTTCATTCAGCTACTCTAAGTCATTTCTGCTTTCTCACGCTGTCAAACCAACCACAATCTTAATTTTGCCATCACAATTCTTGCCCACAAGTTTCTTTTCAAGGCAGTTTGATCATTGTTCTTTCAAACTCTCTCTGGTCTGTCATTCCCTAGTGTCTGTCATACATTAGTGTATACATTGGGTCCTATCCGATCTTATCCGAGTGTACATTTACAAATGCTTGGGGTCAATAATATGCATGCAAACCATATGCAAACTTGTACTTTATTTTCCTTTGTCCATCTTTCTCTGCATCCTAACTAGTTTCGATGCTCTCAAAACATGACACAGTAATCACCATGTCTGACTGGAGGGATGGTGGCAATTGGGTGATGTTGATTGCCTGCTTGCCTCCACATATTTTTTTTGAGTGGTTCAATCACTTCATCTGAGTGTCATCAGTTTAGCAGATTTTGGTTCTTTTGGTCTCCAAGTTCCTCAAACAGATCTTGACAAATTCCAGCATGCTGTTAAGTGCCATTGCAGAGGGCAATGGCATCTGACTAACCAGTAAAAAAAACACCCAATTAGTGCAACGATGGAGAGAGGGATGTCCTTTTCTTCAGTGTTTCTTCCTGTAACATTTTGCAACATAATTAGTTTGGATAAAAATGGATGAAAATTCCACATGCGTATTAACTTAAATATGGTGCTCTTGCTGAGCCACATAAAACATATTGGTGCAATCAGGTTTAGGTAGGTAGAGTTGTTATTCTATAATCAATTCTAAAAAAAGTACTTTGCAAGGAGACAGAGATGTGTAACTTGGTTTACAATTAAACAGAAAAGCACTGACAATTATCTATGATCTGTTATAATTGTATATGAACATTTTAAATTCTCTCCCTCCATCCTCTATCCTCCTCCCTGTCCCACAGTCCAGCTGCTCCATGGCATAGGCTATGCATTATCACACCCACTCAGAGCCAGCATTTATAAATAACATCTCAGAGTTAAACTGCTGAGGGTAAAATTAAGTACATAATTTACTTCTGGTATTATGTCCAGCACACATGGTTGCATCACATGGTTGTTCCATTTTTAATTGAAATAAAGCACCTTTGACTACTAGTCAAACATTTTATTAACTGCTTTTTGTAAATGTTTGTGAACAGGAACAAACTTTTTTTTTCTTTTTTTAAACAGTCAGTCTTTGAAATGTGGTTGTCTGTAGAATTTCAGTCAAGATTAAACACACAATTTCCACCAGGCCATACAACTATTCTGCCAAACCACATTTTTTAGACAGGCCACAGCATAATCACTATTGTTAACCCCTACCACGCTGTGACACGTACATATTTAATAAAAGTACATATCTATTTCAACGATTAAAAATGTTTTTCTTTTCATTTGTTTATTTATTGATTTTTTGTTTTGAGAATTTAAGGAGTATATCTCAAAAGTATGACAACACTGGTTAAGACTGAAATCTTAATCAAACTGCACCACGCTCTGATCTCTGGATAAATAAAACATACCAACATTTGAATCGGAATAAAAAAAAAGTGTTCTTTCATACAGAATACACAGTCAAAAAAAATAGAGGACATGGGTGACCTGTTGTCACAGAGAAGCACATGACAAACAAATGTGCCAGAAGCTCTAAGGCAGAGACAGATGACTACAAGAGGGTCTTTGTGTTGTCCAACCTGCCCTGAGGTCATGTTGCTATGCTCCAACCCACATCCCATCACGCTGTCAACATGAGGAAGATCACTCATTAGCTCAGTAATGTGCTTTTGTGTGTGCGCGCATATGTATACTTGTTTGTCCTGTGATGACACATGGCTCATGTTTTGTATCACATTTAAATGTGGAAAACCCTTAATTAAATGTGTCTCACAAGACTAAATGAACACTAAAATAGGAACACATTTGATGGGTAAATCACATTATGAGCTGCACATCTATGTCCTGCGGACTCTTTTTATCACCTACAATGTCAGCTTTTGCCGTTATTTCACCACACAACAGGCTACACAACAAACAGACCTGACTATTGTTAGCTTAATTTTGCCCTGTCACTGAAAAATGAACCACCTTTGAGTCGATAACTACTTACCAGACAAATCGTGCACACAATAGAACCTCTTGAAAGGTAAGTTGTGTTATATTTGAATGTCTGTGTATAATGATTCACTTTAGGAACTAATGGAAATAAATCTTTGACTGAGGTAGAATAAAGGCAAATTGTTGCACTAAGGGGAAATTAGAACACATCAATTGGCCGTGATAGATTTATGGAGGTAAGATAACTGGAGAGTGAAGAAAGACATCAAATGCTGTAGGTAAGCTGGGAAAGAAATTGGATGTGCATTTACATTAACATAATGGTTACACTGATAAATAGTCAAAAGGAATAAAGGACACTGTCAAGGGTGTAGATAACAAAAACAAATTAAGAGACAGAAAAACTGCCTCCAGCAGCAGTACGATTTATTTGACGGTATTATCTAATATTTAATTATGTCTGAATACCAAACAGAGAACTGTGTTAGCATTTCACAATGTATGTAGGACATAACAGTGAAGGTGTCAGTATGATGTGGCACAAAGTAGGATGTTTTTGCTGCAGTACTCGGAGCAGTATGACAGTTACTGACAAGAGTGAAATGAGTCACCACCCTTTTGTTTAAAAAGGATCATTCGTAGGGACTGTGGTAACAGTCCAAATGAAATAAACCCAAATTAAACTTTTTTTTTTGTGCCCCAAATCCATACAAACACACTTCAGGCAGTCAGACAAACTAAAATTGTGTGAAGAGAAAAGTTGCCCTTGCATGGCCTCAGGTAACTAGTTCCCCACAGTGCTGAATTGGAGGCCTGAGGATATTCCCTGTGCTGTCTGTGATGATGAGCAACAGCAAATAAAAGGAGGTGATCTTCTGTGACCAGCATGATATCAACACTTTCACTCAGGTGATCAATGCCCCTGCAGGGTTTATTGTGTACATACTGTCAACACTGTGCAAACAGAGCAAAGCTGTCAAAAATATCTCTTTCGGTTTTCAAACTCTTAAGACCCCTGCATCCCTTTTTCAAAGTAAGCAATCAGTACCTGTGTGTCCATACTGGCGATGATAAAAAAAAAAAAAAAACATTTTTTTGTTGAAACTGTCTTTTTTGAGCAGATTTATGGGTGTTCATTTGTAATGGTTAAAGGACTTTCAAACACACTAATCCCACACTATCTAAAAGTGTACAGTATATCATGTCTCTGTGCTCAGTCTTACATGCCTTACAGCCGCCTCTGTTCTTAATCAAGAAAATAGAAGAGGGAAACAGCAATCACGTCAACAGAATTTCACACACCAATTTATGCAGTCACAGTAATGACAATCAGATACTTCCTGACTGGAAGTAATCTTTTTAAAGCTGACATTCTATTAAAGAAATTAATGTTTATTATATAACTTGCTCTCAATAGTCAAGGCTTTCAAGTTGTCAAATAAGGAAAAATGGCCAGAAACAGATGAGTGTTGGCCATTTAGATTATGTTTACACGCAGCAATATACTGACACAAACACAATTAAGACACAAAATAAGCCACTTCAAAAAATAACTTTAAATAAGGTCATTTTTTGAAGTTTTCAAGGCATCATGTTAGCAACTTTGGGCTTTTCTAACAGCCTGTTGTTTGTTTTGGACTTGTTTTCAAAGATCAAGTTGCTTGTTTCTGTCACAAGATCTGGCAACACAGCCTCCAGCAGCAGAGTGGGTGCAGAATGGGATGGCTGCAGGGTAAAAAAAACATGTTTTTTGAAGAACATGTGTTTTGAAATACATGGACATATGAGAGCAAACATTGCAGTGGCGTTATCTGAGCATGATCTTAAATAAGCCACATTTAGAAAGGTGTCAATAACCAGAATATTATTGATATGCGCACATAGCTGATGACAGTGCTGCTCTGAGTTATAGATATAAAAAAGTGCCCCAACCAATTAACTAAAAAATTAAGCAGGGAGGAGTAATCAAATGGCTCATTCCACTTCACATAGCTGGGAATATACCACTAAGTCTGCTCACTGTTTGTTTCAAAAGTTACCGATCATGGGGACATTCTGATTTCCCACTGAGGAAAAATCAAAGAAAAAACACCACAAGATACTGGATTTCCTAGTTGAAACCTTGACTATGGTTTCTCAAATCCAACTTCTGCTTTTTGCCCTGTTCCCTTTAAAGGAGTGAATGAACAATATTTTAGATAAATTGGACAATGTACTGTTAAAAATGATTTCTTCAAGGAACAGTACAACTGCTGACAAAAATTTGTTGTAAGAGCGTAGCATAAAAGCAAATCCAGAAGTGGTAATGATTCTTTTCCCGGTATGCAAGTTGAATGTGTGAAATGAAATATGACACAATCTCATCATGTGACTTCCCGCTTCTGAAGCAGAAAGAAAAAAACAGCATGAGAAATTCAACTTGTTGGAGTGGTGTGGCATTCTGGGAGATGTAGTCTGCGTTAGTCACGAGCCATTTAATGATGTGGCATCTAGATCTGGATGGGAATGTAACACCACACTACTACATGTCCCCTTCTGATGCCATAACAATTTATCATTGCGCAAGCAGGAGAAAATAATCGTCCACCAAGACGGACAAGAAAAAGAAAAGCACAGAACTGAAAAGAAGGCGCTCGCATCAAACAGAGAAAATATCTCAAACTTTCCAGCTGTCTCTGTGAATGTAGACCCACTGCAGCACCTTTGCCTTTCTCTCGTGCAAGTCAACGACTTCTCTAATTACACAACAGTCTTTAGCAATCCATTACTTCTGTGTGGTCAGCCTGAGCCATGACTGATCAAAACACCAGTAAGCTGGAAGGTATAGCAGTAGTCACCATGAAGTTAAATTAATCATATAGTCATAATATATTGCAAACGACAGAATCCTGCAGGACTGCAAGATCCAACCAGGAAAATAAAACTGTGCATCATCAATCCGCCATACACAGATAGGGCAAACAGCACATGGCTGCCTGTGAAAGGACTATACATCATGAGGTGATGAAGTATTTTCAGCTAATGACGGTCACTTTAAGGAACTCTCTGCAGAAGTACAGTGGTTTGACCTTGTTTCTGTTAGAGAGAAAACTTCACTTTCACAATTGTGGCCCTTTGCAGCCATGTGACAGCAAAAATACAGCCTCTGAAGAAAGATTGCTAAATCTTTCCGGTCAATTGTAATAATTAGAAGTCTTTTTCCAGTTTACAGTGAGTACTTAAAAGCTCAAAACATCCTTGAATGTATGGAAACCAACACGCTGTCATAGCCACAAAAACAATATTCGAAAGGAATCACTTTGTATACTAAAATGTATCTTTTATTTATTTTTTGAGAAAATTAATGGTACACAATACAGTAAATATCTTAAAGATCATGAAGTATTTCTAAGTTGTCTTTCTTTTTTCTCAAAAGACAGCCAATGCAAGAATGAATGCATACTGTGCTATTCAGTAACTGATGGGGAAAATGAAAACCTCCTGCAGTTTTCTGCTGCTGTGCTCACTGAGTACTTGAGTCACAGTGTGACCTCGTGAACCCAAGCTGGCGTGCAAGTCTCTGAACACCCAGCCGTAAACTGCTTTCAACTGTTGTTTGCTCAGTTAGTGCTATGTTTTGTTTCACCACCCCACATTGTCCAGCTATCTGGAAAGACATCTATGAGCAAGTCGGAGGTGAGGAGGGCTTCAACCTATATGTGGAAGCAGTGTAGTTTTGAGAAAAACCAAGTGCAGAAAGTGGATGGCTTTTCAAGTTTGCGTAAAGACAAATGACAAAGCACAAAAATATTGAAAATTGAGATTACAAAAGAAAAAATGACCATTCCTTAAAATGTTAGTAACAGTAAATTATTTGTATTCCGGTGTATAGTAATTATCGATCTATAAACCTATAAAAACTCAGCAAGCACATGCGTTTGTGAGCCTTCCCAGGGACTAAAAATGGAAATCAGCGTTGCTATAATCTTGCATCTTTACATTTGATGTTTATCAATAGCATTGCCCCTTTTAAAAATAAAATAAAATAAAGCAACAGATGCAAATGTAGACAGGTGATACAAGCAAGCAGCTAGGCTTAGAATTGCTTTCATGCTGCAATTCACACAACAGCCCTTCAAACACAACATTTCATGTCAGGATCTTGCCATATCAATGTTCAAATGTTTAATTCTATGTTTTGTAGTGATTAAAAATAGCCAAAACAGATTATTAGATTATTAAAAGCAGCAATGTCTTTACTTGTCTTATCTGGCTTTGCCTTATCCACAACAGTGCCAGTGAGCTTCATTTCTTCTTCTGGGGATTAAATTTGGCTTGTGTCACATTTGTAGATTTGTGCAGGGTCGTCTCTGTATTTGTTAATAGGTGTCTGCACTTATTATGTGTGCATGTATGCATATTGTCTTGACTAAGAACCCAGTAGATAACATTATATAATCTCTGGCCCAGAGGGGAGAGTTTAAATGTGGACACAGCCTCTAGTTCAAGTAAGAGGCAGTGGGAAAACCAGTTTGTTGAAGCGGAGCCGCTTTAGAAGCTGAACCCTGCAGCCAGAAACCCACTGAGTCACGACAGACAGCAGAGGGGACAAGCTAGCCAGTTGTCACTGTCCAGTAGTGTGCTATAATGAGCCATCAGTGCAGAGTAATGTTAGTGTACTCATGAAAACAGACATCAGTTGTAAGCCCAACCTGTGACCTTCTGAATTAACACATACCTAATAGCCAATTACTTTTAGTCTTAAATCATTCACTCAAGTACAGTGAAGACAACGGACAGCAATGCAGTCCACAGCAAAGTCTGATGAGAATTAAGAACACAAGCCTTTAGAGATAATTTTGACATAAAAGCTTCAATTTTTGCTAGAAAAATAATAGAGATGCAAAGTCAAATATTTACCTCCATCTAAGTTATAGAAATCTACAGTGTGAACGTTTATGCTTTCACTGTTAAAGCTGTAGCCTTCAGTTAATGAGAGTTCATTATAAACAGGCAAAAATTCTATTGGTTTATTTTAACTATTACCAGCAAAGGCATCTTCCCACAGAGCAGCCACTAATTATCATCTTTATAATTCAATGATTTAAAAATTGTGGTGTTTTCCTTAAACATTTCACAACTAATTATCCTTCTCATCCAATTATTCCTCCATGTGATAAATCTTAATCTGAGTGTAATCTTCAAACGTCTTGTCCCCAAAACTTTTTTTGCCCTAAACAAAAAACTATAAGTAATCAAATTTCCATGTAGTGTATGAGGGTCTAAATTTATGTTTTGTAACTGACGTTCAAGTTGATCCTTTACTGGTTGCAACTCTGAGTATGCATTCACACTGGCACTCTTTGGTCCGCTTTCAACAAACCCTGGTCCACTTCCACAGATAGTACAGTTTTATGCTGCGTTCCATTTACCTCGGAACTGGGAAGTCGGAACTGGGAAATTACGTCACACCCGAGTTAACAGCGTT
>JBBBVU010000022.1:18502885-18523646 GCA_037177055.1 Atherinosoma microstoma | reverse complement strand
AGGGTTCAGTGTCTTGCCCAAGGACACTTTGACATGTAGTCAGGGGAATCGAACCGCTGACCTCCTGATTAGTAGACGACAGCTCTATCCACCCGAGCTACTGCCGCCCAATGTCCAATGTCATCCACACAGTGTATCCTGAAAGCCATATCCTTTCTTCACATAAAACAACACTTCTGTATAATTATAAGAGAGCCCAACTTGACCAACTGTGAGTAACCAAGACTGTATATGTAAGAGGATCTTGCTGCATACCCCTGGTTGGTGTGAACTTTGTCTCCCCGCTGCATGGAGAGATAGGAGGAGATGACTATGCAATGCATGAGCTCAGTGTCCATGAGGAGAATTAATGTAATCAGGCAGGCAAATCATTCCTTTTCATAAGATATTAAAAATAAAAAGAATAAAAAAATAAATGTGCAGCTGAATCGTTTTACACAATTCCTTAGAACTTCATCACGAACACATTAAACCAATTTCAAAATTAGCCTGGTAAATTATATTCACTTAAATTTGAGTTAAAATATCCTTTCTCTATTATCTTTTTATGGACAGACATTCTTTCTTTCTTCTTTCAGTGTTTTTGTCCTTCATACTAGCTGGAGACTGGGTTCATTTCTGTGTAGCCTGTGTTTGTGCGGCAAAAGGGAGGTGACTAGCAAAGAAAAATATGGGCTATGTATGGTTTCAACATCTTCAAACTAGTCTAATGACATTGAGTGACTGCTAGAATTCACCTGTACAAGTTTCTCTTACTTTAGTTAAATCATCCACAGTTATTTGACAACTTTGCTGGTTCTTTAAGGAAAAGCCTTTCCAACCCATCCCTCCATATGCAAGCACCAATGCATGCAACATTCGTGAGCTCTGCCCTTTGATCTTCCTCGCTTGTCATGTGTCAGAGGTCAGATAGCTGTAGTTTCTCAAACACAGTATGTAACCCGTCACCAGAGCTTTGGACCCATCCCCCCACTGTGCTGTTGCTCCCCTTAGCATGCCCACCCCCTTCCTACCCTCCCCTTTCATGGCAAGCTCAGTGCTGTCAGTAAAAGGTCAACTCCACCTTTACCCTGCAGAGGTCTTTGCCCTACAGCACCAGTACCATTTCATGACAGACAGGGATGATTTAAAGCACTAACAGACCCCAGATCTAGCACTCCATTGTGCCAGACCTTGCATTTACATCCCTATTTCTCTTAAAAGCTACTTACTGTACATCCAAGGTGCAAGCATTATTTAAAAAGCACAACAGCTTGTATATTGCAGTTTATCTCATTCTAATTAAATACTTGTGAGAAATACATTTCATCCAACTATTTAAGGATGCTTTTTTTGTGTAGTTTTAAAAGCTGAAATTAGACCACACATGGAGCTGGCGCCCCACAAGTCAATTTCTCTTTCATTTCCTTCACAGGCATTTCAGAAAATATTTCTTCCATTCACAGGCATTTGAGAAAAAGTTTTCAGTTTTGAAACAGACATGCTAGTTGGTTATACAATCTATCATTAACAGAATGATTAACAGCTGCTTGAGGATAAAAATATGTACTTTAGAAAGGCAGGCCTAAAGGACAAGCATATGGCCCATTCATTTTAACCTAACCTATCAACTTACTGATTAACCGACATGCATGCATCTAATGCAGTTACTTCCTCTTTGATCAAACCTCACAATCGGAAGACAGTCATCATGAGTTTGTTGAATTGTTTTCATGTTATTTAGTAGTTAAGTTTTATTAGCCTTTCTTGAATAAACAATCGTCATTGTGCCAAAGGCTGCATGTACTACAACATGAACATAAAGCAGAAGATCAAATTTGTGTGAAGACTTTACTCAGTCACTGAAAGCTTTCTCCAATGAGCTGTCCTGACAAATACATATGTAAAGCATTTATGACCAGAGGGAGACTGTTATCAGGTAATCTTTATAACCCTCAATACCAGGACAATTCACTCTTTGTAAAATTTATATTTGCAATTTTAAGACATGTCCTGAATTTAAACAATTAAGATAGCACTTATCCATGTAGAAAATCATAGCACAATAGTTCATGAGCAAACCATTCCTATATTATGTCCTTTAGTTTTTCTTTAACTTAGGTTAGCCTTAAGGGCTCTTTGAAAGATGAGAATTTTGTCCTCTCAATGTCAAGGAGTACCAAAAAGTATAAGACTGTCAAAAAGGAAAACTGTGTTTGTTCTATGATCATTTGCACAGCAAGGGATTTTTGTTGCTTCTTCCATTGTTGACTCCAAAATACATTCGCTTGTAATTGCTCTACAAGAAACAACGTTTTTACAATGCATCAGAGTTTACTAAGGCAATGTTACAATTTCTAACATTCAGATGATCTTGTTTACTGATCCCATTAATCATCATCAAAAATATACATACAGCATCAGGTCATGATATTTTTCTTCAGGCTGTATTATATGAATATCCATTTCATTGTATAACTTGTTCTTAACATACAGAATGAATACTATTTTTTCAAAATCTTTCAAATTCATTTTTTGAGTCTTCACTTTGGCGGACAAAAAAAAGAAAAAAAGGGGATATTTCTTAAGAGGGGAATTCACATATATTGCTCCTGTGTACATTCACCAGATTATACTACTTTTTAGGAATGAACATCATCTTTTGATCAACTGCAGTGTGTGGCGGAGCTGCTTATAACCATCTTTTACAAACAGTGACATAGTATAGAACTCTCATCTCTGCCATATTTGTGAGTGATTATGGCAGAGGCACAGGGATAATCTGGATAAGCTGAGCATGGGCTCTGAGGTAACAGTGTGCCATGGCTACCTCCTTGGCATTCAGTCACCTTTTTCAGCGTTACAAGCAAATGTGGGTTTTGTTGTAGATGAGGAAAAAAATGCTCTTGAGCACTTGCCTCATCCATATAGATGACATAAAAATTCTCCTGCTTCCATTTCTTTATATATCAATAATTGGGTAAAAACATACACAGGATCTAGTCTGTAGAGTCACTATATCAACAAATGTCAAGCAATTATTTCCTGCTATTTAGAGCAAAATATAATTTCTTCATCCGGAATGATTTTACTTATATATGGCACATTACTAGATTGTTGCAGACAAGGAAACGTGAACTCCAGTTAGAAGATCTGAAGACATTAAGGGGAAGGGTGTTGAAAGATGCTTTTAAAGATATGCATAGAACTTTTTGAGTGCCAAAGAAGGATTTCACCTCAAATGAATTTGTTTTGTCTATTCATTTTTATTATATGCCTTTTCAGTCATTTTTTTTGTTTGTGTATGTGTGTATCATTCATCCAAAATAGGTAGGTTGCCATTTCCAATGTAAGTTTATAAGAGGCATTTTGTTGCTGTTGAAGTTTGCATTTTAAATAGGAATGTGTAAGACAACTAAACCAACTAACACCAAACCATTTGTTTATCTATTGTGATTGTGTTTATATCTATTTCTTTACTATAATTAAAATTTACCCCATTTATTACAAAGAACAGGAATAACAAGTCACATGATAGTGCAGAAACTTTGAGAAAGTCTGATGCTATTAAAATACATCATTAGCCATGGCATTTATTTATTTATATATATAAAGGGCATATTGTATCTTTTCCCAACCGCCTTCAGCACTTATTGAAATAGTGGCATGTGACGTATGAAAACATTATGCATTAGAGGTTGCAGAGGTCATTGCATACCATAGGACAGCAGATTGGGATCCAATAGTCACAGATTTCAGACAGATTAAAATCCCTTATGTTTTTAAATGTGTAGACGAAGACCGAAAGAAAAGAGATTATGTTGATTTAACGTTTGTTAAGTCCTAGTTACACTTCTATCTGATCACAGACATTTAAGTTTACTTCGTTTAACAGCTCATTTTATTGTGAATGAAACTAGATGCTAAGCAAACATTTGCAGACAATATATCACAACAAAAAAGTGAAGTGACTCAATGCAACTCAGTGAATGCCAGTTAAGTACTTAACACGTGATAACAAACAACAATATACAGTATTTCTTCTGTTGTAAGAGTGGTAGGTTTGCTGGAGATGTGCACAGTTCATGTGAGAGCATTGTTTGGCAGGCACTGCTATGGGAAGAGTTGAGCTCAAAGGATCAATACGGGATAACAGCATCACCAAATCAAAAGCTGACTCTGTATTACAAGTGCCTCTACAAACAAGAAAGAGGCTGAAAGAACACATATTTGGCTGGTAAAAATAGTAACAGAGTATGCAGCAACATTTTCATGCACTTCTATAATAAAGAGCGATGCAGGATTAGTTTGACAAAGGCTGCATTTATATCAATCACCTCTAATCCAAAGCACTTTAATCCACCATACAGACAAATATAAATTAATCACGAGCATCAATAATTGAGAAATCTTTTTCTCTCTTTTTTTAATGTCATTCTAATCACTTTTTAATCAAATGCTCTTTTAAGTAATCTTACACAGATGTTACCTCTCCAGACAAAAGGAACATTCATGACCTCAATCTAGTTGTTAAAAAAACTAAAAAGAAAAATGTGTAAAGAAGCACTAACAGCATTCAAACCATGGTTAGGATCTTTGGCGGGCAGAACAAACAACTGAGCTAAAACTTGTGTTTTAAGATAGATTTAATGACAATAATACATTTTATTGAAAACGTGTTTCCTCTTCATTCTAACCTTCTTCAAACGCCATCCTATTCTGAAAAAGATATTTATTCGCTGGGGAGCTATACATTGATTCTATCTCCTTTGGTGTAAGCCTATAATAGGCTTGAACATAGTGGCAGCAGCACCAGTTAACCTCTTATCCTGCTCAATTAAAACACTAATGTCTCTACGCAGATATTGCTAGAAAACTGTTTTGGGCTACAATGCTGTTGTTTAAACAGAAAACGTTGAAAAAAGAGGTTTCCGAAGAAAAGCAATCAATTAAATGAGCATTTGAAGAATTTACCAATTAAATGATAAATTGTGCACCCTCAGTGCTAAAGTTAAGTTTTAGAAACAATTGCTGACATAGTAGCATTTTGTGTGGGTTTCTTTCCTGTTCGCTGTCTGTTTTCTTTACCTGTGGTGGCAGATGCAGTTACATAGCCTCAGGTTACATCAGGATAGAAACCTCATTAAAGTGACATGTGCTTAGGGTGTGAAAATGACTGACTGAAGATAAGGGAGGCAGGATTGAGCTACAATGCTGCCTTAAAGTTAAGCTGCACATTACAGCTTTAAAATGGATTCGGACGGGACAAGTTATTGCTAGTATAGATTATAAAGCAGAAGGTTCACATAAAACAGAATGAACTGACAGAAACCAAATCATTCAATGTCAAACTATGTACCTATACCAATAAAAGTATTCTTCTTCAATCTGGGAAATCCTAACCAGCCTTGGTACATACCTGCAAAACACAGGTTGTGACTAAAGTTTGTATCAAAATGCATCAAGTGGCTCAAAGTTTATAATTGATTACAATTCACAAAAGAAATAGCCAGCAGTGGCTTTTTCATCCTGGGTTTCTTATCAGTTATCCCAGCCTCAGGTTACATTGCATATCAGGAACCGATATCCTGTGAGATACAAGTGTTAGGGTGTGAACATGAGCCAGTAAGGATAAGGAGAGTAGGATGAGGCTATACACCTAATAGCCTTACAAAGTGAGGTCATTTAAACTTTAACCAAGTTCAAATTACACAAAATAATCATCAAAATCTCTAAAATATGGACCACCTACCAAGAGTGGACGCACTTCAAAAGTGGCTGAGTTTTACTGATGAATTTGTGGCAACATTTGTATGAATTGAAAATTGATCAATAAAATAAATACAGTGCATAGCATGAATACAGTTTGAAACATATCCCAAACACTTGCCACTTACTGAATTGTTAGCTCTCTGAAGTGTTTTTAGCATTTACAGAATAAAGTGGTGTTCAAACATGGACACATGACATTAAAGTCTAATAAATTGCATCAATAACTAAATACACGTTGCACAGTATGTAAACTCTGATAAGACATAGCTGTACTTACACGGCAGTATTGCAAATTTTTATGCATCACTGAATGCAAAGAGGTTTGCAATTTGCTGCAAGTTTATGCAGCAACATACTGGCATAAATTAGGTCACATTATAGACTGCACTGCACTAAAATTTCTGATGTTAGCTCAAAACTAACAAGTATTACTGAAGATGTCCCATCTAACTGATGCAGACTAATAGCAGTGCACTTCCCTGCTCCATCCATGAGATGACCTATACTCCTTTCAAAAAGTGGGCCAACAGGACACCCATATGAAGTCATGACCATGACCAATAGCGTGAATGTTGCTGTTGAGAAAAAAATAAATAAATGCTCACACTCTGCAAACATGAATTTAGTGTCAACTTTGCCAGCGGAGCATGAATATTTTAGTACACAGGCACATCTACAAGCTTATCTGTTAACTATGTTTCTTGTCAGGAACAATAATATGTTGTTCGTATCCCAAAATTAAGTATAATTACAAAACTTGTGCAATATGATACCATTCTTACCACGTACCAATGCCTGTAGATGTTTCATATTGATTCCTTCTTTGTAAATCACACTGGAGAACAACTTGAACTGTTATTATAAATATAGTTGAACTTCTTTACAAATACAGCAAATGATGATTGCACTGCTTATCAATGAGAGCATTTGCTACACATGGTCTGTACTTAGCAAAGAAAGCGTTTCTCCTTTTCATGTGTCAGACCTCACATAATTCAATTTCCTTCAGGGCACAGATGAAGCCATTCCTTCACATAATTCATGCATGAGAGATGAAGCATGATTCAAGGCCTTAGGCATTAATAAAAGATGCAAGAAGTTGCCTAGTGTTACCCTCCAACACCACAATGACAAAAGTCTTGGTAAAAGATCAAACACTGTCCATCAAATCTTCATTTTCACCAATGCCTTGCTTTTTAAAACACATTATGAGAGAAAATTTAAGTAATAAGACACATGCCTTTTGTTCATAGTGAGTAACAAAAAGTAATTCTGGGCCTGCATAAAGAGCAGACTGATGGTAGTTTTGGATAGAGGGGGAAAGCTACAGCTCACTCTTCTATAATATTTCCTAACTGCTCAAGGGATTCTTTAAAAATGTAATCTGTAAATTCTGCACAAACTTACTTGCACTACCCTTCAAGTCCTCAATGTGTGTGATCCTGAAGCAAAAACATCATGGATCAACCAAAAAGTGCTATTATTTAAGACTTTCAACATTATTTGCTGAATTTTGGTCAGAATCTGTAATCATAAATTCCAAAAATTAATGTAAAGTAGCCTTTAGACATGACAAAGAGAATAACACTTTAAACCCTTATGCGGCCAGACCTTGTGCAATGGTGCTGCAGCAATAAGCTGCAACTACATTTTGCTCCTATTTGATGATGCTTGAAGGTGAGCGAGTATGGTGTACTCATTAGAAAATTATATTCAAGACAAAGTTTATCTATTCTAAGTCTATTGTTATTTGACCTATGCTCAACATATCTTTGCACAACACAAAATCAAAGCAAAATAAGCAGAAGCATGTTAAGCAACATTCACTGGTGTTAAAGTAGCTATATGCTTTCCTGGTCTGTGACTCTCTTCGTGTTCTTCTTGTTTTACAATGTTTAACCTTTTCTTGTGTCACTGAGATAATAACCAAAAACCTTATCATGCTTGTCAGTGTCTGGAAGGGTTGATGGCCATTCCCCCTCCCACTTACTCATTTTGCAGATTAGAATTTACAGAAAGTTCGACAAAGATAGAAATAGAGGAACACAGCATGATCGAGGAGTAAATAACAAAAGAAGTGGAGATCTCATGAAACTGATACTAAAACCCTGCCAAAGTAATAAGTTGATGGAAATTGCATATGAGTCTTGTCCAGAGTGGGCAGCGGTCACGGGACGCCAGGACACACTGTGGATGCCAACAATCAGCAACCTTATTCGACAGATGGATCAGAGCACTGCTGGCCTAGACCAGGCTAAAAGCTCATGGTCACGTGACCAGTGGATTAGCGTTAGCCCAACTGAAAGGGGGAGGAGGTTGGCATGCATTACACCACATGCTTCCTGATCACTTCCCTTTGAGTATGTTTCCCTTTCTCTTTTGTACAGATCTGATCCCTGTCTGTCCATACAAGACATTGTGTTTTATTGTTTACATGACTTTTAATTTCATTTGCATGAAAAGAATCACCAGAGAACCAAATCACAGGCACAGAAAATTTCTTGGTCTCCTTCCATTTAAATCTATCATCTATCCATCTTGTACTAGGCAGTTGTGAGTGACAAAAAGCCCCATGCTAATATAGTCATTAGTGCATAACTGATTCTGACACCTCACCTTTGACTCATAGCTTAGTCAGATCAAAACCACTGTTTTTATCTGCTAACTTCCAGCTTATCATGATGTTTAGACATGGTAAATTTATTTTGGCCACATTTATTACACCAGCCAACTCCATGCGCCATACATGATCCTTTACAATGTTTACTAATAACAGCATAAAACAATCAAATGCTAACAATACATACAATCAAATTTTATTTCTCTTAAATACATAAAACAGGAGGGATAAAACAATTAAGTTTACAATACAAGAGTTAAAACTGTAATCAAGTTTAATAATGTTGAGAAGGTATCTCCTTTGCTGTCCTATCCAACTACAATACTGAAAATTTCTCATCATACTGTCCAGGCTCACTGAAGCCTACACTTGTCTGGCAGCAGGGAGTCAAAGAATGAGAAGCACACACAAGCTATAGGATATGTGATGCTGTGTGCACATGGAACAGTGAGTTTGTAGGATAAAACACTGGGTTCCCTTATTTCCCCTGTTGCCATTCCTCCTGCATCTGGGTCTTGCTGTTAGGGACATTACGTGCTAGCCAATTCAGGTCTAGCCAACAAGCAATGTTCCCATTCCAACCCTTTTCACAGAAACCCAGGGAAACCCTCCATCCCTGTGCACCATGCAGTGCAGTGAAAGAGGGGGCATACAAGGCAACACAGGGCTTGCCAACCAGGTTATATGCCACAAACAAAGCATGGATTGTTATTTCTTAAAGATTACAGCTTGACGGATATGTTGATTGATACGTTGATATGTTGAATGGACACACAAAAAGGATAAATGAAAATAACTGAAGAATGAACGGAGAGGGAATATGAGTCTGGAGTAACAAACAAAGATTAAAAGATTAAAAAACAGACACAACAGAATTCCCATCTCAGCTTCAAAGAGCCCAAGTTGATAACCTGAAATTCTTCTGTCCAAACCCCAGTGGAGCAAAAACAGAAATACCTCAAAGAACGACATGAACTGAATTACTGCAGTTGTAGATTTTTTTTATATTTAAATTAAATGGCACATTTCAGCACAACTAAAAAACCCACCCAAGATCAAAATGGGAAGGTATCACTTATAAAAACCACCCTACTGCTGTGATGAAGAGAACATTCGGACAGAATTCAAGTAACAAGGAGCCATTATCACAGGGGGCTGAACAAATTATCACAACATTTTCAATTACTCTGAGCGACGGGAGTGTATGAGGCAGTGCCAAGCTTCCCTGTAGCAGTCCAGAATTTTTCTCATTTTTCAGTATTCACTGAGCAACAAGATAAGAGATATCAGGAAGGTGCAATAACTGAAGGTAAGCTTATTTGCGCAATAAATAGTACAAATGCACTCTCACGAAGCACAAGGTATTCTTAGGAATAAAAAATACACATCAAAGCATCTGTGACATTTAAATTCTGACTTTAAGCTCACACAACCACCAGGGTCTTGCATCACAAGTTGTCCCTTCCAGCTTTGATGGTCTGCTTTGTTGTGACCTTTATGTACCATCCTTTGATGCTTTTTCAGAGCACATATCAACACATAACAAACAGGGAATGATGTTTTACACTATCATACATTTGGTAGGTAAAGTTCAAATGAACTGCGCAAACCTGATGAAAATTAACACCAATATGAGGCTGTTTAAAGTCATATTTACATCACAATTTTCTAAAATTTTTATAATCATGTTTTACATTAGCTGTTTTTTTTAAGCACAATGTTTCTTCATACTTGAATACACCTAAACCATAACTAGTTCAGTATGAACTCTAAATTTAGACAAAGCTAAAGTGTCTATGATAAACAGTGGCGCATGTTATAAGATACCATATCATAAGCTGTTAACGACTTTTCTAAGAGTAACTGTGTCAAATTTGAAGCTTATTTCCCAAAAACGGAAACTCCAAGCAGCATAAAGTCGCAGCATGTAAGGGTGGGACGAGAAATTCCACTTTTGAAGCATTGTGGCACTGACTCCAGAGTAGCTAGAACATCTATGGGCTTCAAGCACGTGAAAACCGTCCGCGTCTGTGGCACACCGGTTACCTTTATGATCCTGTTTCACCTCGAGACTTCATGTCTTTTGTAGAGTCGTAGGTTATAGGTTAAAGCCTGTTCAAAGTATTTGAGCCTAGCTTGATCCTACAGAAAACTTAGTTTAAAAATAAAACAATATAGGCTTTACTACAGAGTAACACTGTCATAGCCTTACAGCAGTGACAATTTCTAGTCGCATGTTCGCTTTACACGCATATTGTAAAGGGCCATCTCTAATAGTAGTCTACAAGAAGATCGACGGACACAGGATTAAAAAAATAAAACAAAACAAAAACAGAGATGTATGTCAACAAGTACTGTACAGTAAGATGACAGTTGACTCTACGGCTGCGAGGACACACTGTCAGTCCGTGACAATATATGGACAGACTATGTTACCGGGACTCGTTTCTGCAATGTAACCTGCCTGTTGATTCAGTGAACAGCAAGAAAAGTAACACACAAACAAAACCAAACACAAATCTTTTTTACATGCATCCAATTTGTTGAGTAGCGTCTTCGGACGGAGGAGCGCTGCCGCACTCGCAGTTTGTTTACAAAGCGCTGTCAGGATATCATTTCGCAACGGGAAGAGTCAGAGGGACGAGGCGCGGACATTCACCTCCGCACATAAAACGCATTCAAACACATTAAACTGCGGCACTCACCTCTGTGGAGCGACTAAAATTGCTTTCCTTTTTCATAAAATGAGGGGAAAGTGCACAGCGACGTGAGCAACCTATAACGGGAATTTCTCCGGCTGTCAGTTCCCAACAGTTCTCGGTACAGTTCACGGCTCTCAGACTCTACTTGTCTCTGACTAACCGCCCACTTCCGGCGATATTTGCACGTCTGTCAGTAGCCAGTTTCTGCGGATTTCTGGCTATAAGATGACTGAATTCTGGTCATAAGAAGTGAAAGCATTAGCACAAAACGAATCTTGTCATTTATTATCGGATGGGTCTACATATAGAGTCTTAATTCGTAATTTGAAGCAAGTTACAGGCTACAGTGTAATCTAACACAAACGGCAGTGTTTGATGCAGCTTTGTAATAATATTTGCTGCAACAATGTATAGCCTATTACCAAATACAAATAAAAACAATAAAACTGTACCACATTAAATACAACAACAACAACAACAACAACAATAATAATAATAATAGCTAAAAGGTATACAACAGATTGCTTGGTTTGATTTAGTCTAATTTACAATAACCTAAATCTCCTTTCAACTCGGTGCTTCACCCTCAACTTGGAAAATGGCGACGCCCTCTGGTGATTAGTTTCGCCCTCCTATTGATTTAAATGCAATAATAATGTCAAAAGCCCCCCCCCCCCCCTCCTGCTATAGTTGGTTTAAAACTATTTGACATGCAGCCCCCCACTCATGTGTTCCTTTTAATGAAAACATAATTTAGGCTTTCAAAGGCAGCAATTAGCCTACTTTAAAAATAATACATTGTTATTGACTTGAACTTTAATTTTTTATTTTTTTATTTCTCATCACTATTTTTCTGTGGTTGAGACCCAGACAAACACATGATGGTACACACCAAAGATAAACCTGTCAAAATTAATTAGAAGATAATGAGTGCCTCAGGCGCACTATGCAGAGCTACACACAAATAGAAAAAGACCACATTCACGAGTGAATTGTGGAAAGAAAACAGGTCTACTGCTTTTAATTTCATAGATGTATCTGGCTCAACCCATACAATTATTGTTATTATTATTTTGAGTGAGATGGATTAATAACTGGAGTTCTTCATAATGTCAGCCATGCACGACTAATGGTAGCTTCTGGATATGTAACCAAACCATTTAAATCTTTTAAGATCTGACTGAAATTCAAATGTCAAAATCTTACTAGCACCCTGTCAGATATATAATAACCTTTTACAGAGTTTAGTTTTTGACTTTAATTCAGTACATTATTTCTACATGCTGCCGTCTTTTACTTCTATGCCCTCAAAAAGGATAGAAAAACATTAAAAAGTCCAGTTTGTTTCAGATGTTGTTGATGAAAAGACCCGAGTTTTGCTGCAGAGCTTAATGACATCCCAGTCTTAGATCTATCTCAACCAGTGATCATTTATAGCTGCAGTCAGTCTCAGTCGAACGCACAACACATGCAGCCTGATTGATTGTGTCTGATTGGATGCAGGCCAAAACTGAAGGGTGACAGTTGCTTCCTCAGACAGCTGAGTCAGCAGCTGTTGACGGTAATAGCTGCACATCTCAACCTCCCCTCATCTCCGCAAACCCATTTGGGTTTATTTCCTATACCCTAGACAAACCAGAAAAAACACAAGGTGCTGTTGAGCAAGGCAGAAGATCAGTGATGCAGAAACTGCCTTCTTCCTCTGTTTGTTTCTGGTTTTATCTCAGCTGTCACATACTCTCGATGGGACTCATGGGAATACCGGCAGCCACAGTGCTGCTGATCACATCACTGCTTTGTTATAGATGAAGCAGAAGTTCACATGAATAATACGGGGTTTCCAATCAGGGAAGTCCAGTGAACACGTAATTAAAACTTTGAGATCAAAGACAGGAGAATCTCTCAATCTAAAATTAGGTACTAATATGAGAGTTCACCTCTAAAGTGACTAAAGTCTTCTAAATCTTTGTTTCTTCATGGGTTTCATTATGATGCACCTTTTTGAGTTTTATCTCAATCATAGTAAAACAAGGATTTCAGAGAAAAGCAACTTTGCTCTGTCGGTTGTTATTTTTGATATTCTTTAAAACCTTTTCTTTTAAATTATTAAATTAACATGAAATATTAATTTAAAAGGTGTGGGTTTAATGATCAGTGCAGCAGTATGTCCACGGATATTTGATTTACTTTCATCCAAGAATGAGAAGATCCAATGCACAAATTTAGTGTGGGAAAGTGAATACAAGGTAAGATCAAACAAAGAATTATCTCTTCAGAAATAATCTAGTTTATATATTGCTTCACTTCCCATCATCAACCTTCAGAGCTTTTTTTTTTTTTTTTAATTATACCAATTCCTTCTTTACAGGGGTGCATTTTCAGCATTTCAATTCCAGTCATGAACTCTTTTTTTGTTCCTGGTCCTCAGCCTGTCACTTGGATATTACTACTTCTGTGACTGGCTTTTACTTTACCTTTAAGTTGACTTCACAAAAACTTTTATCAGAGTTCCTGTGAATCAAAGGAGCTTATTTTGGCATTCTGTGGCATAAATTAAACTAAGCTACTAAACTGAGCCTTAGACTTCAGCTACGAGCTAAGTTGGGCAAGGTAGCACCATATGTACTTCATTTGTTTTACATTTGAAGTATATTGCAAATACACACCAGAGCTAAACAAACTGTCACTCTTATGTGTGAACTTGCAGTGAACAGCAGCATGATCACAAAACAGCAGTTACATTCAGACACTGTCAATTTATTATTTACATGTAGATGTTTTTCTTCCATTTCTATTTTCTGTTCTTTAGTCATTTAGCCGACGCTTTTATCCAAACTGACTTACAATTGAGTAAGTAGGGTAAAGGAGGGTAAAGTGTCTTGCCGAAGGACACACCACCAGTTAACTAAGGGAAGCAGGATTTGAACCGCCAACCTTCCCTACCACCTGAGCCACTGCCCCGTTTTTCTATTGTAACGTTAAAATGTCCTAATTCAAAAAGTGTATAGTGTATGAAAAACATACTTGTGTGCTTTAAATTCTTAAACACGCCAAGCAAACAATCAAGGTATTTCCTCAGTTAGATCCTGCAGGTCAATGTCAGTGCCTGAATAAACTTAGAATGTTAGCGCTACAAAAATATTTTAAAATGATTAACTTGGGCATTTAATTTTGGAAACTTGAATATAAACAAATACTAAGCAAACTAACATTTTTAAACTGGGGTACACATTAAAGAGAATCTTTCATGCTTCACTTACCTCTAACTTAAGTCTTTGTTCATTCTGGTGTGAAGCAAAGAGTTCTGTGCTCCATGAACATGCCAGCTCAGTGTCTGAATTTACAGTATACATGAAACATTTTCCTTTCATCTAGAAGAACTGGTACAATACTGATCAAATACAATCAAAAACATCCTACTATCTAAAAATCTGTATTAGCGTTAATAAAACTTTGTCCGAACTTTTTTTTTTTTAACAAAACATACTATTTATCTTTACAGGCTATTAATCATAAAGTGTTTGGTTTTGCATCGCAAATGTGGGTGTCTCCATGTGGACCAGCCTCTCAGGCTTTGATACCAGCAGTGGTGCTCCAATTTAAAAAAATGGGTGTAAAGGAAATGGGTGAGGTTGAATGCAAATCTGCTCAAGACTGCCTCTGTGATTGACCTGAACAGCCACACACACACCCGAGGAACACTAATGGTTGTCTGGAGATGCATTTTCACTCCGATTGGAGGCCCGAGACAAATAGTGAAGGGTTTTTATTTCACTTGTAGAAATGACAGAAATAAATCATTTGAATAAAAAAAATAAAATAAAAAAAATGTTAATGATGTTATTCATATCATCTCTTGCTGGCACTGTTTACTGAGTAAGCAGTCTGTTATATTCTGAACAGGAAGTGAAATCACAAACTCAATATTTTCACACATTATGAAAAGAAGCTGTAATTAAAGGTACATTTCCAATCGCTTGTGGTGTTTCAATGCAATCCTGTTCCAAACCCAGCAAATTTTGATAAGAGTGATTAGTTAAAATGATTTACAATTCAAGTACTATGCCGCTGCACGGAGAAGTTATATAGTGTGCTACTGTCCATTTAAAGAAAAAAAAAAGGAGAATAAAAAAACTGGTGATAAATGTGTGAAGCAAGATTTTTAGATCCATTTTAAAAATTTTTTTTCTAAAATCACACAGCTTCACACTGCAGTACCTGAACTATTCTCTCATGTGATCAGTGTGCACTCTGAAAAACCCCACACAAATCTGTAGACATGGTAAATAGTGTCAGGAGTCAGAGTGACACTAGTTAGTAGCCATCACCAGCAGGAAAAGAAGTGTCTTCACGACAAAACAAAGAAACCACTTGCTGGCACTGGATTCAAGGTTAACTAATCTGTGTTGACGATTAAAGAAAAATACATTTATTTATTTGCAGTCTGAAACTTAAGTATATCAAATTGCTTGTAAAATTATTTACATTTCATGTCTCGTAATACCAGGTGAAATCAGGCAAAACAAGAATATTCAACCACAAATTTCAAAATCCAATTCATTTGATCGGAAGAAGAAACAGAAACAGATACACATTTACACTTACAATGATACTTTTCACACAGCAGTATTAGAAGAAAACAAGTTTACAGGAAAATAACCTAATAAGTGCTCAAAAAAAATCCCATGATTTATCATTTTCTATTATAAGACTTGAAATGGCTCTGAGAAATATATATTCTATTTTGTGTAAAAATTGTCATGAGACAGAAACCATTTTAACCATGATAATGAGGAACCATTGTGACGTCACACATTTGGCAGAGACATTGTGAAAAAGACCATTAAACCAGTACAATTCTTGAGCAGCCCATAGCTTATACAACAATTTAACTCATTACATTTCTGTGTTCAAAGAAAAACAACACATCGATTCATAACCATTTAAAATGTCAATAAAACACAAATACAACATTCTCAAAAATATAATTCCTTATGTGTGAATGCTTTGAGATACCTAAAAACAAAAAGCAGAGATAAGATGTTGCCTAAAATACAACAAAGCATACAGTTAAGACCCTCACACTTGGCTACAGGACAGTCCAAAGCTATATAAGAGGCTATTGTTTTTTTTCTCTCTCTCTTTGTTTTTAAAAAGGAACACAACTCAAAGTCTTCCATCTTCCCTATTCTGCAAAAATCTGATCTTTTTTTTTTTTTTTTATTCTATTTCTTTTAAACACAGGGAAAAAAAAGAAGAAATAAACTGTACAGGCATTCTGTGTGTACAGAGAGAAATAAATCATTGTTACTTTGTCACACATTAAATAAGATCCAAATGAGAAAAAAGAAGCTGAAAAGAGTGATAATTACTTTACATTGGTGATGCTACATCCATGTCCAAAGTGAGTGATTCTACAAAACATGAAGAAAGAAGCAATTAGTAACGGCTGTGTTTAATGTCAATGCTACAGGTTTATATTTGAATAAATGTATAAAGTTAATTGAAGAACTTTGTATTGATAAAAAAGGTTAAAAAGCACACAGCTAGGAATTCAACATGTAAACGACTATGAGTTTCCTCACAAATATACATACGCAGTACGCACAGTAGGTGACTCACCCAAATTTCCTGGATTAGCTTCAGTTTCATTGTGCATGAGAGAGTCGAGAGTGCGAGGCGACATGGGGAACAGGTCACTGGTGTTTCCCGAGTTTGTGCTGTGAACAGATAAACAAAATACACAACACTGAAAATATGTTCATACAAACATGCCCTGCCATACTATTTGTGTTAGTTTCAGTATAACCAATACAATGCCTTCATCACACCAGTTAACCATAAGTGATGAGCAAACATCATGCTAACATGGCTATCACAAGTGAAACGCATCAACACATCAGTTTTATTAATAAATGAGTCACTATTTCTCAACATAGATTTTGTCAGTATGCAATATCATGCTCAGAAAAAAAAAACAGATGGAAGATGGGTTAGTTGGGATCTGTAGTGAAATGGAAATTAATTAAAATTGTTTTATACCAAACAAAACAAGACTTACAAATATTTGAAATGTTATGTACGATTATGCTCTTTATCCTTGACTGTACTGAGCACAACGGCACATTGTATAATGTTAAAGAGTAACTTTCCAGTCAGTATCAGAACAGTTGGTGAGCACAGTGCATTAAGTGGATCGAACAAGCCATTACTCAGTCACTCCCTTGGGATTAACAAAATCCTTTCCTTGTTTTTTTGTTTGTTTTGTTTTTCTCCTTATTTTGTCCAACTTGCATGGCTTTTCCATGCCCATTTTCTCATGGAACAATGGATTGTTGTGGAATTATGTTTGAAGATAATACTATTATAATCGTAAATCTTTACTCGCTTCTTGAACAATTATAGCTTAAGTCATTTGGATGGTTTAACTCATGCAAATGGATCTGGCAGGAGGATTATAACAAAACATCTGGGAAGCAGGAGTAGAGACGTGAAAGAAAACAAAAAATTGACGAGTGGCAAGTGAGATGTTCTTGAATTAGAACCAGGAGCAGTGGCTGTGAGTTGGACATAAAAAAACAAAAAAAAACAACAGAGATGATGCAATCCTAGCACCACCATCGGTGAAGCTCCTTCACGAAACATACAAAGTGACAAGATACACAAACAGCCCTACATGCCACTTCCCCCCAAGCGGCCTACCCTGGGAATCCGTTCCCAAGCAGCTCACTGTCCGCCAAGTCCATGAACACGGAAGGACACCTACGGAGACAGGTCAGGATCTCACTGAGATAACCTCACAATCCACCAGCACGCTATCAAACCCACAACTAACCAAAGAAAATGTGCATAAACAAAACAAACATTGTGATAATACACTCCCCTGATGTTGGTCAAACTCACATTACCACCCTCACCTGCAACTGTTACTTCACTCCTTTGCCTTCTTGTGTACATATCTATTCATCTATGCATTTAACATGCATAGCAATAATATAATAAATTGTAATTAATCATTAGTTTTGAAAGTCTAATATTCCATCCTTGCAATTTCACAACATTTTTTTTTTTTTTTAAAGGCACTATGATGTTCAAACCTTTTTAGTTGGAAAAAAAAACATTTTTTCACAGTATAAATACACTCAAAAACAGCAAATTCAGTTATGTTGCACCTTCCAATTTGAATAAAGACAGTAGAAATTACTAATAGAATAAAAATGAATGATTCCCAACTACCCTGTTAAAACACAGCAAAGATGGCCCACATGAACAACAGTCCATCTTTAGCTGATTCAATACAAAATCTGCAACTTTATGGATTCATAATGCCTGGTGTGAGCATGGTGATGGTTCCTCAAATGACTATAGCACTGTCACTGGAAGAAAACATCAGCCGTGATGAGGGTGACATCTTTGTTCTCTTTACTTGTAAAATGTGCAAATACTGGCCAAATATTTTGCTTTAAGATTACATCTTAAAGCAGAAACATTGAATCTTTATAGAAGACAATATCAACAGGAAACAATAACAGCCAACATAAATGGAGGTCACTGGATGGCATGGACTGCAAATATTAGGACTCAAAGACCTAAAGATAAGAGCAGAGTGATGGATACTTACGGGGTTACACAGATGAACTTTGTCTTCAAGTAAGGCTGAATAGCTGTTGGGAGGAAAAAATGTCAGCAAAAAGAACTGAGCAGAATGATTAAGTATTTATAGAGATATATAGAGAATAGAAAACAAGATACGAGTGCTTTTCTTTTTCTATAAATAAAAGATCAAAAGACAAGATAGCAACTTACCATTTGTTGAGTCTCCTCCGGCCTCAGGTTCATGAGCTGCTTCTGGCCTGCAGTATTTCCCAAAAGCTTCTTCTTTGTGGATATCAGGATAGAGGTAAACAAGAGGTGAAACCAGGATATTGGTGGCATCCATAATCTTGTAGCCCATGATGATGTCAGCGAACGACATGTTGTTGAGCTGCTGCTTGGTGTACGGTTCCACCGACTGGATCTGGGTCTTTCCTATAAAAGGAGCATGAAAGTTCGGAATCACAACAAAAACAGAAAATCCTTAATATACAACAGGAACAAAGAGAAAGTTTCAGTACAACTCACCGCTGATATCCTTCTCTACCCAGGTAAAGGTAATGCCTCCCTCCTTGCTGCTCTCACTGAAGCGCAGTAGAAAGGTGCCGGGAGGTTTTGGACTCAGAATGGCTCTCTCCCTCTCCTTGCTGATAAAACCCATGATATACCTGTTAACAGGCAACAGGAGGTCAAATTAATACTTTCTGGATTTAAAAGCAGCAAGCCCATTTTACAAAAACGTTGACCTTTGCATGTCAAAATAGTTTCCACAATATGGCAGGAAGTTAAGTAGCAGTTCCAGTCACTTCTTGGTGAAGTCAGTGTAAACAAAAGGACAACCTCTCACCCTTCATTCCACAGTGCAAGGATATACTTCTTCACCAGGTCAATAATGTTGTCCAGCCACACCCAGAACGAGAAGCCTTTGCCAGCCATGTTTTCCTGTAAACAGGGAAGGGGAAAAAAAAAACCTTTAACACTGTACTGTGTCAACAAGACAGACCAAACTATATATAGTTTTCTTTTTAAAGTACCTTACAAAACTTGGCCCATGTGATTTGACATCCAGAGTAGTTGACACAAGGTCCTACATGGACAGAGGCAGAACATATTTTGTTAGTTTGAAAGAAAATTTAATAATTCTTGACTCTTTCAGGCTTATCAAGTACCGAGTAATTTCTCAGCCAGGGTGGTGAGCTGCTCGATGGTCAGGCCTCTTTTGGTGGTTGAAGAGAATTGCCAACTCAGGACTTCTGCCACCTGGTCCCATGTCCCCACTGGAGGTTTGGTGAAGAAGTTCACATTCTGTGCAAAGACAACCAATATATCACGCTCCAAAAATGTCTCACTTACCAGGAAAGTAAAAGCAGGAAGTATCAAAGATGGATTGATTTCATGTCTGTTCATTTCTTCAGATTCCAAGAAATTCAATATTTCAGTGAACACCTTTAGGTTCACAAAAAAACAAAAAACCCTCCAGGTCTTGAAGTCTCTAATAAATAAAAAGCCTTATGTTGTAATGAATAAAAACAGATCTACAGCTCTACTGTGACTTTGCAGTTTTATGACCCTTCCACAAGAGGGTGCCGTCTTACCTTTGGGTGGTTGGTGAGCATGTTGTACCACAGAATGGAAGCCCAAGCATTGGGCATTTGGCAGATGTTTGAAATGACTACCACAGGCAGGGAGTGAGTCTGTACATAAAGAGAAAAAAATTAATGTGAGTGTGTTTTTTTTATCTCTTTATTCATGTTTCTGTTTATAACATTTTGCTCAAGACAATGATGTGAAAATGCTTCCATTAGTAAATCAACACGCTGTCCCATCACAGGAATCCTTCAGGATGCACTCTTACTGAGACTGTCCTTTCACCTAGAAGAAGTGTTGCTTTTCTTAGCACAAGAATCACTGAGATGCAGAGGTGGTGTTAAACTGCAGGGGGGGGGGGGGGGGGGGGGGGTGCTTCGGAAACAGGCCCCCAACCCAAAAAACCCCCCCCCGAACCCCCCCCCCCAACCCTTCCCCGGGTGGTTCTTTTTTTTTTTTAGAAAGGGGGGGGGGGGGGGGGGGGGGGGGGGGGGGGGGGGGGGGGGGG
>JBBBVU010000022.1:18478463-18502785 GCA_037177055.1 Atherinosoma microstoma | reverse complement strand
CCCCCCCCCCCCCCCCCCCCCCCCCCCCCCCCCCCCCCCCCCCCCCCCCCCCCCCCCCCCCCCCCCCCCCCCCGCCTAATAAATGAGTCATCGATTTTTGTGACTCATTTTGAAAATCAGTGAACAAAACTTCTTTTTGATTTTATATCTTAAAGTTTAGTGACTTTCAGTGGTGTTTGAAAGTAAAGCTGCATAAGCAGAGATGTCTATCACTTCTCAAAATAAAAAAGGTACTCACCTCCAGATCTATCTTCAGGCCTTGGTGATAAACTTCGGTCTCAAAGGTGATAAGGTGGAGCTCCTCTGTTACAATCAGTGACGCCTAAAGAAATAGGCATTTTAACACTTAGGTAAGAGAATAGTTAAGCAAACTTTTAATTAAAAACCCCTCATTTCATGCTAAATACAACTTCCGAAACACAGATGATACTTACATCACTATTAGTCCGGCCACCATTACCACACCTCTGTTCTCGCAGGGTCTGCAACATACAGGAAGTCAGTGCTTTACAGTGAGCCGTTATCAAATAACTTCATCACTTAAATCAGCAAGAGGTTTGCTTCAATAACTCACCAAGTGTTTAAATTCTGCTGACAGGCTCCCATTGTTGGATTCCTCCATGTTCATAACTTTTGTGTTAGTGCCAAGGATGTTAAACTTCCGTGACCTGTGAACATAGTGGTACAGCAGGAAGTAAGACTCTTCTTGTAAATGATTTTGGTTAAATACTCAAAGGGTGTTGCTGAAGTCTTTACCCTCTAATTGCAGCCACATCACCAGATTCTCTGAAAAATAAACAGTTATAATAATTGAAGTGGTCATTTATTTTCATGAATCAAATCCTGTTTAAATGTTGAAGGAGTAATATGACTAGAAATGGGGAAAAAAGGAAACTCACTTGTCAATGCAAACTTTAATTTTCAGCTGGTAATTGAGTTCAGGAAACTTCACCAGTAACCTTGAAAAGAAAAAAAAAAACATTTAAAAAAAAAGGAAAAAGATCATTCATTGGCCGTTCAATGTTGCGGTTTGTCCACATAAAATGTTTCACAGGAATTTTTGCAAATAAAATGTGTAAAAATGTGCAGTTTTTCTGATACTTGAGTTTAAATCTTACCTGACTTTATTTGTGAACTGCACTCCTGTTTTTATGACCAGAGGTCTGTCTGGATGCATGGGCATGCACGGCTGTCTCTCAACCACAAATGCACTATAACACAAAAGAGATCATGTTTCACAGATTTCCAGCAAAGATCAATAAAAGAAAATGTGGAAAACAGTATTTAATCTATAAGCTGGAAACTGAAATTCGCTGCATCATTGGTAAGCGAAACTCTGAACTTGGGTAGATGTACTACACAGGAATCATTCAAGTACCTCTTCATGAGGTTTCTGAACAAATCTACAATCTTCTCCTCCAGGGCAGGTCGGTGCTGAATGATGGGGTCCCCTTTGTAAGACACCTTCTGCTGAAGCTCCTCGAGCTTCTTGATCTGCTGACGAATCTGGAGCTGGGACTCAGCCAATGACGTGATCCTGATGAGAAACTTAGTTTTAGTCGAACATTTTAGAAGATCCATCCATCCATCCATCCATCCATCCATGGATGGATTTTAGAAGATGAATACTGACTGATGAGCATACTGTATCAGGGACATTTTTATTAATGCCCTTCAAGACAAAGGTAGATCACCCACAGGATAATCAAAGCATAGTGGAGTCTAATGTCAAGAGTAAGATGGCTAAAATTTATTCAATCATAGAGAAAGACAGCCTTGTCTAAGACGTAGTTACCGTAATCATAATCTTTACATTTCTGCTTTACAGTTCTTAAAACTGGTTACCATGTTTCAAGGCGATCAAGGCATATGTTTGGTGGGCCTCCAATGCAGGCGATTTGTTGTCTTCTCTTCCAGTCTGCCAGTTCTTCATCTGTTAGATTCTTCTGCACATAATCCATGGCAGTCAGTAAGCCACCCATCTCAGTCACGATTTGCTACAAGATAACAAGCACAACACACATTAAACACAAAGACAATGATCTTTCCATGTGTGCTAGTCAGGAATGTCAAGCTGGGATGGTCTTTAACCAAACCTTATTTTCCATTTGCCAATGTCTCAGATGTATAAACACACAACACACTCTCTACAACGCATTTAACAAAGTTTAGATTATCCTACAGTTAGCCAATTACTGTATCCTTTGCTCTACTTAAAGGGATTGAGAAAACTCCAGGCTATAATATAATAAAGAATTAGCACTCACCCTCCTGAGCTGGTCCAGAGCACTCAGCATCTGCTCAAGCTGAGCCATCTTCTGTCTAGTGGCAGCTGCTTGGCTATTTCCATTTAGGTCCTGGGATAACTCTGAAAAGAGGACGAACATAAGGTAGTTTAGCATGAAAGTTAATTTTCTTCTACCAACATTCCTGACAAAACTTAGAAAGTACAAGAGTATACCTCCTTGGCTTTTCAGGGTTTTGTAATTAAAGTCAAAGTCATCTTGCAAGTTTTCAAGCATCTTCATCTTCTGTTCCATATCCTATAGACAAAAAAACAAAACAGTATTACTAACAGTATTCATCATTATTGATACTTATGTTAAAATAATATTTTGTGAATCTCCAATAACCTGCACTCGCTTCCTGATGTCTTGAAGGTTGTGCTCCAGTATTTGCTGCTTCTCTGTCACGACTGTCCCAGTTGGATGGGCTGCCTGTCCATCCTGCAACATATTCAAGAACATATTGACATTTAGAGCCATTGTGGCAACTCATACTTATTAAATACATTTATTCTTAAAGTAATATCATCAGTATAAATTAGTTTGCAGTAACTTTATGTACCTGTGAAGCAGTAGTGGCTGTCTGCAGCAGTCTTTGTTCTTCCCACAAACAACGGGCAACAATGCGGGCAATCTCCATCGGCTTTTCCAGGTATTTGCTCTGCAGATGCTGTTTAATCCTGCGCAGGTTATGTTGGTAAAGTACATTGTTCTCCTGCAGGAAACGGCTATACTGCTGGTCTATTTCTCCCAAGAGGTTGTGGAAAACCAGTGTGGCATGGGATTCCTTGTTGGCTGCATAGGCCCTTGTGAAACATAAGGTAAAATAATCAGGTCTAGTTTGTTCTCACACAAGATTCCCATTACCCACGACAAAGTCATTTATTCAAAACCTTTGAGAATTTTTGTAATATAGCGCAAACTTTTTTAGCATACAAAAAAACCCCAAAGCAAAAGCAAAAACCAACCTTTACGGCTTAAATTTTGTAAGAACATTAAAGACTTAAATGAGGGTGCTATTAAAATATTATAAAGTATTTTTTTCATATAAAACTGTTTAGATGCATTGTGGTACATAATGTAAACTGATTTATGTAAGATCAAATCAGTTTTATGCGTCATTTCAACATACAGGAAAAACCAAATGTAATTTTATCGCAAAGCCAAGGATTTCTATTATTTCTCACCAGTCCTGGCTCTCAATCCAGGGGGCAAGGAACTGCCGGAGCTCCATAGGGAAGCTGTCACTGTACAGGTGGTAGAGTTGCTCCAGGTACCTGGTCTCCAGCTGCTGTAACTGGTTCCACTGGGCCATTCTGACAAACACTGCCTCAAACCTAAAAAAACAAAAAAACAAAACAATTTTACTTCAACCAGATATGCAATGACACCACTAAGAAGACACACAATGGTAAGTATCTAAGATTAGTCTCACATACTTTCGCAGAACAAATGCTCTCAAACCTGCGGGAAATGGCCAAATATCTCATTTTCTCTGAAGATGATGACAGACCAGTGGGAGGACTCCTATTCAGCAAAATCACTTCCTGTTCACTGAAACACTACGCCTTCAGCAAGAAATATAGGCCGACATTAACAGCTGTTAGCTCTCCGAGCAGAAAGCAGTCTATTATCTATGGCCGAGGTTTTGCCCCTAAAGCGCTTGCGAGTAAGAGTGAAAAACCACACTTCCTTTTCTCAGGCATCACAAAGCAACAGGGTGGATTCAAATTCAAAGAGCTATCTAATTTGATTGAGTAATGTCCCTTCATTAGTCATTTCATATTTACTTGCATAAAACTATAGTGCAACTTGAGGAATATTCTTCCATTAATTATCAAGCACCTGCATGCAGAGGAAAGTATTATCCTTCAGAGCAATGTGATAGGGTCTGCAAGCCTCGTTGTTTCAGGGGCAGGTTACAATGCTCCCTGGAGGAATTCAGACCGCATGCTAACAATAAACAGACATTGTATAATTTCAACAAAACTTTCTCCATTACCAGCCATAGAATATGATAAACTGAAGCTTTGTTTAGTGCTTATGTGTGCATTGCTGCATTGTCATCCAAATAATATATTAGTTACTTGCACTGCACAATACTGTGTTGTGCAGTGGACATGGCAGACTTAAACTATAAACAAAGCGGTTTACCAAAGCTCTTGTCTTTGATAACTGATGACACAGATGTTCACAGAAATGTTCATGAAAAGTAACTAATATGCACTTTTCTGTTCTCAGTAGTCAAGATAAAGCTCTTCCTGAAAGAGAGCAAAGCTTGAACTGTTAACATTTGCAAACATTCAAACTAGGACCTAAATTGTCGTTCTATAAATCAATCGAATACTTTCGACCAAACATATTTTTAAGTGACAGAACTTCAATTTAAAAAAATAGTTCAATCCTTTTTAAAACCATATAAAACTACAGCCTTAAAATTTCAGAGTTATGCAAGTCTTGACTGACTTTTGTCAATGTTGCATTCATTTCCTTTTTCCTACAGCATGGCAGCCATTCTGGAAAACTGTAGATATACAACGTGTATGACTCAGATTACTAATGATGGCATTTATTCTTCTTTCTTCATATTGTGGCCATATTCCTTTAGTTTAGAATACTGCCAGTATGAGTGGTTAATAATTTGATCTTGAAAATATAGCCAAAGAAAAAAGTGTAGTGTAATGAATTATGCAAGATTACATGGGCATATATAGTATACTAGTAGCTAATTTCAAAGTTTATCCCTGTATCATGATCACTTCTATATAACTTAAATCAAAATTATGCCTTGAGTAAATCAAGTTAAAGTCTAAAGGACTTCTTGAAAAACAATTATTCTCGCTTATAAATGTATGAGGGGTTTTCTTTTAAGCATACAAAACGTAACTACTTCTGTCCCAAGGGGTTACAGTTTTCATACGAGTCATGTTCCTCTTTCACTGACATGTGAAAAGATGCTTACACATGGTGTGAATTTCTTGGCATGTGAAAATCAAAAGGGGATCACCTCAAAGAACTGCTAACTCATGACCAACACAAAGAAAATCTGTACTATTTTTTTCTGAAAATATAAACGTGGTCTCAATTTGGTATTAAACTTTAGATCGCTATCCATGAAAGAATAGCTATTGAGGAGGTCCGAGTTAAGTTTGGAAGGATTGCACTGTATCATCTGTTTATTTTAACATCTTTCTCAGTGCCCTGCTTTGATTCAACTCATCAATTACATCAAGGTGGTGGTTTATGATCAAGACCTTTCAGCAAGGTCATCAGAATGATAAATAATCAGAGTGTATGGTCACAGAGAAAACACAATACCATTTCATGTATGTCAATAATGTGTCAATAATGTCAATAATGTTTTAACAGAAGTTAAAAAATCCAAAAAGCTCATTTGTATGGTAAGCTGATACATTAATGGCCTCCCAAAGTCTGACTATATTGTATATCAGTCAATTTGAAATGATACATAATGGGGATCTTTGGAATGATGTTCATGTTTCACAAATATTGATTTAAGCAAGGCAGAATTCTGACTGAACAATGCATCTCAGACTTTTTCTTTTCTTTCCTTTCTTTAAAGCCTATCTGAAATATTGCAGGAAGCAAGCTTTAATAAGGAAGTCAAGGAAAGTAGGTGTGTTTGTCCACTGTCCAAAGCATGCAAAACACATGCACTTACTGGTATAGAACAATGTGATTCCTTAAATTTTGTCATGAGATATTCCAGGAAGTACTTCCTTGAACTAACAAAGGAAACCAAAACTATGCCAAGGTTTCATCTTAAGACTGTCTGCAAACCAGTGTGAGATGAAAGTGGCTGTCATTAATCATAGAGGTTATGATGTCTTTCTATGACAGCCATACTTTAATCTAAAAACAATATCTAACAATATTGCTGCAAACTGATTAAATACACCACTAGAGCTTTTTTTTGCAAAATTCAACTCAATAATTTAACTCAAAGATAAAATTACGTTACAATATTGACAGATTTACTTTATAGAATAAAAGGATAAAATACTTGTGCTGGGGGGGTTTAAAGTGTTGGCCTGCAAATGGGATGGAGATGGGCGTAACAACAGATTGCAAACAATACACCACGACCTGAATTTCACTGGATTGAAATATGCACCCCAGTGAAGATTTATTTGGGCAACGCATACAATTTTAACGTGAATAATAAGTAGATCCAGAGCACATGAGCAAAACTGAAAACATAAATATACAGGACCTAGTCTGGGCATAATGATTATAATATCAGTAACTTATAAATAAAAAAAAGACGCAAGCAACAATCAGAGGGTACAACTAAAATGTAGTAACGCTAACTTATATAACAGAGGGTACAAGATGTTTCTCCAGCATAAATAACTTATGACCTAGCTACAGTGTAGCAACTGCAATTTGTGTTGCGTTATGCACTTCAAAGCTAGACACACTTTAACCTGGCCTGCCATGACACTTTAAGACCAACAACAAGATCTTGGATCATAGGAAGAAGAAAAAATATTTATACAATCAATGAAATAACTCCCTAAATGCAGAAGTCGATGTTTTAGTCGCTTACCTGGGTCGTTGTCTCTTTTTTGGGAAAGTTTCTCGGTCAAAAACAGTCACTCGTCAACTAAAACACACTGACGGTGGCAGTCACTGACACCTTTTCTAAAACTTTTACCCACATAAACGAGGGACTGCACTGGGGAAAGGGTTGTAACTCTTGCTGTTCTCTTGCCAACACGAGAAACGCTTCTTCGACGCAAGTACTTGTGACCCCACCCACCACCTACACTGCAGTTTTCCCACCCAAACAAACCCCATCATTGTCTTTATTGATGTTTTCAACAGCCAATACTAGTCGGCAGATTTGCTTTAACCAATCAGAATACGCTTTTGAGGAATAACAGGCGGGAAGTTATAGCAAGTTTGGTTGAGGATCTTGTGTTTACTGCTGTCGCAACTGAGCTGTTCCCGTTGATAAACCCTCCCTGCTCACAGCCGATCAAAAGCAGTAGTTTCGGAGGGAGGAAGTATATTTTAACAGAACAGCAAGCCTGGAAGTCATCTGAGTTACGGGCAATGATTGCGTCATCGAGTTTAATACCCTTGTATTGTTCGCTATTGATATCATCTAGATCAAGTTCATTAGCACATTAATTAAAACCACCTCACAATAAGCAAATAGAAGAAATATAACTTAAAATGAAAGTAAGGAAACAGAAGTCTAACAGGTAGTGGTCAGTTTGCCTTTATTTATTTATAGTGAATTGTCAAGAGGCCTTTATTACAATGGAATTTGGTGAATGTGTAACACCAATGGTTACTATGTTTCATATAATATTGCAAAAAAGGATTTACATAAACCTGGTTTAGCCAGTTGGTATTTTTTATGAGGTGCTTCTATTTTGTTTTCAATAACAAATGCCTCAAATAAGACAAAAATCTACATTGTAGTAAAACATATTTCTTTGAAGTGTCTGGCAAGACAATTTAGAAATCTTTGAAGAAACCCAAAACAAAGTTATTAAAAATCTAAGTTTGTGTGCTCTTGCAGGCCTACAACTATTTATTATTATCTTTATCGATGACATTTCCTTTTTGTGCTTTGGAAAACGGTGTGCACATGCATATTCTTTATCATTACACATTTCCATTCTTTTTCTTTCTCACTAGTCTCCACCATACTCAGTGTTCAGAGCAAGCACTCTCCTTAATTGCATTTCCCCACCCATTGATTATTTTAATGGTGTTCCTTGCCACACACTGGGTCTGAATGTACCTCCAGTGTATCAAGGTCACACTAGTCTGTAGGGAGGGAGAAAGAAGCAATACACTTACCTTCTTTCTGTCTGGAACATTATTGTGTGCTAGCCTTTCATGCTCTAAAATGGCAATGCTTGCACCCGACCATTGACACAGTGCATCAGGTTCAAAATACATTACAACTGACAGCTTCCTCTCATCCAGCATGGCCCTTTTCTCCTAAAATGACAACTTTATTTACAGTTTATGAGCAGGTGGCAGTGATTTTTATTATTCAGAGGAAGTACACACAATTGCAGCTACAGTCTGTAAAAACTATTGTGGATGGGATGATCTTGTTGCAGCAATCTGACATTTATTAAAGTGCCATGTCATTCATAATACCTGGCAATGTGCTGTCTCCATTCAAATGCATCAAAGATGATATTTGCATGTCCATACGTTAACATGGTCAGTCACCGTGTAACTGTTATCTTCTTTTTAGTCCAACCTTTTTCAACCTGCAATAATATTTGGACATTTTTCACAAGGATGTGCAAATGTACTCTGATGAGATGTGACCATGGTGACAGGTTGTTTTTTTCTTTCTAGTGGAGAAGTGAATGAAACTTGGTGAGCATGTATCCAGATGCAATAAACATGACATGGTAAATGGACATCAGAACATTACAGTAAATGCCTAAAAATATGTTTAAAAAGCGTGCTAGAGTCAAGATACATTGCAGCAAAGGTTTCATTATAAATTGCAAGCTCCACTTTGAGTTTTTATTTTAATTAAAGCAAGAAAACATATTTTGGGACTAAATGAAGGACTCGGATATGAGCAGTGGCTAAGAGAAGTTTCCCACACAATCATTTTGACAAAATGAAACTTCTTTTTCTTGTCACAACTCATAAAATGAATAAGCAGGTTATTGCCTTGCTAGATGCAAGAAACTAAAACATACATTTATGATGGCTTAATGAAGTACATGACAGTATCTTTTCCCTTTGTGTGGTCATTTCTGTAAAATACCCCGGATCTATAAATTGCCATTTTTTCAAAGCCACCAATATCTTTTAAAGTTATTTTTGATTCAGTTTTTAACATCGACAGACATTACATTGACACATATGGTACAGTGTTTGAGTAACTGTTCATACACAAACTTTATGTCTCATTGTTTTAACAGATAAGAAAAGACATTTCTTTACACCATTAGCCTAAGTTCAGTCACACTCTTCTCCCTTTCTTCAGCACCTACAGTTTCTTTTATTTTTTCTATTGGCCTAAACTTTGCCAACTTTTTTGTTTCACACACGCACGTTAACATTGTACCATTCATTACCACATGAATCTTGTCTTTGCCACACAAAGTCATGTCATACATGGGAAAAACTTAGCATTATCTCTTGATATCAAAGACTATTTATACCTTCTTTTCTTTAGAGACATACAATTAATCAAATCAACAACAAACCACAAATATTCTAGAAATATAAGTCCAGCATAACCTCTCAGCCTGGAGGACATTTCATAAGCAAGGGTGGTTTTTGTTCAGTTCTATTATTTGTAAGGTAAATACCAGCAAATAAGAAACTCATCCCTGTTTGGTGTAATAAAAACGAAAGGAGAACAAATGAGATGTCAGATTGTGATCATCTCCAGAAAGTTCCCATGACCATTACTGTGTCCCTCCAGTTAGACTCATTAATCAAGACTGTTTCTTTCTTCATCCATATATCTCTTCCTTCACGGCTCTGGTGAGCTAAGAGCCTCTAATCGCTTTGGGCCTTCTTTAGATGGTCTGGTTCCACCTTGACCAGCTGAGAGTCCTCAGTCATTTCTAACAGAGCCCGCATCTCTGGGCCGTCTACATTCACCAGCTCTTCTTCCTCCACCTCCACATGCACACCCAGCCCGTTCTCGTCCCCCCCTGGCTGAACCTCTGCCTCGGTCACCTCCACCATCTCTGTGTTCTGCACCACCTCCTCCTCCCCTTCTCTGATCTTCTTAACATGAAAGGTAAAGGGGGGAACTCGATATACAGTAGACTTGGATCGAGCGTACATCGTGTGATCAGGAGTGAGAGACTTCTTCACCTTCTCTTTGGAGCTTTTCATCTTCGTTCTGCGCTCTTGGGTGGGAGTCATGCGGGTCCCGAGTTTGCCAATCTTTTTCTCCAGGTTGTGCTTAGTTTTCTCCAGGTTGTCGCGGGTTTTCTGTCTTGTCTTCTCCAGGTTGTCACGGGTTCTCTGCTTGGTCTTCTCCAAGTTTTCCTTGGTCTTAAGTTTGGTCTTCTCCATTTTCTCTTTGGAGAAGGCTTTCTTTATGTTGTCAACCTGCTGTTTGGTGGTACGTTGGAGGCGCTTTGTACGAGACTCTTCAATAATCTCCTCAATCTCCACTTCTTCATCTGAATTGAGATTTGCTCTAAATCCTTCCTGTCCCTCCTCAGGTATGTGCTCCAAGCCTTCCACTACTTTGCTTTCAGCTGTCTCTGCTGTCTTGGTTTTGGATGCCTTTGGTGCCTTCACTTGGTCCTGAGAGTAGAAAATAAGAAGGGTTAAAAACACAGAAAACGTGTGAAATGATTAACATATTAAATTTGACATCTGCATGCTTGACATGATGATTCACTGATTATTTTGTCTATTAATGTAAACAATGTCACTTAAGTCAATACATTTAATACAAAATCATGTGCTTTGAAAAGTGAAGATGATGGACTCTTGAAAATATGAGTGTGATACTTTGCAGACATGCAACACCTTATTGCTCAGCTCACAACTGCAACTGATGCACAGTGCCATCTAGTGGTGTCACTGGTATGCCATCTATCGTGCCAACCTTAGACTACTTTGTCGTCCATTTAATTCACAAAATGAAAATTTGTCTTTGGCTCTGGTAAAAGCACAACTGTACAACACAGCAACATAAAACAAGATAAAAAAAGATCAATAAAAACAGAGAATAACAATAAATTAAAAAAAAACTGCACAATACTTCAAATTACAAGTATGAGAAATGCAAGAGCTTTAGCTGATATAATCATGAGTTGTATGATGTAGCAATGAAACAATAATAAAAACTACAGGCCTGAAAGTAAGTTAGCATTTTTTGCAAAAGCAATCATAGTGAAACAAAAACCAACAAGACATTGCATCTAACCACAGCATTTCCTGCCATTTGATATCATTTCTGTATGGAAAGTTAAACAAATAGACTATGTTGGGTATTAAATTTCCAACAACCATGATATGAATTATTTAAAAGGAAAATCTATAGATTGAAATGTTTGTAAAAGTCGGTGATAGTCATAGATCATCTGTGAATCACAACATTTCTGCCATTTACAATCTGCTTTAACTGAACAGATTTAGTGGTTACTTCAGTTTCACTTTATCAAGAAACAGGCAGTACAGCAGCATCACACCTGGTCGAAATATTTCTATATGCAAACCCAGAAGTAATGCAATCTGCTTTTCATTCAGCAATACAGAAAGCTAGCCACTAGTAAAGAAACATACTCAGGTTTATGTGTAGGTTCACTCATTGTCTTTAACTCCTAGAGAGAAAAAGTGTTGACAAATCCACAATAAAATCCACTTTTGTATCATCACTCACACAAAAAACAGCTGTACCGCTGTCAGCTGCAAATCAACCATCACTTCAGCAACTATATTTTCATGTAGTTTGGCAGTACATAGTCAGTGTGGTACCAGATATCCACCAGAGAGAGAAGGACAGAACCACGCTGAGAATGTGATCCCACCAACAGCTTGTTTATGACCCCTGAAGGGATTTGTTGTCCCAAGCTGTTGCACATTAATCCCACGCCTTAACCTTTTTCATGCATTTAATTCCAGTTCTATTGTCTCTGACTTTGTCGATACACATAGGCAGACTATAAATACGAACAGCTCCTTTGCATCCATTAAAATCTTAGACGGTGATATTATCTTTATAAAAAGAACAATCACAACATGTCATGTGAAATATGCCTTTGTCTTGTTACAGTTTCGCATTAAAAACGTTCGTACAGACGCTTTCTTTCACATGAACATGATAATTAGAAAAAGAAATGTTTCCCAGTCAGTCTTGTCAAATTTTTCCTCAGTGGAAAGATTAAGATTAACAAATGCGACTCTTCTTTGAATACGGCCAAAATTAGACAAATTATCCTGCAGAAAATCATGGCAGTCTTGTTTATTTTCTCCATCATGACACTCAAGTCTGTTTAATTAAGAATATTGAAAAAATAAACTATTAAATCAATCACCATGTATACAGATTACATTTAGTCAAATAAAAATATTCATTGTCCAATGTAACCTGAACCCCAACCTTCCCTATGCCACTTCATATTTCATCATTGTCCTTGTCTTTTTTTCTTTTTTGGCACTGCCTCCCCCTTTCTTTAAATGGATTACTCACATAATTGAGAGATATTTAGCGAGTCAACACTGACATCAGGGATAGATGACAGCAGATAAACAATACTTATGGGGTAAAGCTGAAGAGTTGGAAAACAGATTAAAAAAAGAATAAGCCATTATTTATAAAGAAAATGTAGATTTGAATGCTGTTTTCCAACTTGTCAAAGACAAGCACCTGTCAGATCAAATAAGCATCACATCTTTCAAGGCATTTGAAATACTGCCACACGATCCTATCATAAAACAGACATTGCCTCCATATCTGGTGCTGTGTGTGGTGGACCTGGCCAAAACTCTGTATGGGTTTATTTTGAGCTGGCCTTTCCCTCTCTCTGAATTCCATTTACCATTCTCTGGCTACCAGCCACTGCATCAGTCAAGTCCTTAAGACACCCCCTACCAAACAACACCCTCCCCTACTGTACAGCAACAGATAAACACAGCTTTCTGTCACCGTGGCAACCATCTCCTCATGTTGACCCAAGTGAGTAGTGATGTTTAGCTGGACAAACAGCTGACATCGCTACAACAATGTACCAATGTGAGTTGTTATGAGTGCGTTGCGGATGTACAAAAATAAACGCTGCACCTGCTTTGCGGCCATGCATATTGAGCAAACTTATTTCAGTTATAATATTAATGAATGAAATTTGTTTGTAAATGAATGCGCACATAACTTAAATGCAACATTTTTCATGCATTTTCAAGAAAACTGAAAAGATTTTTTTCAAAAAGCTTTAAAAAAAGGCTGTTGCAAACTGTGTTTAGTTGTTTAAGAATGACCTAATATGTCCCTGGTAAACCTGTTTGTTGTTTGTGTGAAGCCTAAAGACTGAAGCCAATGTCTTAAGCTTCAGAGAAGCATGCATTTTATCTCTGATCTTATACATTTTCAGAAAAACGCACAGGAAGTGGAACCTATATGTATAATTGGCATGATTCTACATGAGTATGAAAGTAGACGTATGCGCTCACTTTACACACAAGAAAAAAATACACTTTTCCATCTCTAAAAAAAAACTCTGAACACCTAAATGGGGAGCTTCTGCAGTCCTAGGAAAAAAACTGTACATGGCAACAGGTGAGGTCATACTTAATGAGGGAAAATGTTACAACCATATTATTGTCTTACTGTGTGTTACAACCGTTATGTAATGCTTATCTGGCTCATCTTTTCCTTTTTCTCCCGGAAAAATATAACAAAACAAATTTATATTTATAGAAATAAAAAAAGAAAAGCATTATACACAAAGAATAATTATTAGACTTACTCAGGGATTTAAATTGACTATAAAAGTCTTGTTGATCCACTAGTTTAATGTTTCCGTGTGCTGTTAACAGCATGCCTGCGCTCTTTTATCATATACTGCAAAAAAGTATTTTTGGATTGTACTGACTCATTACTAAATGTGATCAGATTGATTTGTTTAGAATTTTAATATGTATTCAAAACAAGACACGCTATACTGGTAAATCAACTGTTCAGTGTTGTCTGGTGGACAAACTCAGACATAAGAATAATTCTTAAACTTCAAACCTAGTTTACTTCATACACTTCATATACATAAGTTCAGACACTGAAATACGTGGCAAGAAAATATTGGTATTTTTTAGACTTTCAAAGCTCATGAGAACAGAGCTTGGGAACATTTCCCTGTTTACACTCTGAAAACTCCGTGGAGCTCTGTGGAAACTGTGATGGTATCAGCAAGTCCTGTTTGGGTTTCCCTGCCTGATTACAAAACACAAGACGGAAAGCTTGAGGTTGAGCATGTTAAGTCCATTAGTGTCCCTGTGTTACCTTCCTCTCCCCTCCCATTTTACCACTCCCCAGCAGTGGAAAAGTCGGCCCACTGTGTGTATGTTATTCACTGCCAGGTGCCAGAATGACAGAGTATTCTCTGCTCAGTGAGAAAAAGCTCTCTTGTAAATGTTTTTCCTTCAAAAGTGGTATGACTAAATCTCATGGAAAACTTGGCTATAAAAAGTGAGCACACTTGTTCTTTTTGAATGTTTTTGTAAGTGTTAGACTAACTAATAGGCTAATAACTTGCCTTAAAAGCTTCTTAAACTGTTTATTTACCAGAGAGGTTCTGCCGGAATAATATAAAGGCTGGCTGGAAATTAAACTGTTGCCAAGGACAATGGGAGAAACAGTGCCCTCAGTTAGGACTATACTAAGACCTCAGCAGTGTTAGATAAAGCCATTGGCATCTATCTGTCTGCACTACCCTTGCTGCCTGTCCATCTGCACGTACAAGACCTACAATAATCAACAAAGTTATTTAAACATGTGGTTACTGGAACGTTTCATCATGAGATTTTCTGATGACAGATATTGTACCCGAAGGATTGTCACGCTCATTTTTCATTCCCACAGCTTCATCTACACTCAAAATTGATAGAGAACCACTAACTCCAAATACCACCCTTGAATGAGGAGAGGATGAATAATAGACTCAACGTAAGCGCTTTGAGTGCCGCTGGTTATAAAGCACAATATAAATCTAATCCATTATTATTACTATCATCACCCCCTTTTTTTCTTTCTTTTTTCTCTTTTTTTTTACCGACAGACATATTGTGTTGATTTTTGTTGCATGTGCAAATAATAAATTTGAGTACTTATATTTTTCTCCAGCTTTCATTAGCTGCAAACATCCTTTTACTTTCCCATTTGCATTTCAAATAAATCAATATGATTAAATGACAGCATTCTATTTTTAAAAAATGAAATTGCAAGCAGTCAGAACATGTAGCAAGTCTCACTGTTTAGACAATGAATCCACGCACACTAACAAATGATCCTAATCCACCGACATGCATGCAAACATTTGACAGGCTTGTAGATAAACAGACGCACACCATTCCTTTTGAGGCAGTGTGATGAAAGGCGTCTCTGGTGAGTCACAGGAGCAGCTGTCTGATCCTATCCAGTCCTTGCAGCTGTGCACTTAGCTTTCACAATGAGTGATATTACTGACCCATATGTCACTTCAGGATGGAAAAAGGCCAAATGAGAGATTGACATGAGGCAGGGCTGGAGGTTTGCATGTTAGCGTACCCTATGCGACTATATTGCAATGCTTTGATCTCCAAAGAGGACACTAATGTACTGTCATTAATATTGATTCCTCCCACATGTTCCTAAATAAAGCTCAAACAATTCACAAGTGATTGCCACCTGCCTAGTACCTATGTATTTTGTCTGTGAGTGATATGGCCAAGGGGAAATTTGCAATTCAGCTTCATGGGCTCTTCTATATCCTTTTAAGAAAACTTACTCTAATGTTTTAATTTTTAAATGTTTTGTTTGCAAAAGATAACTTAATAGCCAATTCCACTCAGTCAGATTCATACAAAGAGAGGGCTTTTACATGGCAAACGTGGCCACGTCAGGCTACAGTTCATTCCACAGGAAGGGAATTCTTTCTGTCCTGATTTGTAATTTCACACTCATGGGGAAGCCCCTCTCCACAGCTAAGCCTTCCCCACATCCAGGACTCTTGAAACCACTGGAATCTCACAAGGGTTAGTCCCATGCAAAGGTGGAAAATTTACTTTTCCATTTGTATCTCAGTGTGAACTGGCAGCTTCAGTGTGGATTATATTATATAACTAGCTATTTTTCTTCCAGTGCATATAATCATACTTTACGCTGCAGTAACTTCTGCTCCTACGTCAAATACTATAAGGACCTCTTTAAATTTTCTAAAGATTTAAACTAGTTTAGATTCATGATAATTCTATAAACATGCTATAAATACACTTTTGATCATTTAAATCAATCAAATTTTTTATCAGAATGAAATATTATGACCAGGACACGTCAAGCTGTTTTATTCTCAATCCTATAATGTGCAGTCTATAGGAATGAATAAAATACCCAACAGCACAAATATAACTCTAATTTTAAGGAACTCTGAACTATAGCTGAATAGTTGGTGACCAGTGGGAAGTGGGAGCAAAAGCATAAGCTTTGCCTTGCTTCTGAATTGAACTATTGTTGGTGTAACTGCACGGCAACTGGGACTTTATATGTGGAAAAACTGACATCTGTTATGAGACACCAGCCTGTCTTGGAATAGATGTTATGCACGCTCCACTTGAGTAAAAGTAGGTGTTTCTATGAGAAATAAAGATTTCTTCATGTTTAATATGATAGTTTTGCAAATCTAACTTATGTATGAAGTGAGTGCATGAAGTCTGTTCAGGATTTTTAGCGTTTTTGATGAGTCTTATTTGATCACAAAACAAAATGTTGAAAGGTTACATTTCAAACTCAACATAATATAGATATAATTTACTTCTTTAATAGAGTAATTATCCCAAACATCTATTTCCATGCAAAATCTAATACCAAGGGTACCTTAAACCCACAGTTTCCTGACATGAACTCAGTGACTCCCTATAATTCACATACCAGCGTCAAGAACAGCAAGCTGTCACAGCAGCAGTGAAATATATCACCGGGGTAACCTGACTGTTTGCACATCGGAGACTTTACACGCAACATGTTATTTATATAAGAAGTCAATGTATGGAGGCGATTTCCAGCCTTACAGAAACAAAAAAAAAAGAAGACTCTTTAAAAGGTGCATGTCTCCCAGCTGTAGTGAAATAAATGGGAAGTTTCAGGTTAATTTAGAGGATTGGAACTATCCACTTTAGTATCAGTTAGTCATCTGGTCAGAAACGTTCTAGTGTATCTGTCCAAAAACCACATCCACAGACTGCAGACAGTATTCATCATCAGGAAATCTTTTCAGTTTACATATGTCCCGCATTATCTGGGGGATGTTGGCTGCTTTTCTAAAAAAAAAAGGCCCAATATTTATCTAAAAATGGCCCCATAGTATATATTACAATTATTTAATCAAATTGCTGATTAATGTGGACCGAAGTTACACTATGGATGGTGCATGTAATATAACAGATTCTTTTAATAAACCTTCTTAGAACAATTGGCCAACGTTTTATTTTGACTAATGCCTCACATTTTAATTGCGTGCCTAATAATTAGTTGGCAAATCCAGTTTTCTGCTGTACAGGGGGCGATGCTTGGTAAGATGGGAAGGCAACAAATAAAATAAAATAAAATAAAATAAAATAAAATAAAATAAAATAAAATAAAATATGTAAATCATGAGTGGAAGTACTTTGGTTTAAAAGTAAAAAAACAACACAAAACATAGTAACAAAGACTTCAATTGTTCCCAAGTTGTTGCATTCTCACAGTATACAACCAACAAACATAAGACAAGATCTGAACAGATGTATACTAAAAATTATACACAGATATGTGCAGTGTTTTCACATCTTAAAATAGTACGGGTCCTCTTTCTGCTGTTCAAACTGTATATCCCAGTGAGATGAGGACAGGAAAGGATACAGTAACACTATCAGTAAATCCACCTCCTGCTTCTTAAACACACACTCACACACACTAAAACACAAAAGCACCACAGTGTTGTAAACCTGAGAGGCAGACCAGAGGGGAACTGCACTGTGTGATGGTTTATAAAGTTACACTTGAACAGTTGGGCCACACAACACTTTGGTCCCGGAGGAGTGGTTAGTGCTCAAAATGTTTATTCCTTTACACATAAACACATTTTTATGTCATTGCCAGCTACAAAAATATCCCTTTTGCTTTAGAAAAGTAAGGAAAAGCGCAGGTTGGTCCAAATGTGACGTCAATGGAAGGATTTTTGAACAAGAACTGCAGGTTTGAGCTTTGCACAATATGAAAGAATTCGAAAGAAATGTGGGCTGTTTTGGCTTGAGGCTGAACTCATTTGTGATCTGCCATTAACAAATATGTATGTGCTGAAAGAAAGACTGGTGGAGTTTTGGCCATATAAGCCGAAAAAACTCCCCCCCCCCAAAAAAACTTCTGGCTCCATGATGGCTGCTGCTAAAACAAATGAGGAGACAGACAGCAGAGCCAATATCTTGACATTAAATAAATTGGTTGACATTTTGAGAAATGCACATAGTTTTTTCCAGCCAATAGTTAGATAATAGCTGATAAGACTTTTAATCTGCATAGAAAATGTGAAAACACTACTAGTTTATTTGTTTTCCAATCGCAATCACTTTATAGAAACTCGGCATTTATGCTAATTTGCTAAAGAACCAGTAAAACCTCCAGAAAGGTATGCTGGGATAATCTACCAATAACCTTGCATTGAAATTTTCAATGCATTATTCCTACCCTGAAATTAAACTAATTAAATGTGTCATGTGGGGTTGTAGAGGTATCAGTTGATAGATTTATGGACTTAAAGCCAAGTCATAGTTCCCACACATAGGAGCCCTGTATGTTGCATATGTTGCAGCTTTTCTCATAAGCACCAATCCTCAAGGGTCTGCCAGACCCCTCTGAAGTTGACCAATGCAGCCAAAAAATGTATAACGTTGCAAACGGAGTGAACCGACACCATATGTAAACTGTAAACATAAAGTATTTCACATACAAGAGCTCACATGGGGTGCAACTTAGAAGTGGCTGAGCATGATAGCTGACAGACGAAAGTGAAATGGAGAGTCTCCTCAGTGTAATCTTTCCACCCACTTAGGAGACAGAGGGGAGACAGAAAGAGATCCGCATCATGTGCAAAGTGTTGTGGCAAACACTAAAAGAGCCCTGCCCTTAGTTCTGGATTAGTTCCATTTGTTCTGAGTGGGAGGGAAATGAGCTGTGTTGATGGTGGGAACGATAAGGGAGAGAAACTGAGAAGAGAGGGGAACAAGTGCTGCAGGGTGGGCAGAGATGCCAGCAGGATGAATCATACTACTAAATTGGTGTGGCTGGATGACTGCTTTTCAGTCCAGTGGCTTTAGCTTGCCTACGAGGATCTGTTAGGCCCATAATAACTATTCTTTTACCGTAATGTTGACATCCGATCCTTGCCTGGAAACAAAGATTAGTGAAGCGGCCAAAAGCTCTATGGCTAAATGAGTAGGTCTGGAGTGAGTGGAGGGGTGCTATCATGACTTCTGGGCACAGTGGAAAGCTATTAAAGAAAAGTGGGCCACGGCTGGTTTTGAGGGACTTGTTGGCTGTGATTCATGCTCTGGATGGTCTGGGATTGCTGGCGTGGACAAGGCAGTCTGTAACGGAGAACTCCTACATACCCCTGATAGAGTTTGACCACATAGCTTTCACTGTCCTTGAGCTGCAGCCAAACACACCTTGCTTCCATACACACAGAAGTACCGTCTCAGACTCTGATGGACATTCACTATCATATTACATAAATTAGATTAAGCCACATAGTTACAAAGATAAAGTGCATCATAAAATACATATATGACAGCTTCAGACCCAGCCCAGCCCACCGCATCATTACATTTGAAAACAATTTCACTTTTAAAGTCTGCTACTTTGGCCTGTGGAATGGGATGCAATGGAAATTATGAAAATAGAAAAAAAAAATCCACGAATGTGCCCAGAAGTTTATACACTCTGAGGTGGTTATTGCTCTGAAGAAGACCCCATGCAGTGCGGGGAATGAATGAAAGAAATAACATTTCAAATAATGTGATGTAACTGGCAAATAATAAAATGGCATGACTGACCCAGATACGAGACAATATCAATAACAATAGAGGCGATTCTTTGAGAGAACTTTCTGCTTTGGATCTTGTGGAGGTCCACCTCAGTAGCAGCTGTTCTTTTTCTCCTCTGTCTCCAGTTAGGAAGACTACTTCTACTGAGTCACAACCACTAATAACGCAACATATGTTGTCACCCTCTGCCACCATACAACCAAGCTGCATCCTTTTTTTGAAATTGATGAAATCTCGTCAGAGATTAAATTTCTTTAAAGGCATCAAAAGAAGCCCATTTGCCTTCTATTGAAGCACTACGGAAATAACAAATTACTTGAATGTTGCTGATGGTAATATTTATGTAACTTACATTAGATAACAAATACAACCCCGTAAGAAAGCCACATTCTAAACTTTCCACCATTTCATTATATTTCAATTTAGTTTATTCACTAATGGCTTATAAAACAGGAAATGAGTCATATAAAACCAGACTAAAATAGTCAAAGGTCTGCTGCATGAAACCACCCAGAAAATGATGAAAGTAAGCTCATTGTGAATGATATTAAAACATCTTGACTCACGAAAGACAACATCATTTTCAATGTTGTGTAAATATGCAGGGAGGGTATGAAACCAATGATGAATCAATGCTGCCTGCAGAGCTCTGATGACAACCTTGTTGCACCTCATGCAGACAGAAAATAGGCTGAAACTAAATTTCCCAAAAAAAAAACCTTGCTGAATGTATATCTGCAGCTTAAAGAATATCTGCATTTTGTAATTATATTTTCACCGCCACACCCTGTTATTGCCTGGGGGATCCTGCATGGTACTATCATTGCAGGGTTAAATATATAGTCATCTCTGTCATCCCAGCCGGGACATTTTGAACTATGTGGCTATTCTCAGAGAGCACACGCAGAGTGACATGAGAGAAAAAATACAACACCTGCCTTTAAAGCAAGTATCAGCTAAACAAAGAGCACTAGGTCCTTCGCTGTCAAATCGTTCTCTTATCTTACTGAAATTCTAGCTTTACTGACACTGACTGTAGGTGAAAGCCAATAGTGGTGAGGAATGGCCATACACACACATTGGTAAACTAATTCCATGGACGTCTGCCTTGATCTCGACATGCCAGGTCACCACCCTTACCTCAGACTTACCGTAGTTCTAATTCTAAACTTGTCCCACTCTAACACATTAACATGCAAACAGACCGTCGAGAGTGGTGAAACCTGACTGAGAGCCAGTGTTGATTTGCAGAGCTGCCAACATCTGACCAGTCTATCTGTTGTACAATTAAACCGGACGGGGTGCAGCAACCCCTCTGGCAAAAAATAGATTGCGGGAGACCGAAACAGCCTCTGCAACATGAAAGCTCCGGCTCCTACGACTGCTTTGAAATCAAGGCAGCGAGCAAGTTGAGGCCGTTACTGACATTTCAAGTGAGATATTGACAACAGCGAATCATTTACAATCGACTTTTCTTGATCTATAATAAAATGCAATCAAAATTGGATTAAAAATGACTGAAGTTTCAAGCTTTGCAAGGTTTCAAAATGAGATTGACATTTGCAAACTCTTCCTTTTCTTGTCCATACAGTCGACAAGCACAGACACCAGATGAAAATGCTCGCAGGAGTGTCACAAACAGCATGGGGGGCACCTGCTTTACAGAGTAATTTACTGAGGTCTAGTGTCTATGATTGGATTTCTGCAAGATGCCAATAGTGTAATCTGCTCCCACGGCGGACTTCCCGGGAGAGGGATGTGAAAAGTTTGTGCCTGCCAATATAGATCCCGAAGCTAGCTCTACTCACGAGAAGCTTGCAACCCTCCGATCCAGTTCTTCTAATGTTTTTAAAGAGGAATCTTATTTTCCAGCTCGCAAAGGTTCTGATGTTTATGAGCACATGGTGACTGCTGTGGCGTCAGTTTTCTTGAGTTCTCAGTTGAATGACAAATTCCAGATCAAATGGTACAAAACCTTTCCAAAGAAAAGAATTTAAGCAGGGTTACTTTTACAAGTGTAAGACATGACGGCACGTCCTGCTAAAAAAAGAACTGCTCACTGAGGTAGGTGCGCTCTCTTTTTGATGGCTCAGCGCTCGGCTATCACTCATTTTACACATGAATTTATTTATTTGTTTGTATATACATTCATTCATTTATTCACTTTTTAGATGCTCTATATTTATTCCAATTCTCATGTCTACTTATTTGTAGCATCTGACTGCTTATCAAAAAAAAAAAAAAAGAACCCAGCCCCCCAAAAAGTTAAAATAGCCTTTTCCTGTAACAATTTTAAAGAAGCGTGTCCCATTTCTGAGAAATCTTCATGATAAAAACTATGTATTCATCTTTCGTGGCAGATGCCTGCCAACGATCTGTCCACAGAGTGCTCAGAAGTGGGGCGTTGGTTCTGTCTCAAGTAGCCCCACATGCCTGTGTTTATAGGCCTTATATTTTTATTTACACCCACAAGTCTTTATATAGTTTTATTGGGTAATGGTGAAGGCCTGTGGAGTGGGAGAGGCCACTACCTGCCTTCATTTTTCCATGGAAGCTACAGGTTTTCCCTCCACAGGCGTGAGGTGAGTGAGCATGAATAGAAACTGTAGAGAAGCTTCCACACAGAGGAGTACAGTGTTGGGTATATTGCAAACATTACAGCCTTGTTTAAGTTTCAGGAAAGATATTGATGTCATGGAAACCAAAGAGTCCCCTCCCCCCCCCCATATTGCACCCCAAAAGAAATATCAGTTCCCCTTTTCATTTTCACCAGTAAGGTTCAACTCATGCTGCAGTGTGACTGTGTGAGACGATGTCAGGAGGTTGAACTGATAGCCTTTCAGGTGAATTTCACACTTCCTGACAAACTTCCTTTAGGATGTGCAGAATGCAACACCCCCCATTCTGGACTAACACGTACTGTGGTTGTTTGTCTTGATAGCCACATTTGAGATGTTTATCTAAGTATTATGATTGCCACATTCTCACAAAAATTATCTGTAATGTCTAAATCCATGCATTGTTAAAAATATGCAATGACAGAACAATTGCTCCCCACACTTCACCTGATAGATGAGGACTTTGAAGTTGCGTCTCTTGAGCAGCTCGTTCTCGTTGCTCTCCAGCTTCTTGATCTGGCCCGCCTGCCTCTCCAGGTTGCTGCGGACCGTTTTGACGTTGACGCTGACCTTGCGCACCTTGTCCAGCATTTTGTTGACAGTGTTGGTGGTGTCAATGTGGTTCTTGGACAACTTAGCCAGCTCCCCTTGGATGGTTGACACTGACTTCTCCATGGCCTCCTGCCGAGCTTCAAGTCCGTTCTGGGTCTGCTGGATCTTGTCTACCACCCCAATTATCTTGTCTAGCAGAGATAGAACCATGACTCCGTTCATCTGAGCTTCGCTCTTCCCTCCAGAGCCAGTGGCCAGCACCAGATCCACCTCCTCGGCAGGGTCATCGTCATCTACTGACGGCTCTGTGGCAGCACCCATCAACGCTACCTCTTCATCATCATCATAAGAAACTTCAGCATGAGCTTCATGCGTCTTTTTTCCAACTGTATCTGCCATGACTGTCAGCTCAAAATACAAACAACTAGCAAGCTCAGACAGAACACACTACACTAAAAACCTATCTAGCGGAGCCACTCTGCACAGACCTCAGTGCCTTAACCTTTTCCCTTCCTTTCAGACAACTTTCTTAACTTCTTGTTTGTCTCTTCTGAGTTAACTCTGAATTTCTCTTCAACCTCGCTCTCTCTCTCTCTCTCTCTCTCTCTCACACTCAGCCCTCTCTCTGTCTCTCTCTTTGCCTCTGCTCTGGGATGCCAGCCAGCCAAGGGGAGTGGGGCCTCTCACAGCTGAAGCATGTGTGCCCTGACTCAAATGCCTCTGCTCCCTGTGAAACCACCCAGTCAAACTTTTTCCTTCTTACACCCAGCCTCCACCCACCTACCACCTCCCCTGCAGTTGTGGCTCCACCCCATTCTGTCCCCAAGAACAGGGCAGTGTCTTCAGACCCCACCTCTGATGGTGAGACAAAACCCCTAACTGACATGAAAGGTAATGGTCAGAGGTGGAAAGATAAAAACAAAACAAAAACAACTGTTGTGAAAAATTCAGACCATGAAACCATGACATAATTTACAGTTTACTCTGTATTAAAATGATTCTGTCTTGATGTCACTTTTTATATTTTGTGCAGATGAATGAATATTGAGTCAGTTCGGTTCAGCACAGCAACTTAGAAGTAAACACAATCGTGCATAGTGTTGAAAAACT
>JBBBVU010000022.1:18463151-18477037 GCA_037177055.1 Atherinosoma microstoma | reverse complement strand
TTAATTGGATATAATAATGGGCTAACAATTACTACTTGAGCTTTTCATATATTTTTGCAGTGTAACTGTAGCACTAAGCTTCAGATGTCAAAAGCATATCAAAACAGACGTCAAAGACTTCCGGTGCTCAACTGCTGAGTAGCGCGGCTTAACCATGTAACTAGTACCATTTAATAGATTTTATCTGAGTACTCTGGATGCAACAGGTTCAGCCCAGAGCCATAAGCCAATAGAGATTGTTGTTAGTGGTCACGTGACTTGTGGAAGCGTCAATCAATACTAGTTACCAAGATACTTCCGCTTTGAGAGGTCCTCGCTCAGCTGAGTTGACTCCCTGTAACAGAGCGCTCCAGAGCAAGCAGTTGCGAGGAAACCAAGGCGAGCACAGAAGAGGGGGCGAGAATCCATACCTGAACTGTAAGGACACAGATAAGTGGGACTATGAGTTATTTAAATCAATTTCCCTGGAGTTTTAATGTTGTTTTTGTAGACTAAATTAGCTGAATATTGCTCAACAGGTGTGCTAAATTGGCGTTAGCCCCACTCAAACAGTGCTAGCTAGCTTTAACTTATCTAAGGTGAAATAGCTAGTTAAATAGCAGCGAAGTTTCAGAAAAAAAGTTAGCACCAGCCTCGTTCAAATTAATAATAATTGTGTGTGGTTTTTAAAATGATGAAGATACATTTAAACGCTTGTAAAATTGAACGCCAGTGTGAGCTAACGTAAGTATTTATCTGCAGACAATATCTCTAGCTAATTGGCTAATTAATGCTCGACTTCACTATTGTTAGCTAGCTGAATCGCTTTATTAGATTGATATGCAGGTAGTTGTAACAGTGAGATATCGCGTTGGTGTCTCAAGTACTTTGGCTGTCTTGCCATAATCTGCTGTGACAGGTGAACTCTTAATAATCAGGGGACGTCTTGGCTGGTAACAGCACCTGTTTGATGGCGTAATTCCCTATTAAAGGCATTTTAAAGGTGTGGTTCTGTTACATTTCAAAAGCTTTCGTAGAGTGTTGTTGGTGTTCAAAGCATTGATGGAGTGGTTGTGTTGAAGCTTACTAGAGCTGCAGGTCACATGCTACCTTGTAATCCTCAGATTAGCCCTGTGTGGTCGTTTCACAGTGGGAGGCTGTGCAATTTAGCTGTAAGGTACTCAAAAAACCTAACATTTTGAGCTATTACTTCGTAGAAGCTGCTGTCTGTCACGTTGTGTGTTAACCTGTGGTCAATATGCAGAAAAAATATATAACAGAAGTCAGATAATTGTAATACTCTAATATAGATAAAACTCTTTAACCATAACCTTTTCGCCACATTCCTACACTGATCATGAGATCAGCATGAAGTCTGGCGATATGTTTCTTTTGGTCACATGCTGCTTTCTCACTTACGTGTTTAACTAACACATAATTGTAAAAGGCCTCCCTCATTAGTGATATTAGCACCAAGGTGCCATGCACAGAAAAGTGATGAATATCACAAACCTCTTAGATACTTTAACAATATCATTGCTCTTTTTTTCCTTTAAGGTTCTGGTTGATTTGAGTGTGCTGAGCACTAACATTCATCAACAAGATGGGAGAACTCTTTAGAAGTGAAGAGATGACGCTGGCTCAGCTCTTCCTCCAGTCCGAAGCTGCTTACTGTTGTGTCAGTGAACTTGGAGAGATTGGGATGGTGCAGTTTCGTGATGTAAGTCTTTTTTAATTTTTTTATCTTGTTCTCATTTGAACCATAACTTCTTAAACTCTATCAAGTTTGCTCTTCTAAAGGGTACCTACATTTTAACAAACCAAAAATCTCTGGTTGGGATGATGAAAATCAGCCACATCAGTAACGCTGTTCAGACCGTGCATGCCTTCTACATCATGTGCTCACAGCTGACCCTTCATTCCAGGCATGAGAAAGCTTATTCCTGACAAGTCCCAAGGCAAGCTTTGTGCTGGGATACAGGGTGGGCTTTAACAGAAAAGTTCAGTGCATCAGCTGTTGTCTTCCCCATGCAGTCACATTGTACTCTGTCATTTACCGTTGAAGGAAATTAAGAATAAGAGGAAACGGAGAGAAAGTTGGTTTTAAATCATCCTTTTGAATGTAAATAATCATGTAAATCTGTTTCTCAACTTGTTGTTCTTCTCTTTGCAGTTAAATCCGGACGTGAATGTGTTCCAGCGGAAATTTGTAAATGAAGTACGACGATGTGAGGAGATGGATCGTAAATTAAGTGAGTGAGCTTAGAAATTTGTGTCAGGATAACTGCCCGTCCTATCACGGTTACACTCGGTGCTGCTATTAAATCTTTATACCTATAATAATGCCATTTCTATTTAATTCCCATCCTTTAAATTATTCTGAACTGTCAGTGCTCTCTGTTTTAATTCATTGTAAAATGAGAATACGCTCACCTGTTGTTATATTGTACTTCTCTTTTGCAGGGTTTGTGGAAAAAGAAATAAAAAAAGCCAGCATCCCAGTAGTTGATACAGGAGAGAACCCTGAAGTCCCTTTTCCAAGAGACATGATTGACCTGGAGGTGATGACTTCCTCTTAGTGAACAATGAAACACACCCCCTTTCCCTTTCCGACCCCCATTTTTTTTAAATGTTATTTCATTTTTTTAAAATCCCTACAGGCCACATTTGAGAAGCTTGAGAATGAACTGAAGGAAATAAACACAAACCAAGAGGCTCTCAAGAAGAACTTCCTGGAACTGACTGAGCTCAAGCACATTTTGCGTCGTACGCAGCAGTTTTTTGATGAGGTCAGCATCTCTATTCTTACAGGGCCTTAGGAAACACTGTGCTCTGCTTTTTCATTTTAACATTGTGGTAGGCTGAGCAATGGGGCCTGTACTTCATGGTTTCTTACTGTGGTTGTAACATGTAAAATAACTATATATAACTTCAGTAACAAATGGCTGATTTTGTTTTTGTTATTTTTAAATATAAACATATATGTCCTTGTGAGATTGAAACTTAAATTGTGAGGATAGTTAATGTGTTAACAGGAAAGCAAAACAGTTTTCAGTCTAAACTCAGACGTTTCCTGGTGTTGTCAGTTGAATACAGATTTTACAGATGAGCTCTCTGCACCGCTCTGATGTAGACACACAAAGGCACACTTTTTGCCGCTTGATTTGGCTAAAGGTGTTTTCACTCGTGATCTTTTATAGTTGCTCACATGACTGTGGCAAATTTACACCAGTCTTTCACATTAGTCAGAGGGCTTTGATTCCTGGTGTAGTACTCCAGTTTGATTCACAGCACAATGTTCACAGACAGAGTAACTCCTCGCCTGTCCACCTTTGTCCAGCATCAGCTCCACTTCACTGCCTTAACCACAAATCTAGGTTGTTGTTCAGTGTTAAATCATCTTTTACAAGTTGTTATGAGTTTTGATTGAGGTGAATCATTTAACCAAGTGGGTAGCTGTTCAGCCATTAACTACAGAAAGGCACTGTTTATGTTTAAAGCAAGCACTTGCTTTAAGTCATTTTCCTTTCCCAAGCTTGGAATTAATGTAAAAAGAAGTCTGGTATTTTTTTATAACAGCAGGTTTCACAAGTGGGTGTATTCTGTAATGCAGCGAAGATTAAGTTTACATTGTGTAGTTTTAATGATTTATGTTGTGCAGATGGAGGATCCCAGTTTACTTGATGATTCTTCTACTCTCTTGGACCCCAATGAGCCAAACAGAGGGGCTCCACTCAGACTAGGGTGAGTCTGATTTATATTCTTCAGGAATTTAAATGGATTAAGCCTTTTTTCTTGGAGATTTCCTCCCCGTGCACTTTGACCATCTGTGTCTGAAACTGGAGGGTTACAGCTTCCCCTCCCACACAAACGCTCAGGCTGTCCGGCCGAGTCAGGCAGCGGAGGTCATCCAAGGTCATCCCAGGCGGAAATCCGCTCCAAATCAACAGACACACATGTAACTCGTATCAGCTCCTCCTTACAAGAGAATGAAATAATAAACGTGAAAAAACTGAGCAAACCTTTCCTATAAGTGTTTCAACTCACTGAAATAATATGAAGCATAGGTTATTTATCTTATTACTGTCTGGTGAATAACTTTGAAGTTACTTTTTCATTTGTTCTTTTTGTTTCCCTTCAAATATAGATTTGTGGCTGGAGTCATTGGCAGGGAGCGTATTCCCACATTTGAAAGGATGTTGTGGAGAGTTTGCAGAGGAAACGTGTTCCTGCGGCAGGCTGATATTGAAGATCCTCTGGAGGACCCGACAACAGTCAGTCCTGTTATAGACTTCAGTTATGCTCAGGAAGTCTCTTAAAAGACTAAATGAATACAGAATTGTAATGAATGTGAAGTTGGTCAGCTGTGTTTCTAACTGAACAATGTTTTCTCAGGGTGACCAGGTTTACAAATCTGTCTTCATCATATTTTCCCAAGGAGACCAGCTGAAGAACAGAGTCAAGAAAATCTGTGAGGGGTAAGTCACTCAACAACATCCATACAACGCATAAGGTTTACTTGACCAACAGGTATTTATCTGTACTTATTCATCTGTCTACAGATTCAGAGCAACATTGTACCCCTGTCCAGAAACCCCCCAGGAGAGGAAAGAGATGCTGGCAGGAGTGAATGCTCGCATTGATGACCTGCAGATGGTAATTAAGGATTCAGAGAAAATCACCAGATTTTTTTAACATTAACATGCAGGAAAAAGTATCTTTTTATTTTTCTTCTTGTTTTGTTGCATCAGAATTTTTTTTAAAGCTGAAAACTATTGTGAAGAAATTTCAAGAAGATGTTTCCTCTTTTACAGTTCAGATTCCAGACAAGCCTCTAATCCAGTCGACTGTGGTTTTAAATGAACTGTGCAGCCCTTTTTTTTTCATTACATGTAGTTAGTTGCACAAAATGTCCTCCATCAGTCTCTCCCCTACAACCGTTATAGTTTTTTTTGCTGTGGGGAAATTTTCCTTCCTTTCCTTTTGCTCACGAGATTTATCTTGGATCTTGTGATGATCCATGTGGAAGTTTTATCTCATGTTTCATAGACTCTCATTTCATAAAGCCTGGGCTGCAGCTCACATACTTCTTAATTTTCTCTGTCAGGTGTTTCAGTTCTATTACAGCATCATGCAGTCAGATATTGTGAGATTAACAATTAGAACCACAGAAACATCTATAAGATGGGATGATTGATACTTAAAATGCATCTTCATATCAACCGATAACCTCTTGATGATCTACATGCTGTTTAAAGAGAGTGTTTGTGTTGTGGATGCAGTGTTCTGCCTGTTGTGGCTTGGGCATGTGAATTGAATGATAGAATGGCATGTGTGTGGAAGATTGTACAGCTGTTTAAACTGCAGTCAGCACTGTTTGGACAACCCCACAACACCAGATGAGACTGGGCAGACAGCATATTGTTTAATGTTCTGATATTTACTGATCATGGCGTTTAATTTATATTGCCACTCGTACAACAGCATACCTGTGATAACCTGTATTCCTTCTGATGTTGCAAAAAAACATGGCCTGCTACTCTTAAATTCACTTGCTATGCTGTCTATAAATGTGAGGAGAAATATGAGTCATATCTGCTGTGTTACTTTGGGAGTTTGTCTGTTGTTCAGTCTACTATTAATTGTGATGCACATTTAAATGTTGAATTTAGAATGAGGTGGATGGAAATGACAAAAGGAAAAGGAAGTTCAGATTAATTAAAGATTTATTCTCTTACTTTTTGTGGTTTTAGCCCTTTTTTAGCCCAAAAAGATTTGATACAGGTTAGGGTGATTGGGGAAAAAGCCTAATGCAGCTTAAGTTCTGGTATAATAAACTTTGTTACTCATTATTACTTACATGAGTGTTCACCTGTTTCTGCTTCAAGAGAAGAAACATTACACAGTGAAAATCTGTCATGGTACGCATGAACTCCAGAACGGTGCCTGATCTGCTGTGTCTTAGGAAGACAGCTTTTGATATTGTGTCTGTGCTGTAGAGAGGGAGCCAGTACTGGGACTAGACTGTTCAGCCTTCATTGGATCAGGGCTTTGTGAGACAGACTTGAAGTTTTTGTTCCAAACCATAAAGCCAGCACTCAATCTTCTTGCAGAGCAAGCTGATGCTTATTTTTGCTGTTTGTTGCTGTTAGAACCATAGAAATAGAGCCAATAAAAAGGCAATGATGGGTGGTACTGATGATTTGTTCTCACTTTTATTGAAAATCTAAAAATAATGATGTCATATGGCATCTTACAGAGATTTATTTTGTTTGTTTATTAATAAGTCTTCAAAATGTCTTTCATGATTTCCAAGGGTAGAAAAGGCAGCTGTAGCATCAACTTACAAATGAAGGGGATTTAACAGATAATGACCTAAAATCTGGAATTGATTAAAACCTATTTAACTTTGAAAATCATCCCCACTATAACTGTCTGCTCCCTAAGGTGTTGAACCAGACTGAGGATCATAGGCAGAGGGTTCTGCAGGCTGCAGCTAAGACGGTCAGAGTGTGGTTCATCAAGGTGAGGAAGATGAAGGCCATCTACCACACACTCAACCTCTGCAACATAGATGTGACCCAGAAGTGTCTGATTGCTGAGGTGTGGTGTCCTGTCTCCGATTTGGACTCCATTCAGTTTGCACTGCGAAGGGGGACGGTGAGTTATAAAATAAAATTTGACCCTTGCTTTTTTTTTTCTCTCTTCTATTGACTTCCTTTAAAACAAAATTTTGGTTAGAACCGTTTAGCAGAAAGCACAGTATGACACTGTATTGTGCTTCAGTTGAAACATGAGGACGTGTTGTTCTGTCAGATGTCAACATCAGAAATGTAAAAAGCAGCTTATTGTTTCTGTACAGCTCCCATCCAGCATTTTCAAAAGTTTCCCAGAGTTTTATAATATTTCAAGAATATCTAATAATACATACTGGTTATTCTTCTAGATCAAGGCTACTCAATTCGGTCCTACAAGGGCCGCAGCCCTGCAGATTTTCAATGTGTCCCTGCTCCAACACGCCTGACTCATTAATTTGTTTAATTTAGTTTGAGTCAGGTGTGTTGGAAAACCTGTAAGGTTCATGTAAGGTTTTAGCTCTATGCATTCAGACTAATGTTTGTTACAACCTTGAATTTCATGACATTGTATTGTTCATTTTAGGAGAAGAGCGGCTCCACTGTGCCTTCCATCCTCAACCGAATGCAGACCAAACAGACCCCACCCACCTACAACAAGACAGACAAGTTCACCTCAGGCTTCCAAAACATTGTGGATGCTTATGGAATTGGCAGCTATCGTGAGATGAACCCAGGTTGGTGCATATCACGCCCTTTTTTTTCCCCTTTAACTCCCTGACCGCTGTCTGTCATTACGTTGATCATCAATGTTGGCATTGATGCTTTAACTGAGAATGGTTTTGTTTCAAGTGTGTACCCAGCTGGCTGTGGTAGGAATTAGTCACTGAAAGACATTTTCCCCTCAGCCGCCTCATCAGTCATAATCACTTTTTTTATGAAATGTGTGTTGACATGTTTCATGTACCACAACACCATCCCCCTCATATGATGCCTGCCTCCTTGTCTCCAGCACCATACACCATCATCACCTTCCCCTTCCTATTTGCTGTCATGTTTGGTGACCTGGGCCATGGGACACTCATGACCTGTGCTGCTCTGTACCTTGTGTTGAGAGAGAGCAGGCTGATGGCCCAGAAAAATGACAACGAGGTATGGATCCCATCATGGCCATCTCATTACCGATGATACACTGAACCTCTAAGTTACAGCGGATCCTGTTGGTTTTAGTTGGCTCAGCTATGTTTAAATCATCTTAGAGATGTATGTTGACATTTTTCTCCTGACACCTATTACCCATTTGTCTTGTTTGTGGCAGATATTCACCATGGTGTTTGCAGGGCGCTATATAATCCTGCTGATGGGAATCTTCTCTATGTACACCGGCATTATTTACAACGATTGCTTTTCAAAGTCCCTAAATATCTTCGGCTCTGCGTGGAGTGTCAGACCCATGTTTGGTGAAAGAGGAGCCAACTGGTCGTAAGTTTGAATATAATACTGCATCTTATTAATTTATGCTTGGGCTTTAACTGGCTGCAGGATTCTTCTGAAAAGTAGTTGTTGCTGGTGAGCAAATATAGTCTGAATATCACTCAATGTATTCATTGACACTAAAGATAGTTGTAGAAAAGATTTGCTTATACTCTCATGGCTTCAGATCGTCCACTTTGCAGGTGTGGCAGCTGCAGTTTGTGAAAGTTTACAAGAATCAGGTGCACAACCAGTGTTTATGATGTAATTGTTCTGTGAATCTCTGTATACAAGGAGGCCATAAACGAAGCTGAATCAGTGATTTCTGTGTGCTGTAATTCAAATTACAACCCAGATCTATGTTTTCATCCTCCCTTTTAGGTTCGACACACTTACTAGCAACACAGCCTTGCAGTTGGACCCAGCCATAGATGGAGTATTCAACGGGCCGTACCCCATCGGCATCGATCCAGTAAATGTTTTCTTTATGATCTATGTTCTCATAATTCTGTTGATTTCAGATTAGCTTGGCTGTTTACTTGTGTACTTTAAAGTCGTCTTTGTTGATAAATGTCAAATATAACGCTGCTTTTTCTTCTTTTGAAATCAAAAATGATTTTTTTCAATTTTTTTCCCCAGATATGGAGTATATCAGTCAACAAACTGACATTCTTGAACTCCTTCAAGATGAAGATGTCTGTTATCCTGGGGGTCATCCACATGATCTTTGGAGTCACACTTAGTCTCTTCAATCACCTGTGAGATATCCATCCCTATAAGATTTTTTTTCTTCTAATTTGTTCCTTTTCATGCAGTTCATTATTCCAAATGTTTGTGGTTCACTGCAGGTATTTCAATAAGCCATTGAATATCTACTTGGGATTCATCCCAGAGATCGTCTTCATGTCCAGTCTGTTTGGCTACCTAGTCATTCTGATCTTCTATAAGTGGGTCTCTTATGATGCGCGCACCTCCAGGGAAGCTCCCAGTCTCCTCATTGCCTTCATTAACATGTTCCTCTTCAACTACAATGACCCCACTAACAAGCCTCTATACAGAGGGCAGGTAAGATAAGCTTATGTATTATTTAGAGCTGTATTTCTTTTCTTAAAATGAACACAGCAAGCTAACCAGCTCCTTTTTTCTTCCTATTGTTTCTTCCTCAATCCTGTCTTCTCAGATGGGCCTGCAATCATTTTTGGTGATAATTGCCTTGGCGTGTGTCCCCTGTATGTTAATAGTAAAAACTTTGGTTCTGAGGAGACAGCATTTGTGGCGAAAAAATATGGTAATGTGATGCAGATATGCACGCAAGACACAGCAGTTCTAAATACAATAAATTATCATTTATCTCCTTAATTATATAATTTTTTTCCATCTCGTTTGACAGGGTATGCAGAACTTTGGGGGAATCAGAGTGGGCAACGGTCCCACTGAGGATGAGGCTGAAATCATCCAACATGACCAGCTCTCACAGCACTCTGAAGAGGAACCTGAGGTAAAATAAACATGTTCTCATCACCAACACTGACATCAGATTTGTGGTGGATGTAAGTTTCTGCTAATTGCTTAAAAAGGAGAAGTAACAGACCAGCATATTGTTGAGAGAGCTGGGGGGAAAAGCATGCTACAGAACCTTCTGACATCTTTGAATAATTCAGCCACGATGGAAACAGAAACTCGTGTTTCCACTCGCACCGTGTCAGAGCAACACATCAATTATGGATAAGTGTGTTGTCTGGCAAAAATGTTTCACTATCTTTCATTTGTTTTCAAAGATATTACTGAGTGATAAATCTAATGAAATGCAATTTGCCTTGTTGGTGTTGAGCTTTTCTCTTTTAATTAAAAACTTGTGTACATTTATTTGTAAGTTCAAGTGTAACTTTTGGGGGAAACAGTGACCCTGCAGCTATTTAACATTACTTTGTAACAGACGCTGACTTGTTTTACATGGACTTTATAATTAAATGAAAATATTTATCTGTTTTTTAAATAATTTGATTTTAGAAAATGAAATTAATTTTTATTTTTATTTTGAACAGATAACTGGAGCCGTCACTGTATGTGTGTGAATACTGTTCTCTAACCAGTCCTGTTTCTTTTATATATGAGTAACTGGTTTCTTGTTACTTTCTTGTTTTCATTGATGTTTGTCTATATGTGCGCGTGTTGTCGATAACCAAGCGTTGCCTTTTGTCACCTGCTTTCAAGGCCCGTGAGGAGGAAGAGGTAGGACAGGAGCTCATGCTGCACCTCCACCCTGCAAACTATCCCTGCATGTTTAGCAGTCCTGTCTTTTGCTAGCCCTCCCTTTGTTTTCCACCTCTCCTGCTGCTCTTAGCTGTGTCTGTGTGTGGGTATGTTTGTGTTAGTAAGGGCGGTGTGTGTGGTCGGTGTGTTCCAGGTGTTTCTTATTGACAAAGGGTTGCAGGGATTTTCCAGGCATTGGGCATCAGTAAACCAATGGGATGTGCATGAAGCATCAGCAAGAGCAGCTGTCTGTCTGGGTTCACAGGGTTCTTATAATTTGTGGGGGTGGAGGATCTACAATGGCTAATGGCTTTCCTGTCAGTTACTTCAACAATCACGCATACACCTGAACTGGAGTCCTCCTTTGTGGACCCCAGTAGAAGTTGTCATTTCGAGTTTCATGTTAACATGCAGTTACATTTACCCACAGTTTAACTTTGCGGATGTGGCAGTTCATCAGGCCATTCACACCATCGAGTACTGCCTGGGCTGTATCTCCAACACTGCTTCCTATCTGAGGCTGTGGGCCCTCAGTTTGGCTCATGCACGTAAGAGACATTTTTAAGATAAATATGGTTTCGTGCTCAAGTCGATAAGCTTACATTCACAAGTTTGTCCCAGCAGTGAAATGAGTGTTTGTTTTCTTTGTGTCACGCACAGAGCTGTCGGAGGTGCTGTGGTCCATGGTCATGCGCATTGGCCTTTCTTCTAGAAGCTTCGGAGGCTTCATCCTTCTGGCCGTTATCTTTTACTTCTTTGCTGTTCTCACAGTTGCCATTCTTCTCATTATGGAGGGTCTCTCAGCCTTCCTGCATGCACTGCGACTGCACTGGTAAGTTTAGTTGAATTTGTCCAAATTCTACAAGTTAAAGAAGGAAAAAATAAAGTTTTATTAAATGGTATTTGTGTAGATATACTGTTAATTCTCCAAGTTCCAAGGTCATTGTTTGTTTTTTACTTAAGAGGTTTTTCTCTTTGCAAAATGATTTTCAGCAATACTTGATGCAGAGGCACAGCTCCACCTGCTGGTGGCATTTTATATTTCAACGTTTCTGATCTTACCATCTCAGGACATACAGACACAATGTGAGGGTATCAAATTATTTCAGCAAATTTTACTAAACCTTGATGACGATAGAAAAGAAAAAATAAAGGATTTAGCACATCGGTATGTCCCTCTGCTGTACTCCACTTTTACTTTATTGTAGATGTAACATGGTCAGCTGTTGAAGACGAGCTGAACACATGTTGAATTTAAATGCAAACTAAATGTGAGGAGTTGGTTTATGATACTGACACGATGGTGTCTTCAGTAAAAGAAACACTACGCTGCAAACATGTATGTGGCTCAGCATGGCATCGCAATAGTACCCATGTCTTCCAACATCTATTGGAGACCATTAGACCAGTAGTAGGAGTTGGTAATATTGTGTACTAGTAAGTAATCTGGTTGTGGCTTCTAGTGACTCATTCTTTCCTGGCCTGTGGCCTGGAATATGTCTGACTCTTGGCAGTGTTATTTTCTCCATTTGTATTTCATCTGCAGGGGGCATGCATTTTATACATCTTTAGCATGGTATGCATGACTCTTGGCTGTCTCATCATGTGCCTCTAGCTTGCTCTGCTGAATATCGTCCTGCTTTCAAAATTACAGACCATGCCCTTTTTGAAGCTGGTGATATTATTTCATAGCTGAATACGATGAGTGCTCTGAGAAGATGGCTTTCACACAGTATCGGTTTTAGTGTTCTTTCTGCACTTACAACACTCATGCAAGCAACATATCTTCTGTTCTAAGAATCTCAGGTTTTTTGTAGTAAATTATGTACACTAATATTTTGTTTAAATGATATTCCTACCTCCTATATCAGACAGGGTTTGTAATGACGAGAATTCAGGACTCTTCACATAATGGATCATCCAGCCGTCACTTAACATTCTAAACATAGATCCTGATCATTTTCCTGAAGGGAACCGGCTTAGGTGTCTGGCCTTGGGACCAGACCCAGGATGTAGTGTGGGTGTAGACTGGAATGAAGAGTAAAGGTCATTGGCTACAACTACCCCACTCAGATTTACCCAGCAAACAGTTGTCATAGTTTGCCTGGCAAGGTTGATGTCAGAAATGTTTTCTGGTTGAAGGTTTTTGATTTGTATCTCAATTTTGTCCACAGGGTGGAGTTCCAAAACAAGTTTTACTCGGGTCAGGGCTTCAAGTTCCTCCCCTTTACCTTTGAAAGCATCCTGGATGGAAGATTTGAGGAATGAAATGGCTCTTTTTCCACTGTGCTTCATCTCTTGAGTCTGTATAGTGATGTTTTCTTCTGTCTTTTTGAACTGATTTTTCATCTATTGCCATGTATTCACAATTGACTACCCACTCATCAGGAGCATTCACTGCAATATTAATATTCATTCAATCATTCCTGGAAATAGCCTTGATCGTGATCTGTTGTGTCTTGTTCTAGAGGTTTTGTTTTTCTTTTTTAAAATTTGTTTTATTTAGTTTATTTATGCAATCTTTTTTTTTCTAGATAAAACCTGTTTCTTTTCTTTGTGAATGTTGCACAACACATAATTATAAAGCAGAACTTACCTATGCAAATTTTTTGGCTGATGGTGTTGACCACTTTAAAGAGTGACGAGTGTTTTTCCCTTGTTTCTTGTGTGTATTCAACATAGTTGGATTGTTGTTGTCCTTGCCACTTTAATTTGTCCCTGTTGTTTAGCAGTAGTCAGCATCTTGTGCACAGCGCAGCTCATCTCTTTAGTAACTAAAACATAAACCCAGACTTTGCATGTTGCCTACTTACCATTTATAAAGCTCCAAAGGGAATACAGCTTAACTTGCCCATATTTTTGAAAACTGACTGTATGATCCTGTGCTGTGCTCCAGCATTGCCACACCTTTTGTGTTTGTTTAGGTTTTCTGTTGATCTACAGAGAGGAAAAAGAAGGGGAATCTTTAAGTGGGTAATATGTGAATGATTTGTAGCAATCCAGCTCACTTGACACAAGACTTTGTTTCAGATCTGATTCCTAATGGGAACTTCATTAATCTGTAAAGCGTTGCCCTCACACAGAGTAAGAACAGTTTACAACACATGTTCAGCTTTTCTTTCAGAAAAGGTTGACTACACACATCATACATCTGTCTGACAATAAAGTGGAAAAAGCTGGTTTAAGTTGTCTCTTTTTAAAATATGCACTTTCTGGCTGAAAAGGTAAAGATATAAGATCGATAGATACTTTATTGATCCCGAAGGAAGTTTTTTATTTTTAAAATTTTAAGTCTTGGCCATTTTTTTAAATATCTTATAAAAAAATGGCCAGGACTTTCTTTTGTCTTTTCCAAGTTAAAATCAACTGTTAGAGCAATACTATATTGTATGTATACAGAAGACAAAATGTATTGGAAGTAAAGATGAAAAACATGATTTGTAGATGATTTTGGATTTGAAAGTTTATAGAAGGCTTTTATTTGAAACAAGTTAGATTAAGTAATATGGGTGCATCAAAATTAAGAGAGTGTGGATGTCAGAGAGAAATCACGGACCGAGAACTGCAGAGTCTTAACAACAACTTTATTCTCCCTGACACTCCAAC
>JBBBVU010000022.1:18419839-18447818 GCA_037177055.1 Atherinosoma microstoma | reverse complement strand
AGGGCACATTGAGGCTAAATCATTTGAGGACATGCGTCAAGAGCAAATATGAACATCAAACCCTGAACAGGGAGTAAAGAGGCTGAAAAAGCATGAAAACAAGTCATCCCTGTTTTTTAAGGTTCACAATAACTTTAGATCTACATGAGAAATCATTTGATGAAAAGGTTGTTGGTTAATAACTAGGCTGGATGCTCACTCAAGTCTCCATCAGGACCCTGTCAACCAGGGTCATACGTCATCTGTCAAGCCTAGCCTGACTGCTGGCTGAACACACACACACACACGGAAGAAATGAAAACTTATTCTTCATGGGAAATTCACAGCTATAACTCAAAGATGTGTTGAATAAAAAACACTTTTCAGAGCTCAGAGGTGATCCGCCAATAACCATCTGTTAAACTCATCATTACATTGGAGGTTTCTGTGGTACTGACTCACACAGGGTTGCACTTTAAAAGACGTCAAAAACTCAGCTTCTGTCATTTCTCTGACATTGACGAGGATGTGGTTGTGGCTACAAGGCGTCTATGCGCACAGAATACTTTATACCAGCATGGTGGTGTGCTACTTTTTGGAGCCTCGCTCGATGCTTACATTTAAACCCACAGGAAATGGAAAATAGTTTGCAATTCTTGAAACTGGTGCTGAAGACCGTTTAGAGCTGCAGCTTTTCATTGCAAATGATTCTGTAGCTTTCAGGACACAAATACAGTGAAGTCAGTAATAACTGACATTTAAAAACCAGGCTAATAAGTACTAAAATATTGTTAATGTGCAGAAAGAGGAAGTGTGGACCTGTGCAGACTGACCTCCTGCTATGTTTTCTCTGCAGGCATGCAGGGGTGAACTATGGTGCTACTTCCCCTTTCACACTTCACTCGAGGGTCAAATGCAACCCTCCCCACAGAGAGGCTTTTGTTCTGCAGAAGAATTCTATGTCTGAGATGGGAATGACTAGCAAGGACTGAGGAGGAAAAGGCCTGCTGCTGGGTCACCGAACAGTACTGGAACAGGGTCATGGCAACATGATGCAAGCGTAATTGCACAGTGTTATCTCCTTTTAATGAGGCAAATGAAGTAATTTAAATGCTTAGTGACCTTTACAAACCCTAATCAAACTTTGTCATGAGAGCCGTCAGGGGACACTTGTTTGTTACATCATACCATTTATCCAGAGCAAGGCTACTAGTATGACCTTGCTGAGTCTATTTGAGCCAACCATTTGCAAGTTTACCTGCAAAGTTGAGGACAACACACCGACTTAAATACCGATCGGTAAGTTATTACAGAAGCACATAACTTGACTGATTTGTTGCCGTGTATTGTCCTTTTATTTATAGCAAGCAGTGTGCAGTTTTGCCGCACTAGCATTTAAAGTGACAGTTCCTGTCATCTACTATAGCAAGAAACTAGATGCTGAGGCAAGACCGAGAAAAGCGAATAACCACAAAGAGAGAATTTCCATATAAAGGCAGACTTCATGTACAGTAATGCAAGGCTGTGCGTTTCACACGCATGTGCTTATTCACACAGAACAGCTGCGCTTTGCGTGTGCAAATGACAGGATGTGGCGTTAGGTGTTCATGAGATTTCGTGTGAGGCCTTTCCCAACTGAAGACGAGTTATTACCAACAAAGCAGGAACTGAATGACTATGTTACTCTTAAACTACCAGAAAGCCCATAGTGAAAACCTTTTTTGAGTAATGAGATGACTAAGGATTTTCACATTTCACAGAATGTTGTCACGTTTTTCCCTCTGAGGTTCAGATTGTAATAAGTGAGTAAACTTGATAAAGGTCGTTTAAATTACCACATTAGAGACCGACTACATTTTTCTTTGATTTTGTAAAAGACTTTGAGGTCTGTAAGATAGAGCGTTAACTTACCACTCCAAAACAAGGATGATTTCAGAGTTGGTTTCATAGACCTCATGCAGTGCCACCACATAGGGGTTTGCCTTGGCTGACTCTAACACAGCAATCTCGTTCAAGATGTCCATGCGGCAGTCCTCTCCCTTCCGCCGCTTTCGCAGGAACTTGGCAGCATAGTGATTCCCTGAAGCCTTCTCAATGCACTTCTTCACAACTGCAAACTTTCCCCTGGGAAACAAAGAAAAAAAGAAAGGAGACCAAAAGAGTCATTAGCAAGGATGCAGAAAAATCACAACCGCATTTTTGTTTTTTTTCTTCTCCAAATCCAAGAAGCTGCTGGATTAAATCTATGATTGAAACTGCTGCAAATTAAAGACTAAAACCACTGGACTGTGCTCATAATAATTAAACTAACCAGAGGTCTAATTTATAATAGAGTACACCATGAAAAGCTTGCTAAACAGCAATGGGTGCAACATCGAAGCTGAGATTATGGAACGGTACAGAGATAAGGGGGTTAAATGGCATCATTTGAAAATAGAGACCGTTATTGACTGTTGATATGCTCTGCTGAAGAGGCGTTGTTAGACATTCAGTTGAGAGGTCACTCCTTCCCCTCCTCTTCCTTTAGCCATGAGGAGGGTCTGACAGAAGTCAGATAAGCTTGACACTTTTGGCAAGAACTGCTGAAAGTGGGTAAGGACCTGATAAGGGGACTACCACTTTATAGGTCAAGCAAAAACAAAGAGATGCAGTATCTCGGTTACAAGATGTCACTTGTAAAACGCGTTAGAGTAACTAGCATTCACTTTATCCAGTGCCATCATTTCCATTCCTTTTTGTGAATATACATTGATGGATTCAAGGGAGGTGTTAAGGGTCATCCATGGGTGTGGGCAGGATGTCCGATGTGTGCAAAATTGCCACTCTGTGTCAAACCGGCACAATCACTAGCTGTCCCTCCCACACTGATAATGAGGCCTTGTCCACTTCCCTTTCTTCACAGCTGACAGCAGCATGGACAAATGGGATTGTGTTGACGCCTCCACCCAGACCCTTAGCCAGAGACTGATTCTCCTTTGACAGTCATACAAAAGCTGACCAGTCACAGTGGCCTCGAGCCCAAGACCACCCACCTGACCAACTCTAGTTATGCCAGGCAGGGGGTCGCTGCTGTTTTACTCATGTTAGAGCCTAAACAGCATGCAGAATATGCACGCTGTAACCTCAACATCTATGTCCAACTAACAGCTCAGTGAGCCTCACAGTCCACGCAGCAGAAGCCTTGGGAAACTGAACATAGAATGAGAAGTGACTGATGAGGGCAGAGTCAAAATGAGGAGGCTGAGTTAGAAAAGTCCAGTCAGCATGATGCCAGTCAGTTTCCCACACAGCGTTACTCCAAGACCACTGTGTTTCTGACCAAAAACAGCAAAAGTTCTGGCTCAAGTCTTATTTCTGTTTGGCTCCCATCCTGGCTGCTGTGAGGCCGGGTTCACTGCTGTGCAGTCTCCCAGTCTTGCAGAATGGTGATGCGTCATTGTTCAGAGTAAAAAAGGCAAAAGCCGTCAGAGGCTTTTCATCCTTAATTAGCCAAGTTCAGATCTGTGGGCTGGGAACTACATACATGGAGTGAAAAGAAATCACCAGTGGCTATGGAAAAGAGCAACAGGAGGTTTTTCTAGGTTGAAAACAGGTCAGAGGTTACTAAACAAGACCATCTTCCAGCTGGCCTGCTCACACTCTTCCATGCTTTTGATGCACAAAACAATTTGATTATATTTTAAATATTAAGTTAGCTTTTAATTTATCTTTTACTTCGACCCAAACATTGCATTTGCTTTGTAAGAGAATTGAATTTTGACCAACACTGAATAATGTTTTTTTATGTAGGCATTCTGTCTGGACCTGATGCTATTATGCAGATTAAACTGTTCACTTTTGGTTCCAAATCTGTCTGAAACAAGTCTGTTATCAATCATGAATATTACTGTGAGACAAAACCAATTCCTCTCCAGCACTTGACCTGGTGATAATTTGATTGAGAAATTGGTTTCCTGTGGAGTCTGCGTTTTGTCTCCCTCAGCAGGGCACTGACTCATGTCTGATGTGCAATGAGACATGACAGCTCTTATTGGCCTGCTTTACATACAGACTGACAGGCAAAAAGAGTTCCTCTTCCTGCTTTCAAGTCAGCCACAGCATTTATTGTGCTTCTCAGCTCATAATAAAAAGTTTGATGATGAGGAAGCTTTAACAACAAAACCAATGCGTCTAATTGTTTCTTACGACCTGGAGAGAGTTGTGCGACTTTGGGAACAATGGGAACGATAAAACTGGCACCAACAGGCTCTAATATGCTAGACGTCCTAATGTACAGACTATACACCTGATTTCCTGTCATGCAATAGCCTACTGCATACATTCCTTCTCTTAATGCGATTATAAGACCTGATCTCAGGATGTTGTTGGGTTGAAACCATGGGAAAGGGAAGGAGAAGGAGTTTTTAGACACTGAGGCCAGCACCACGCAGGCAGCCTAAAGCTGACCCTGGCTGGTGGTGTGCATCTGAAAGAAAAAAACTGGCTGCAGCCAAACAAACTTTTCATGTAGCCTGCCTTAGATAGGAAACAGTGGAGATGTTAAAGATGCACAACTAACAAAAAACTAACTAACAAAAACAAAAAAACAAAAAAACAAAAAAATTTATCTGCATCTATGTCTTAATTCTACATTTTGTCTGGAATTTTTTCAACATCTTTTTAGTGATCTTGTCTTGCAATTTTTGGATTGTCTGCTTATCTGCATATCATTGTATGATATTAAACATCCCAAAAATTGTATTGACCTTAATAACAAAATGGAGAAAACAAATAGTGAATGATTACAAGTAAGTTTTAGGGCTCACTTTGCAATTTCCTTTCTTGATGATTCATTAGTCTCGTTTTTTTGACATTACAATAACAACCTGATCAAAATATGAATCCTAACAAAATCTGAAATTCAACTCATGACATTTGACGGTTTTACTACCACAATACATCAGGATCTGCTAGACCACACACGTGGGCATCAAACAATAACAATGTCTGTGGAGTTTCAAACACCCCCCCAAAACCTTTTCTTAGACAGCAATTAACTTATACTGTTTGATAAATGTGGACACCAGGTGCCATAAGTACTGGAACTGGAAATTGAAAATTCAAAGATTCTGGGAGCATTCAGCCCCTCATCACGGTCATCAAAACCCTTTGTTGCATGAAACTTCAGAAGGAAATATTCACCAACTTCCAGCCAAGTCTCTGAAAAGCGCATTACCATTGCGCACTCCGGGTGCCAAGCGCTGTTCCTTCACCAGATGGAATGCAAGATTGTAAATGTTCAATTAACACGCTTCCCAAACACGTGTAGAGGGGAAATCTATAATAATTATCCGATTTGTTTAGGATTAGCAGGATATTGTAGCAAAGTCGATTAACTGAGAGAGTGCAAGAAAGAAAGAAAAAACGACACAGCTTTTCTAAAAATTCTACAAGTAATGCTTAGATCCACGCAAAAACACTCACCTGCCCAGTTCTTTCCCCACCAGCTCATAATTGGCTGTGAACGGGTCTTTTCTTATCCTGGTGTGGACTTCTGTCATCATCCCGTTTTTGTTCATCGTTGCAGAGTTTGGCATTTAAGTCGTGCCTTGAAATTAAACTATTTCCCCCACAATAAATAAGACAAAGACGATTTTCTGGTCCACTCAAGTAAAAACTTGCATGATAGGAAAGGAAAGGGGGGAAAAAGTCGATTTGAGCCAACCAAAGCTGTATGAAACCACCGGTTGATAATCCAGGTGAAATGCGTCCCTATCGAAAGGACGATGCTTACAGGAGCGCTTCTCAGTCGGTGCGGTGAATTAGTTTGAGTGCTACTACACATTCCTGACAATAAACTCCTCGTCAGGGCCAACCCCCCTGCGCTTGACGCTCAGCTGAGTAAGCCAATGAATTTGCTGAACAGGACGGACCGAGAGTCTGAGCCAGCTGACAAGTGGTGGCAAGTGACAGAAGCTTATTGGTGCACAAACACAAACCAGTTTTTCTGTCATTTAGCTTTCCTTTTTTGCAATAGTTATAAAATTGACGAACCAAATAAATAAGTATCACAATATAGACGCTTTTTGTTTAGATATTTCGTTTTTTCTCAAGCTTAAATAGCAAATAAACCAAATAAGTGTTTAAATGTTTATTCCAGGATAGATAAATGGGACTTTACTCTTTTCATTTTTATTTCTACCCTCATATTAAACCTGTCAACCCCCAAACAGTCTTTTTCAGTTCAGTCCAACAAAACAATGGTGTTTATACACATTCTTGTACCCTCACACTCATGAGCATTTTTGGCATGTTTGGCATTGTTGTTGGTATGTGTTCCCTGGCTGCCGGCTCTGGGCTTGGCTGTGCTGCAGGTGAGACAATTTTAAATTTTTCTCACACAAAGCTCAGTCATGAATTTGAAGCTGCCTTGTGGGTATGAGAGTTTCCCCTGCACAGTTTTTATCGCATCTGTGGGAGAATTGTTTGTCTGCCCATGTCATTAAAGAAGAATTCAAAACATCTCATCAGGCAACTCATCTGTGTGCAGGGTCCAGACATATTTTGGGAAAGTCCTGTAATGTTGATGTGTCGTGCTCTACAAGTTTTCTGTCATATCTTGAATAAAGAATAAAAAAAACAAAGGCACCATCACAAGTTACAATGAAGCCATGACAGTTAAAATGAGTTAGCATTATTGGTGATTATGACTTGCAGAGAGGACTTGAGTGACAACGACTTTGACTTTTAAAGGGAAATGTGTCACCATTAGTACCAGCAGCTTTTTGAAAATAGACTTGTGAAACTGAGAAGCTGAAAGACTGAGGTCTGGACAGGCACAAAGGAAATAGCAAAGCTCCGACAGACCCACACGAGAGTTTTCACCCATACTGGGTGTCAGTCCTAGACAAAAGTAACCAAGGCTGAGTTAGTATACAGAACAACTGACTGCATTAAGATATTAATATGTATAAAGCTGGAAACTAAATATTACAACTATCAAAACAAATGTTTTAATTAAATGGCAAAAACAATATCTCCAATGTCACAGTTGCATCACAAAAGGAGCTTCATTCTTATTTTAAAATTAGACACAAACAATCCCAGACTCTCCATGCGTCTATTTTCAAAATGAGATGAATATTTGTTCTTATTGGATACAAAAGAACAAAAAAAAGACAGAGAAAAGATTACAGCTAGACAAGATTTTTTTGGATTGCTTTTATGGCTTGTGGCCAAGCACAAGTGGTCGGTCACATGCCCTACGTGGCCATTATCTAGCACACAGAGCAGGATTTGTCCAATCTTATCATACCTAAGCTAATTTTGTTGCCGCAAACAGCAACTGATGTAAAAGCGACCTATTGAGAGTGGACATTCCTCAGACCTTACAAAATCATTTGTGTCCAGCAACAAGGTTACATAATCTGTTACGCCTCCTCAGATTGTTACCTTAAGTTTAAGCGAGCCCACTCCAAAGCCTTGACCCTACTTCTCTGCCAGGCTTCCCATTAAAGCCCAGGTCAGGGTTCAGAGGAACCATGTTAGTGAAGGAGCTCTACCTGGCCCCAGAGACCTAACGAAAACACATACCAGTGAAGTAGCCTGCCAGCCTGCAGTTTAGCTAACATAAATATGAGAAGTTCAGCAGTGATCTGGGGGGACACAAAAAACTTTCCAAGTCATTGGAACAAATAAGCCTTGTTATGACGAGGGTCAGAAAACACAGCTCATGCTTTTTACAAGGCTTGAACCATAAATTAATGTTTGGATCTGTTCCAATAAGTGGTCCAATAAGATATGGATCTGGTGATTGAAAAAAAGCTATTTGATGACTTTAAAAAGGGTGCATGTAGAAGAGTGTGTTATACGTGTTGCAACCATTGCCAGAATTTTCATTTTCTGTTGTGCAGAGATGTTTTAACAGATTTTTTTTTTGTTACTTGAATGGCAAAATCTCATTCTAATATTATCATCCTTTTGCTTCATCAAACCTTTGGTTACATACATTTCTTACTGTCACAGAGCAGCATTCTGATTAATTAATAGTACTGTTTCTGTTGACCTATTAACATAGAAAGTCATTCCTTTTAAGCTGTTGTCACATTTATCACATAAATTACTTTTATACAAGTCACATGCATGTCATCGTCATGCAGGATGGGTGTGCAGAGGAGCTACATATCTGCCAAAGAGCTTCTGAAGACCCTGATAAGGTAAAAGGTTGAGGACTGAAGGGAAGAAGCAATCTAGTGTTGTTTTTTTTGAAGTGACCATTAAAGCATTAGGGTAAATGCACACTGTTGAGACTCCCTTGGGTACACAGACAGTCTTTTGTCCACATTTTCAAAGACGTCCTTCTCTTGTTCTTTTGGCCATTGGTGTGTAAAGAGGGTGATTTTCGTAATGTAAGCGTTTTTCTCCTGTGACACAGATATGTGAAATGTGTGCTCCTATTCCATTATGAGATTGCTAGAAGGAGTGCAGTTATATCAAGATCTCCTGTGTAAAAACATCACATTCTGTCTTTTCCTGTTCGACCTATTTCCACCCCTGGCTTGAAAACATGAAGGGGGTGAGAGGTGTAAATGTTTTGTCTTCCACCAGGAAAAAGATGATTTTGTAAATAAAAATCCTAACACCTTTAAATCATGAAATGTCTGCGGGTCTCTAACACTGCTCCAATATTCAATGCACTTACAGACATAGCTGAATCAATCAGATCACAGTCCTTGTCCCGATTTACATGCACAGGAGGTTAACTGAGATCTTGACTGAAGTACAATGCTGAAAAGCCCTGGACTGTGAAAAATTCAAAGGCATTCTGCTACTTCTAACCGTCTCTGAGGGAGAGCATCACATATTCAAGGACGGCTGAATTTAATCCAGATGTTGTCTTTAAGTGAATTGAATGGTGATCTTGTCTGATAAGTCAGAATTTGGCAGCATAAAAAGTTAAACTTAGTTTCTACAAAATGATGCAAAATGATGGAACTTTGCAGTGTGTGAGAAAAGCATCTAGGAATACTTGAGATAAGTTGAGCATATACATGCAGGAGTGATTTGACCCCCATTTGCATACATCTGCATGTAATACAATGGTTTTGTGAAACCGGATTTTGTACAATTTCCGTCTGATGTGTGTATGCATTTAAAGTTTTGGTCTGAGTCACAAAATTAGTATTTTTTTCTTGTGAAATATAAATGTTCCCGATGATTCTGAAGTGTGTCTCCATCAAAAAGAAAGCCTGGTGGCTGCTGATAATAATTCCCCTACAAGCAGTATTTCAGTGGAACAAGAATAAACCTCTCTTAGGAAATGTACCTTGTTTGTACTACATCTAAAAAAAACCCTGCAAGATGCTGTCTCCATATCAAGAATGATTGCTAGCTGTCGAAATTCCCTGTTTATGGTTCTTAGTAGTAAACCATTGTTTATGGAGAAAGAAGATCCCATCTAATGAAGGGCTTCTGACTCAAGAGGGCTACTTAGTAATCCCACCTCAATCTATAGGTGTTTCCAGTCTTGCATGGTTGCTTATACGAGGTTTCAGCATTTATGTGTTGGGCAATTTGTAAGAACCAAACTAACTTTTCATGTCTCTACAATAGATGCTAATTTTCTTGGAGTAATGCTTGAATTTTACCACTTAGAAGGTCAGGGCAGCCTCTAAAGCAATCTACTTAAGCACATGATGTCATGTATTCATTAACTCTACAAATCATTTGTGCAGTAATGCAATAATGGCGAGCCTTGGTCACACACTAGTGTGATCTCTAATCTGTTAGTGGTGACTTCAGTGTAAAGGACTTTGAATGGAGCAGCAAAGGTCCCGTAGCTCATAAAACTAAAGAGCCAAAAAGCTCTGGTTGATTTAAATGCTTAACATACCACCAGTGTCTTTGCTCCTTCTGTCTCCACCACTGTTAGTTTTCTTTGCCACATCAACTGCTGTGGCTAATAAAGAGAACAAATATCACCTATGTGGCCTGGCAGGGAAGAATCAATGGTTACCAAAACAGTGGCGCAAGACGTCATTCACCTCAAGACTGCAGGATGACGTGCAGAGGACACTCGAGCTCTATTAAATAAGACAAGCACCTAATCCTTTTGGCACAGAGGAAAAACTCTGCAGGAAGGATAAAAATAAAGTATCAGAATAGCTCCAGAGCTATTTGCCTTGTTTGTAATCTAAGGACAACATTAAGCAAAGAGGCCTGAAGGGGAGGCAGCGTGTGGCCTCTTTGAGAACCTCACTTTAAAGTCAGCCATCATATTGTTTGGTTGCTGTAGGTAAACAGAGAGTGCAACCACACACACACACACACACACACACATAGGCATGGTTCCTTATTTAGGATTCTCAGAGTACTCTGACTTAAACTTAAGCTTTTGTTCCATCAACCTGATGTCGCAACAAAGAAAATGACTGTTTAGTAAATGTTTTTGTACTCCTCTCATTCTCTAGAGTCTCATTTGTCAAATGTTTCTCTTTGGGCCAACACACATGTTCATGTCTGATGAACATTTCTCAACCAATAACAACAGCTCAATTTGACTCTCTAGATGCTGCAACACAGAGTAAAGACAAAGTAGAGGTTTGGGAATGTTTGTTTTTTTAAATCTGCACACCTACGTTTGGTGTTAAAGAGCTTACATGTACATTATAGCTTTTTCTCCCACAAATATGAACTTGGTTTTAATTTTTTTCCACCATTTGCATCAATATTTTTTTTCTCTCTCTTTTTTCCATCTGCACAGTCTGTGCAGTGTGTGGGTTGGTGCAAAACAGATGCACAGAAAGAGATGGATGAGAAAGTCAGAAGATGAAAGCTGCAGTCAGGTAAATGCAGAAGAGAGATGTTTGCCACATCCTGCCTCTCTTCCTGGCTATGTGACTGCTCAGACAGGAGGAAATCACAACTCTAGCTTTTTACACATCTTCTCACACAGCTTTCTGATAAACAGTAGATTTCCTGACATGGGCAGATAAATTAGTCATAAATGATAAACCAGAAAATTATTCAATTGAATTATGCATGATACTCACAATGCATAAAAACCCATTACAGTATATCATCTTCTTATTTCCACAAGTCTGTTAAATTGCAGGTATGTTTTTGAGCTGACACATGCATGCAAGAGTGAGAAATGCATGTTTAGATTGTGGAAAAAAGCTACAAGCAGATTTAGATGTTGCACCACCCTTAAGGCTGTTGTGGGTACGTGGGTGTGTGGGTATTAACAGATGCAGTCAAGCTTAACCAAGGACAGACGCACAACACAGACAGGCCTACTGAGAAACTGAAAGGGCTCTCTCAGCTGTTGCCTCTGTCTTGAGTCTCCATCCCCCCCTAACTGCCACATCATTGTCTCATTAATCCAGCAAGAGAGAACATAAAGTCTTTCACAGCTCAATTAGCTGTACATGTGTTGTGTCAGTCAACACTTGTATAATTTAGATAACGTCAAAAAGAAATATTAGACAATTTCTTAAAGATTTGATAACAGGCAACTTTTTTTTTTCTTTTTTGAGGAACTGATGCTATTTTCTGGCCAACAGGATCCTGCACACGTCGTCATCCATCACAAGCTGATCTGATAGGGTTGATGGCAAAAACAAATTACTGTTGTCTCAGTTGGGGCTTAATGACGTGTAATAATAAAGCTGTGAAAAATTAGCAGCTGCAGTTTGAAAGCAATAAACATCATTTCCCAGCAACACAAAATAAACACAGCGGCGGGAATTTAGATATTCACTCCTTTCTGAGAGAGTCAGATAAAAAGCAGGGCAGGAAGAATATAAATGGGACAAATCTGGACAGTCTAAATAAAAGAAAAGACCGAAGGAAACAGGAAATGGAGAAGAAAAAAATCTATTTGGAATGTCTGAAAAATGGAAAAAAATATTTCAACAAGCAACTAAGCATGGGGAGTAGAAAGAGTTGGGGCTGAGGAGTAACACAATATGATTATGCTTGTTTTGCATGCAGAAAAACCAACATAAAATAAAGATTATGAAACAAAGACATATTAAATGAGAAAATGATCACACCAGCAAACCTCCCTTGTGAACCTAAACACATCTGCATTAGGAACTGTTAACAAATACTGGAGTATACAAACACAAGACAATTGTCTGCAAGGAAATCAGCAACAGTCATTTGCTGACATTTCTGTGTTTGTTGTGGCAGACTCTGGCTGAGGGAATTTCCTGATTATTTCTTAGTGCGTTTGTTTCATGAGGAGAAATATCCCCCCACACGGCTATTGGAGATGACAGATAAACTCACTGTACCACAGGGAAAATATTGCTGATATATTCAGTTTCTTTTTTCCTTAAACCTGGTTTGGTTTTGTGTCTAGACTCTAGAAAAAGCAAATCTAACTTCGGCTTCAACCCCACGCTGGGTAACACAGCTCAGTGACTCCTGTGACAGCAGGTAGATGTGGCCATATGTCATCTGAACCATGGCAGAGGTCAAAGGTCAGCTTAGTACTAATGATTACCTGGTGAAGCGTGCTGCCTCAGTCATCAGTGTTTGTTTTGGTAGCCATGGTGACAGAGCAACAAGCTGCTTCTTTAATTAACCCTTTTATTACATTACTAAAAGAAATCGGTCTTTATCGGCTTAGCAGCGATAATCGCAAATGGTTCTGACATCATTTCATGAAAACAATACCAAAACTGGAAGTTGGAAGAACTGATACATTCAAAATATGGTCTACCAAAACTTTAAAGAGATTTAAACACACAAACGCACTTCTTACCATTCCACCATTTACATATCTTCTTCTTGAGCTCAGCAAAAAAAAAATGTTTGCAAAACTATCAACACACACAACAAGCTTTAAATAGTTTCAAGACTTCAAATTGAATGAGTGCGTAAGATTGTTTTCCTTACGTGTGGAAAGTGTGTGTAGGAGGAGGATTATGCTTTCAACTACAGCCAAGAAAATCTTTGAAGACCATCTCCAACTCATTTTCATCCCACTGGGAAAGCTTTGTGGTTTTGTCTATAAGACTATCAACTCCAAATGAGGTGAAAACAGGGAGAAACAAATAACAGAAAACAAAGTAAATATTTTGAGGTGAAGTTGGCACAGCATAGATCGTGTGCACTGAATATTAAACTGCATGCATTGATCAATCACATGTGTTATTATTGCTAATCATGTCATTTTACACTGCATTTAATACAGTTGGAGTTGTTGCATGTGTATTCTTGCTTGACTTTTCCTTTGTAAGTTTTTTTGTTTGTTTCATCACATGTAACCAGCTGTGTTGCCCTTTTGGAACTTGCATTAAGAGTGAGTTGAGGGGAGGAGGTGTGGGTCAAAGGCCAGGCAATATGGCTAACCTTTTTCTTTTGTCTGCAGATGTCACACTTCATGGTCACTTTTTCCATTCACATTGTCAGCATTTGCATTGAAATGCAAGAAGCACACTTTGTTCAAGCTTGATAGGCATTTTAGAAAACCTTTGTTTTGCTTTATAGCGAACAACCAGATGTTTAGATTGCTGCCATGTTCATATCTATCCATCACAGCCAGTAGCCAGTTTCACTCAGCACAAGAACTCAAAACAGGCTTTTGCTTTGTTGGAATGAGACAAAATAACTCTAACTTCCTGGAGTCCCTATTGGCTGCCTGGCAACTGCAGCCAAGAGATAATTTAGCACCTGTAAATGTAATAAGATGTAATATGATATTTTGTTAAGATTAGATAAAATGGTTAAATGTTAAAAAGGGAGTAAAACAACTTACTGTCATGGATTTATTTGTGTAACAGATATATCCACAGATAGATTCGCCCTGGGCAAAGCAAGGTCACACACCCACCACGTCCCCTGCAGTGTTCCTCAGAGCTCAGTGCTGGACCCCCTCCTTTTCACCTTCTACCTGCTCCCCCTGGGCAATCTCATCAGCATGCATGAGATATCCTACCATTGCTATGCTGATGACACACAGCTCTACTTACAGACCACCCCCACTTCTTCTAGATACTCTCTGACAAGACTATCCAGAGACTACATTACATCCAGAACAGCGCTGGATCCTGATGGGGGTCCACAAATATGAACACATCACCCCCATTCTGAAATCTTTTCACTGGCTCCCTGTCCCACTCAGAATTGAGCACAAGGCCTCCCTCCTCAGTCCTCACCCACCAGTGCATTCACGGACATGCTCCCCCAATACCTCAAGGAACTCTTCACCCCCCAGACCTCCTCATGCCCCCTCTGTTCTGCAACCAAAAACACCCTCCAGGCTCCAGGCCCCCAGAACCAAGGTCCTCATCATGGGTGATCCTCTGCAGCGCTGAGGCTGTGATTATGCTGCAGTCTATTCACCCATTCATGAGAAATAAACCTTTGGGAACTCCAAAAAGCCAAACAAAGCTCTAGAAAAACACACATCCGGCAAGTTAAATGCTCTGCACTCATAAGCACTTCACTTTGTCTTTTACATTCACATAAAAGCCATTTTCACACATGCACAACAGTCTTGAAATTTTCCAGACATGCTCCACAGGGGCAGCAAATGAAAATACAAACCTCTGTATTTACTGTGGACTTCTTGTAGATATTATCCAGCCAGCTACCTTGCAATAACTTCAGAAAATGATTGAGTGAAAGCATGTGTGCATAAAGTTTGTAAAACTCGAGAGCATTTATACATATCAAACAGAAAAACAGTCATTATTACAGATAGGTAAGAGGCATTATCCATCATTTTCACTTCAGCATGCTATGAACTGAACACTGATTGTTACTTTTTTCAGTCTTTGCTTTTTTACCCAGGTGTCACTCTGGAGTGTTTCTTGTTGCAAAAAAGCATCTCTGTCAGAGCATCTGCCTCTGTGAAGTGTATGTGTGACCAGCAACATGTGGACAAAGTTTGGACCTATTTCCTCAGAGAGAGTAAGACAGGCGCAAGGACATGATTCTCATTAGAAAGTTTTTTTCTTGACTTAGTTCAAAGCTTCTGAGAGGTAAAATGACAAAATGAAAAGATCATATCATTTCTCATCTGTGGGAACAATTCTTCCCATTTTGTTGTACTGGCTGTGACCCAGGTACCAGACACTGTTTTCCTGTGTTTTATTTTTTTTTGACGAAGCAAATACTTCATAGTCAACTTGCATTTTGGCTAAAGACCTTTTCTCTTTTTCCCTGCCCATTTTCCTTCTTTACCCCTAGGAGACTTCTCTGAGAGACACCTAGGTTTTTCTGAGTGTTTCCAACAGTGTTACGCCCAAAGATCCCACTGTTATATCTTACTGCTCATGATGAAATCCACTTACTTATACATCACTTTGGGCTTCAAACTTTCAGCTAATTACATAACTCATCAAATGAACCCACAGCCAGAAATGAGAAATATTTCTTAACATATATTTCATTGACACCCTAATTTTCCACTCGAGGTTTCGTGTTTTGGATGCAATTTATCTTCAATAAACATTCAACTCTCTTGTTTTAAAGTCCTGTGAAAGATTTAAAGTGTATTAAATAATATAAAATGGAAGATAAATTTCAATGTTGAATCATTTTCTCTTTAAATAATGTTTTGGAGAGAGTCCAGCTTCCTGTGGGTCTACAATTCTTTCCCCAGATTGAAACATTCTGATTCAGCCGCACTCCAGCCCAACATCCACAGTCACACAAAGGGTCTGCCAGTACTTTGATGGGACACCCACCGCTTAACAGGCTTCTAATTGAAAAGCCTAAAACTCCACGAATAAAGACAAGGATTACTACCATCTGTTGGGTTTTAGCATAATCTTCCTAATCAGTTCCAAAGGTTTATGTGTAGTTTTGGGTTTATTGTCTTTCCACCTGTTTTGTCTCGTCCAATTTGAACAATAGTTGCATGTTTTATCAAACCGCCTACACATCTTTATCTTAATTCATAGCTTACTTTGTCATAGACAGGGCCTCTTGTGTTAACAGATATTGAATTACCCCTTTGTCTCTTCTCCCCCCTTCTATTGAGTGAAGTGTCTGTTGGTGAGGGGACCATTGTCACTGTGGGATGGGGATATTTGGTTTTATGCTTCCATTCGCCTCTCTGGCCATAACTCTGATCTCAGTGAGCATGTTTCTCACACCCCTCACTCCAGCTGGAAGACAGGAAACAACTATGTCTGTGAATGCGGGTATCAAATTGTTGTGTCTTGTGAGTGTTGCGATGGCAATGTGAAGGGACAGCAAGAATGCAGCACACAGATGCTGGATCTCAAGGAATCTCCCTACTGACGCAAGGCCAGGGCAGAGGAATCTGCTGCCACTTCCCCGTTAAACCAGACGCTGCACAGACAGCTCAGCTGGCTGGAAATCAAAATAAGTATAAGTTTATGATAAAACAATCTCAAGTAAAGTAAAACCTAATGTATTATCAAAAAGCAAAATCAGGAATATTACATTTTAAAGATTTGAAAAATATTCTTTGACTAAATGATTAAATGAGCAATAAGAATGGTGGGTTTCCTTGGAACAATTTTATAGTTTTAGTTTAATGATGATGATGAAAACGTATTCAAGAATATGACTGTTTCAAAACCAGCCTGATGAATGCAGGCATATTTTGATGCCATTTTTACCCTTAGAAATAACTTTTTATTAACAGATCAAGATACAGTGTTTCCTTGTGTATGTGATCTAACCAGAAGGAACCAAGCACCCCAGATACAGATCAGTTATATAATCTGACAGAATCTGTCCGAGACTCAGATACCCAAGACAACCAAGGTTTACATTCATTCAAAGCTTGCATGTGGCTTTTCATATTGCATCTATAAGGTTCATCTCTTATAATGTTTGACTGATAAACTCTCTCAAAGATAATTCAGATAATCTTGGGACGTTCCAGTTATCTAATCTAAGTTACACTGACCTACATTTGTCATTGTTCTAAAGCACATTTTGCACCAACAGCAGTTAATTGCTTCTTCTGGATTGTTCCATCATCATTAAAAATCTGACACTGCCATATATTCATCAGCCAGGACATTTGATTTTTTCAGAAGCTTTATTTAGAGTATATTTACATTTTTGCTCGACTTAAAGCCAGTCTCAATCCAAATTCTCCATCCTCTTGCCCCTACCCCTCAGCCGTAACCCTTCATTTTGCAAAGCAAAGTTGTCCCTTTTTTAGAGTTTGAGAAAATAGTGGTCAGCCATCCAAATCGCCACACCAACTGGAGAGCTGATTAAACACTACTTCTTGATTTAAAAAAAAAAAAAGGGTTCCCTTGCCTCATCAAAATGGAATTTTAAGACTAATTGGATTTGATCCTTTATGTTCCATCACAAAATGGTAATCATTTTTATAAGGTAATTTAATAAAAGCATCATGCTTACAAGCTTTAAAAGGGACATCTAAAGCTTCAAAATCTTCTGGTAGTTTTGATAAAGTCATACATCTTACAAACTCTGTCCTGGCAGACCATTTTCATAATGACTAACAGAAAACTCTCAAGCCAATATCAAATACCAGTGCTAACTGACAGAGCAGTTTCAGTTTACTATAAGGGTGTGAAAGGCATGGACACCACCCATGCCGTCAGACAATCTAACCCTGTCACCATCATGGAACGTGGGGTGAGCAAGGAGGAAATCTGAAAGTTACTTTTCAACAACTTGATTAACAGAAACTAAGAGCTGGAATGTTCCCGGGAGTTAAACTGGCCCATCTGCTTAAAATAAAACCCATATAAAGGCATCCCTGACATACCTGTCATGATGATGTTCGTACTTGTCATTCTTGGACTTCAACTTTTTTTACTTTATACAAGCCAAAGCAAAACCATTCTGCCTACGCTACATTATCTGCTGCGTCCTCAGAGGTCAGCTCTCTAAATCTTAATTATAGGCAGGGAAATGCTTACATAATAAGTACCAACTATGATAAATAGTCTACTAAACATTTCCCCCAGATAAAGCAGTCATTTACTCATGTTGGAAGACCTCAGCAGCTCACTGAGAATCATGCAGTAGTGCACGTTTCCCAAAGATTCATTTTGACCTTTGCTCTGCCATCTAATAACCAGAGGACAGATTCAATTACCACCAACTGCAAGGAAGTATGATAAATTCACTAGCATGTCAGAATTTCTATCAATGTTGAAATCTATCTCAGCCTTTAACACTCCCTATAATCACTTAAAAAAAAAGCTACATTAAGAATGGACAGCCTATAAGTGTAAGATGGGGACATGGAAAGTGGTCTTTATTTGAAATAACATCTGAGCTACAGCTACTGACATGACATAATAGGGTGTGATGTATGATAAGCACGTTGTATCATTTACAGTACACTCAAGCACACTTTAGGGACTTGGCTGCTGGTCTTGGGCATTTTAGGGAAGGAAATGATGCTTGGAAGTGATAAGAGCCAGATGTTTTTTGGGAATGTTTTCTAAATGAGTCTTTATTTCAGGCTATGAGAACTTATTTATATAATCAACTGATTTTAAAATAAAAAGAAAGATTTTTGGGAACCAGATGTGTTTAGAGATTCTAAGACATGATATTCTTTTTTTTCTTTTTTTTTTACTTATTTCATGACTAAATGTTTTCCTTTTTTATTACCCTTCAAACTTTTTAAACAAAATGTCTTTTAGCCTTCACAACTAGCTGTAAACTAAAATCGAGGGAAACCACAGCAGGAAGAGGAACAGAAAGCCCAACAGAGCTTACAGCAGTGATGTTACCAAGACGCTGTATGCATGTGGACTTGTGTGAAACAGCTTGGGGAGAGGTGCATGTTTGTTTTTCTTGATGGGTAGGTCTATTTCTGTTTCCCTGAATCTTTAAAAAAAAAATAAAAAATGGCAGCATGTTCAAACCCATTAACGAATCAACCAATGAGAATGCCACAGTGTCAGAAAAAACAATAACAAACTGGAACAGGTATGTTAGAAATGAAGATTGACAACATTTCTTTCCATTGTGTGTGAGAAGTATTTGTTGAGATAATAACAAGGATTAGTCCTAAACTGTCAGTGGGAGGGATGTACCTGGTCTCTGCCAAGACCTTTATAAAAGGGTGTTGTGGAAATATGATCCTTCAAACATTTCAATTAGAGAACAGAAGAGAAAAAGTGTTCAAGGTGACAGATGTTTTGCTTGCCACAGGTGTGCAAAACTTGGCTCCTGGGCATTGAAAGTTAAGGCATTGATTATACAGCTGTACTGTGGGTGTGACATGTTCTCATAATTTTCTGAGACCGCATTCATTTGAGACACATGCCAAATTTTCAGTGCTGTTTTTAGAACAACAACTTCTGCAATTTGTTGAAATAGGCGGGCTACCCTTTACTATTAAAGAAACAAGAATGAAATAAAATAGTGAGATAAGACAGTATGACAATTATAAGGTTAAGTCTTCATTATTCAACTCTAAGGACTGAAAAGGTGCAAAACACCTTTGTGTAGACAACATGCACCAGAGTCAGAGGAAGTGAGTGAGATAAACAGATGAGAACACAGGAAATAGCTTCCTAAAACGAGAGGCAGGTGCACGTGTGACTGTAAAATGCAAGTGAGAATGTTTACAGTCTAAAAGAAAAGGTGTGTAAAGTATGCAATGTGTGCTATTGTACTTGTGTTTTGTCTTTGAAGGAAATTTTCCACTTTCTGACATGCTTGGAAACAATGCCTGGTGTTAAGTCTTCACACTTAGCTACAGTGTTTTCAGACTCAACTGCAAACATAGGGTGTTCCTGTTACCAGTAAAGGGTGCGGTGGGCTCATGTCATTAGTCTTTGTGTGATGGCAAGAATTCATAAAGAAAAGTATCAAAAGGAGACATGTCACTCAAAAAGAGAAATCATTGGTCCCTATTAGGAGAAAAACAAAACAGAAAAAATAGAAAGCAAGGGTGTTAATACTAAAAACCTTCTTGTTTTGATTGTGGAAAATTCTTAGCACAACATCAAGTAGATACCTGGATGACTGAGTCACGGATGTCCTGACACACCATCCGTGACTCGCTTTTACCATAACACAGGTGAGGTACCGAGGCATGGAGTGCCTGGCAGTCATATCCTGCTGCACCTGGTGAAATGAACAGAAAAATAAAGCACTGGAAGGTGTGCTGCATTCTAATACAGTGACTAAGTATTTAAGGATTAATGCATCATTTTAAAGATTTGATTTAACATGTCCATTGCTCGTCGGTTTCACATTCATCCTTGAACCCATCATGGCTGGCAAATGTAACTGCTCTGTATTCAAGTTTCTGTACTACATGAGGGATAGGACCCTGCAACCCTTACTGATCATATCTGCACTTGGATTGCCACAATTTTCTTCTGTACGTTATCTAACTAGTTGGATCTCACAACAGAACAAGCCTTCGATACATAATTCAGATATATTTGTGCCTGTCGACCAAACAAAATTCTTCATGATAGTGCAGCTGCAAATACAGGTCAGGTCTAGTCCCAGACAGACTTGAGTGAAGAGGGAAAGGGATGTCCCCAGTAAAATGGCAGAAGAATGTCTCCGATAGTTAAGTTCAAGACTGTGGAAACATTTCCCATGACACAATCCATGGCATTTCCTGGAGCGCTGAGGTTTTGTATACAAGTAAGTCTTGTGGATGGCCAATCCAGCAGGTCCAACAGTGACCCTGAGGGTTACAGCTGACGCAAAGCTTCACGTCTAGCAGCAATAAACTCTCAGTCATCTCATATATCAAAAACTCTGGGAAAATATACAAGTAGAAAATACTGTGTCCCCCAATGACAGGCGTCGGGTGAACTATAGCTTTGATTTTGGGTAGAAATGTGTTCAGAGCAAAAATGTAGCTCTTCTCTTGATATATTGATGACTATCTATTTTTTTCTCTCATGAACTTGCAGCAAGATCCTTGAATTATGCACTACGAGCTTTTCTCTCGTTCTGAGCAACATAACATCCATTTAGGTTCAATTAAAAAAGTAAAATAAATCATTCTGCTTCCTCTGTGAAATCAAAGTTTAAGTTAAAAGTGTCTTTTTTTCTGCTTTGGTACTGTATAATAATGCACACCACCATTCATACTTTCCACACATTGTCTCCTGTTACAGCCATGATGATTTTACCAGGACAGAGTAAGCCCCTCTGCATCTTTATTACCTTGTGAAAAACACACTATGCATTTCTCAGGCTCTTTCTTTACCCTCATGAAGTATATAACTGCCATGAGCTCCATGGTTTCAGTACAGTATAATTAGTCAAAGCCACATCTCTCATCAGTTGGCACATTATACAAGCAAGAATATAGTTTCAGCTTTTTGGTTTGGATTTTTAGCATGCAGGATTAAATTCTCAGAGGTGGGAAATCTTTCGATCTATTACTCTAGCAGTCATCCTGTAGGGGTGGATGGGTTTCCCAGAACAGGATATTCTTGCCATTTTTACCACAGTATTATGCTCTGCTGAAGCACATGCAAGCACAGCACTTTTTACTGACAGTGTAGCTACTTCAAAGAATAAATTAATCAGTTCAAACCAGAGCTGAAGAAAAGTGTGTCAATATATTGAAAGGTTGATGCATGTACAATAACTCTACCTCATCAAATGCATAGTCTTGTATATTTTTTGTGTGCTGGCATCCATATCAACTCCTCTTCTAAAAAGAAAATCCCAGTATTCCCTTCATGGAGAAAGTTATTTCTTGTTCCTCATCAGCTTCACAGCAATGATCACAACAATGAGAGAAGCCAAACTTTATTTCTTTTCTGGAAGGAAAAAATATGTTCTTATCAACTTCAAAATTCCATTGACTAATTTTGTACGACGGTCTTTGTTTGAGATAAATCACTTCAAAAGAAACACCTACAGTAGATAAAAAAAAGAAAGAAAGAGTCTTATCTATGTTTGTTGCCAGGTATTGCGTGACATGTCAGCTTCACCACATTCACCACAGCTCATCTTCAGCTGTTTCGGTTCTGCTCGTTACTCTCACATGGGACATCCTGCCATGTACATCTATCTGCTTCTGTAGCCACTTTGTGCTACTACCGTACAGATCTTGTACTGTGTCTACACTGTGCGCTCATCACATGTGTCTGCTCTGGACTCTCAGTCCTCCTGAGCACATGAATGAACCGACACCAGGGAGCTGTTACGCTTCTCTTTCTGAGGCAGAAGAAAATACTGCTGTCACTGTTTGCTCTGCGGCTTTGGTGCAGAATCTATGAGCATTATTTGCATCAACTGTCTCGAAAAGGCCTTTTACTTTTCCCTAAAGAAATGCCACAGAGACATGTGGCTGTACATGTGGGATTTCCTTCCTCCCTCTCCAAACAGCTGTAAAGTCTTCAAAAGCAAGTTTACTCTTGTGATGTGGGCTAGTGTCACCAAATAGCCATTTTAAAGCCTTTTCCAGGCCACAGTGCACTTCCTGTAGACCTCTTGATAATTACTGGGCCACAAGGAGGCTGTAGGTCACATGTGGCAGGAATCCTCCCAGTCCATGCTGCCAGAATGGACTCAGAGACAACTAATTGATGAAGTTCAGTGTATATTTTTGAGTGCTGGTTGACTAGACGACTGAAGAGAACTAGGAAATGAGATAATAAACTCAGCACAGAATCCGTTTGAATTTACTTGTGATTTTTTTTTGCAAAAGGGAAAGCATTTCAGATTCATTATCCACACTTTCTTTTTAAAATCACCTCTCTTTAATCAACAATACAATGCAAAAAAAAAAGTGTGCCATAATCAAGCTTCACGTTGTTTAACAAAATAAGCTGGAACAAACTAATGGATCCATACAGTACCATAAAACAGCTGAAACCCAGTAATGATTCAGGTCAATCAGTTCAAGAACATGAACAATGCTCGGGAGCTGATATTTGTGAGAGGTTCAAGGCCTGCTGTTATCTGTCCTCCAGACACTGGGACAGCAGCCAAACTGATGCCATCTCACGGGGAGGAACGCAGCAAAATGGCAGGAAATTCCTACTTGGTTTGCCCCCATCAGCAGAAGAAATTCTTTGGAAATCATGCTACTGACTTGTTACATAAGGATGCAAATTTTTCTGAGCAAAAAAGCCAAAAAACGAATCATACATGTGAAGGTAACTACTTTACAAAGAGAAGGAATGTTACAAAACAAGAAAGAAGAGGAAAATGGGTCTTTAAAATGTACTTCTATGGATGCATGCTGCAAGTCAATTTATATAAGAGCTATCTTAGCTTAAAAGAAAACAATAAAAGTTTCATATAACTTGATCTGGACATTTCCAGAGGAGGAATAACATGCATTTTACCCAGTAAATGAGCAAAATACAACTTCACAACAGAAGTTGCCCTAATTTGGTTAGGGTTGATGTCAGTGCAGGAAAACAAAGAGTGGCTGAGAAAGAGCCAGAGAGATGAATCATCTATACCTGAAGCTTTGCTGCTCCCTAGTGACAACTCACACTTGTATGTACAGGAAAAATCCTCCCAATTATTTGGCGTTTTTTCCAGATGTTTTGAAGAACTGATTGTGACAAATGGCAAGACATGAAATCAAATAAGCTTTTTAAAAAGATTTTTAGTTTAACCTGAAAAGAAAATCTGAAAAAAATTGTACTTTTTTTTTGTTATATTTTTTGAGGATGGATGCTTATTATCCCAGAAACTACATGTAAGGAAAACAACAACAACCAATAAACAACCTGATTTAGATTGTCAGAACTTTTGAATGTTTAGATAATTACACTGTCACACATTCAAACTACATCTTAGACATCTATTTAGAAATTTCTCTGTAACTGAGTCACAACCAGCTGATTTGAATTGAATCCACTGATGTCAAACTTAGATTTATAACACTTTATGCTTAAATGTCTAAAACTGAAACCCGCTGAAGCCCTTACAGGCCTCAGGGGCAGTGTGACCTTTTTTGTTGTGTGGTAGGACAGATATTTTGATCTTGTGCTGCCATCTGGTGCTTGTTGAAAATCCGTAACAGAATCAGTGCCACTGAACCAGGAATAAACACTTTTATAAACACTATTATTGGACAAATAATGAATGAGTCCAAATTTATTAGAAATAAATCCATTGTTTTGCACTTCAGAGAAGGTATGGCCAGTTTAATATATACTTACAACAATACACTCTCTAGCAGCTATCAATTATGTTTCTAGAGATTTAATCAAATCAACCATAAACAAAGCAGTTTCCCACATAGCTGAAAGAAAAAACAAAACCGATTATACTAACAAAGACATGGGAAAAAATTGAAGGCCTCCAGGTGGTTGATAGGAAGCTGATGTTCAGAATAAAGTGACCTTGAAATACCCTCAGATGAGTTTCACATGATGCCCTCCAATGTCTGGCTTATTTTGTGGTGTATGCACTTTGCTTTAGCTGCTCTCTTCTGAAGGAACCTCCATGGATAAGAAGGTGGTATTGATCACAGGCTGCTCCTCTGGCATTGGTCTCAGCCTGGCTGTCCGGTTGGCCTCTGACCCCAACAAAGCATTCAAAGGTAATTGCAGTCCTTCATGAACTGTTTCTCTTTTGCTTATTCTTCTTTTTGGGGATCTTGAATAGGATCAGAAACCATGCGATCAAGAGCTTTCAAACCCTACGACACGCTGTATAGGGCACTGTGTGATGTTCTAATACTGAACTAAATAAGTGGCTTGCCGCTCAGACTTATACCATCTACACATTTTGTGCAATAGATAAATCTGACAAATAAGGATACATGAAAATCATTCATGCATCCTTATTTGAATTTCTGCTTAAATTGAATGTGCAAATGTTTATTTTGCATACAGTAAAACAATATTAAGTGCTGCATTATGTTCAGTGTATGCTACAATGAGGAACATGGCCAAGAAGGAACGTCTTTTGGAGTGTGTGAAAAGCCTGCACAGGGATACCTTGGAAATACTCCAAATGGACGTGACTGATCGACAATCTATCCTGGATGCAAAAGACAGGATTGTGGAAAAACGAGTGGACATTCTAGGTATGCTGTCGTGGCAATGTGTTCTGGTTAAGACTGGATTGGTTTGGATGTAATTTGGTTGTGTTAATGGGTCTATTCTCACTATTTGCAGTGTGCAACGCTGGTGTTGGTTTGGTGGGACCTTTGGAGGTGCAGTCTTTAGACTCAATGAGGCATATTCTAGAGGTCAACCTCCTTGGCACTATCCAGACCATACAGGCCTTTCTGTCAGAAATGAAGAGTCAGGGCCAGGGCCGCATTCTGGTCACTGGCAGCACTGGAGGGCTTCATGGTGAGATAAACAAATAAGGGATGGATCAGTGACTTTTAACAATGCTCTGCATGTGAAGCAAATTTACTCCCTTTAACATTCTCACAGGTCTCCCTTTTAATGAGGTGTACTGTGCCAGTAAATTTGCAATCGAAGGAGCATGTGAGAGTTTGGCAGTACTCCTGCAACACTTTAATATCCAGTGAGTTTTAAAATGTTTAACAATCTGTCTAATTAATTAAAAGGCCGTTTGGAAATATCCATATTTTATGTATTTTCATTTTAATTGACTGCAAATTTTGTTGAAGATTATTTGCTGACAGACTCTTTTAACCTGCAGCGTGAGTCTCATTGAATGTGGTCCAGTCAACACCGACTTTCTGGTTAACCTGCAGAGGGCAGAGCTTGGGGATGAGTCTCTCCAAGTGGTTGATACCAAAACTTTGAGTCTGTATGAAAAGTATCTGCAGCACTGCAGCTCTGTTTTCCAAAATGCTGCACAGGACACTGAAGACATTGCAAAGGTAAGTAGAATATTTACACCATGATCATTTCATTGGTTTACGCATCTATGATACTGGTGAGAGGATAGAAAAAGCCAACTTGGGAATATATGAAAGCAAATCAGGTTTATTTGTATAACACATTTCATGTACAAGACAATTCAAGGTGCTCTTCATAAAACATTAGAAGCATTACAGCGGGGTGCAGAAGAAGCATTAAGAAGTATTACAAACGAACTTTTAAAAGAAATTAAATAAAAACAGAGGAAAAAAGAAAACCTCAAAGAAGATAGGATAAAATGCAAGAAATAAAAGTTACTCATCTATAGCCTCATGCCACAATTTTTTACCTACATTGTTACTTTAATATTGCAATAATATACTGTATTATATCTCATGTAAAAACTGAGTGCTTTCAGGCTATAATGAGCATGAGTTGAGTAGTCATGAAGCAATTCCTTATCACCGAACATCTATTAAATCTTTGGCTTATACTATAGTAGTGCAATATTTTTTAGATAATTGGTGAACACAACAGAATACAAAGTTCTGCGAGATCTATCTCTAAAAAACTTGGAGAGCTTCAGTAAGTACCATATACTCACCATTATCAACTATACAAAAATCGTACACATAAAACATGTGGGGAAAAAGAAGATGAGGCACTGTTTATTATAGATTGAAATAAACACCTGTCTGCTATTGTGTCTTTGTTTTTATTCTTAAGGTGTTTCTAACTGCCATCCAGTCACCCAGCCCTGCATTCAGATACTTCACCAACAGCATCATGCCACCTCTCACCAAACTGAAGCTTGCAGAACCAGATGGAACACAATTCATCAGCTCTATGAGCAAGCTCATTTTCTCAGCTGAGGAACAATAATTATCTACATGCATTATCCTCAGCAACAGCTTTTACTTCTGTAGATGTTGTACTTATGTGCAGAGCTTAAGATGTAGCTCTATTAAATTTAGTTCTTGGACCAAAGATTGCTCTTTAAATTTTGTAAGTGCAGTTCACATGATGGAGTGGCTCCATGTTCTATTCTTGTGTCTCTCTTATCACTGGTGGAGAAATATTTGATAAGGATTCTATATTTGGCCTCAAGTGATAGCGCAGAGTTTGCATTCCTTTTTTTTGACAGTCTGTCTCAGTTTGCATATCCTTACTGGTATTGTTGTGCTTCTCCGTGCATTCTTACCTCACTTTTGAAGTGGAAATATTCAAAGATTGTACTTATGTAATCTTTGATATACTATTTCAAGCACAAAGAAACAACATTCTACTTTGTAAGCACAAGTTTCGCTTCAGTTTTTTTTCTTTTATTGCTGGCTAAAATACATGTCTAAAAGTGCTAATACTGCAGCTAATGTATACATAAAATCAAATATGAATAAATCAGAGATTTAAATTGGATTTATTTAATTAATGCATCTTATGTGCAGAAAAAGTATCGTCACTTACCAATGTTATGTAGTTTAGCAAAATTTGTGAAACTCCTGTGACAACATATCAGCACAAATAAATTAAATAGAAAATCAATATATAATTTGATGAAAGATAACAGAAACAGAGGATGGCCAATAGCTTTCTCTTTCAACAGACAGACAAAAATGTTTTAAATCAAAGAAAGTTACCAATCATCTTGTGTAATCTCAATCAATACAGATTACAAAGATAAAATCAACTCACTATAGTTGGACTTTCAAATCGCTGTGTGAAGTCCAGGGATCAAAGACTAAAGGAAAGAAAAGCCAGATGGAACGGCATCCTTTACCTTTGCAATATTTGGCCCAAGTAGGAGTGTGTTCTCTTTTAAGATGTGTTGCGTTTCTGACCAATCTTTGAAAGGATTGACTTTGGCTCTTAAATCCTTCCCTGATAAAGTGCCCTAATTCCTTACTGAAGGTCCCAAATTGGATCCTAAGTCACTGCAGTGTTACCACACAGTAGCTTTTCAAAGCAGCACTTTCAGGTGAGTTAGCCTCTCAGAGAGATTAGAGCTGGGTAAAGACAGTTAAAAATATAAAATAATTATATTTGTTTTGCTACTTCTGCTTTAATCATTGCAAAACATCAATTTGATGACCTTCATTCCTCTGTAGAACCAAAGTCCAGGTTTATCATGTGCACATCATGCACATGGAAAATTCTTGAAATGCCAAGAACCTGATTGGTGAACACTTTCAGTGAGTGAGCCACAAGTAACAAGCACACACACACACACACACACACACACACCTATATACACTCTGCGTTTGCTGGATGATGCCCCCCTCCCCCCTGTCCCTTTGACG
>JBBBVU010000022.1:18403016-18419214 GCA_037177055.1 Atherinosoma microstoma | reverse complement strand
AGAGAGAGAGAGAGAGAGAGAGAGAGAGACCACCCCCTTAGGCACCACAACAATCACATTTTTGTTCACACAAAGACAGAAATCCCAGAGTATTGGGATCTTTGAAGTGCAGTTGCTCTCAAGCAAAACCATATTAAACTAAGATAAAACTCAAATAATTTTGAAATATTCATTTAGAAGTGTAATTTGACCAATACATTAAAGTACAAATCTACAAACCTTTATAATCAGGTTTATGATTTCTTTGCTAAATCACCCACCTGATGAAATGTATAATTTAAAACCCACCCATGAGCTTTCTGATTGGCCAGAGCTTATGGCTCCTGCTGTTACGTAAGATACTTCCCTTTTATGGAAGTAGAGCGCTTGCTAGTCTGTCAGTATATAGCCAGTACGCAACCAACTACGTATCTGTCAGGAACTTGGTTTCTTTTATATTGAAAATATTAAGAGTTTATCAAGAAAAACTTCACAATGAACCAAAAGACGACGTCTCTTCTCTTCAAAGCCCTGTTGGATACGAATGACGCGTATTTTTTAAAGCTTTTTCGGAGGAACACGAGAGGAACACAATTCAGGTGAGCCCTAACTTTCCATCAGAGACGGGTAGGCGGAGTACTGATTGGGTCATTCTCACCTGTTGCAATCAAGCTTCGCTCGTGACACAGTATCATGTATGTATCTTAAAGTTCGGAACATAAAAATTAGGCTATTTTTCAGAATGGCATCTATCACATAGGCCTATTTATTTCTCACAGTACATTTGAGACATGTTGAAGTGTTACAACACACAGGAGTCACAGTCATGGGACTCAAACATGAAGAGAAATAGTCTATTTTAAGTTGCTGTGATGGTTTCCAGAAAAAATAAATGTATTAAGCAATTTAATTAGAAATAGTGTGAATTAATTTTTCCCGGACAAAGTCGTAAATAGCAAGAGTGAATTGATGCTCATAAATTCTAACTAATGAACATTGACAACAAACACACTGTGGGCAAGGTGTTGTGTTAAAATCTACAGAAAATACACTTTTGTGCAGTCATGTGCTTGGTTACTCAGACTGAGCTTTAATAAGATAGCCTATTTGCCCCATACTTTATTAATGAGCTTCCAAATATAAAAACGTCCCTCTCTTTTTTTTTTCTCCCCCAGACATTTAGGTTCTTGTGGGATTTTGGCCGCAAGGAGGACCAGCCTTCAACTCTGCCCCGTCACCCCGATGAGCACACCCAGCCGCAGCTTCATCAACCTGGCAGCTCCTATCAGCACCCGCAGGATGGAGTACACCGAGTCCCGGATATTGGAGTGAGTGCTCTTTTAGATGTTTTAAAGGTTAAAAACACAATAAGAAGACAATAACTCTCAGTGGAAAAATACAAAACAGTAAAGATAATTTGCAAATTAAATTTAATCGAAGCAACTGATTATCACATGCTTTGTAGAGCACATTGTATAATAATTTCATCAAGTTGTAAATAGAACTTTAAAATGAAAAAATACAACAAAAATAAGTGTAAAACCTAAAGAGTGCAAAAGTTGCACTTTTTTTTTTATTATTAAAAAAATCCATATAATTTGATTGGTTGTACTTTTGTCTTCATGTGACTGTGTGTTCAGGTACTCTCCAGAGCAGATGTACAATGTGGTGGCCAATGTTGAAAAGTATCAGTACTTTGTTCCTTGGTGCAAGAGGTCTCGGATGACGAAAGGACCGAATGGGGACATCCGGGCGGAGCTTGAAATAGGCTTTCCTCCCATCATTGAAAGTTACACGTCTGAGGTCACCTTTGTTCCAAACCACCAAGTCAGAGTAAGTCCTTATTCTGGTTGATATATAAAAGTAACAATTATAAATACCTTCTTATTTTCTCAGACACTACGCTCTTTACATCTCAACTTACTACAGAAGCAGCCTGACAAGCCATCAGAGAAACTCCAAATTTTTATTTAGCTTCTGTTAGTCATTGTGGCTTCTAATTTCAGGTTTACAGAGAATGCATTTTAGTAATAGAATATGTTTTTGTGGCATTCTATATCTTCTTACAATTATTTTTGCAAGATATCATACACTGCTTTTTCATTATCATAAGGATTTATTCTATGGTCTTCCAGAGATCAGTGATTACAATCTCATTGTTTGAGTTTACCTTTTTACAATCAATGATAATGGATTTTTTGTTGTGAAACAGGCTGTGTGCACTGATGCATCCCTCTTCAGCCATCTTGAAACAATATGGAGGTTTGCACCTGGAGCCAAAGACCTACCAGACTCCTGTAAACTGAATTTCTTTGTAAGTGTTTTTTTTTGTCCTTTCTAGATGAAACTGATATCTGACATGGGAGAGTCAAAATTGGGTTTTGGGTTTTTGCAGCAATAATATAAATAAAAACCAGGGTGAAATCGAATTTGACAATAAATTAGTTATGAAATTAACAAGCTCACTGATCACATAGCAATAACTTACCTTTAGGCCTCTAGAGACCAACATGCATGCTTAAAGACAGACTAATTACAAGCCTTGCTCCTGTACTTTTGTGAATGGATTACTAAGTGAGAGTGTTGAGTAAGATCTCATTATACTCTAAATTTAGTCCTGAGTAGCATGCCCATGTCCTTTTTAAGGCTGGAAATAGCTGTAAGGATAAGGAACACCGTAAAGGAGCTGGTGACAGTCTGATCTTAATGTTGGCACAGATTACCTTGGTGTCAGCCAGGAAGTGGTTTGGATTAAAAATATTAAGTAATAAATGCTGTGGACCTGATCTCTTACAACATTTAACAGAAGTCAAATATAGTCAAATTAATTTGTTGGAAGATATCTTTGGTGTTAATTTAGGTGGTTTTATGCATTTTTCAACCCAATGAAGATGCATTTGGGTAAGAAACCACAAAATGATTTGCTGACAGTTTGCTTCTTGTGTCTTCTGTAGGTGTCCTTTGAGTTCAAGTCTATTCTGCACTCTCAGCTTGCCAATATTTTCTTTGATGAAGTGGTGAAGCAAATGGTCAGTGCCTTTGAGTCACGGGCAGCAACACTTTACAGAAGCCAGCCAGAGGCATCGTTGAGGAGACGGTCGGCATTAAGCAACACCCTCTGACCTGCTTTTGAGTCATCTCCCCTCAGACTTTGAACCATTCCCTCTCATCCTGCTGATTTACCTACAATCCACTCTTGTTGAGCCTGGGAGACCGGATCTTCCATTTGCACTGATTTGTATTTTATTGTCAAGTTGACATGCACATAGAATGTACTCCTAATTATATTTATTTAATAAGCTAATTTATTTACATTGTTGTACATTTTATATTTATTTTATGGATACGAATAAATGCATGGTTTCAAATGAGTATGTTTGACTGAAATTATTTCCATCTAATCTTTTGGGATTATAACTCCTGCTTTCTGCTGAAACATCCAACAGGGTTGTGGTTTTTTTTGTTGTTTTTTTCTTGTTGCCCAGCATTTTCTTAGTGTGATTGAAGTTTTTGTATTATAGCTCCCAGTCACTAAGCAAGACCCAATGCAAGCAATTATTCAAACCGTTGTGTATTACATTTATATATAACTGGTTACTTATTGTTGGGTTTAGGTAAGCATCAGTTTGGGGAAAAGACAAAAAAAAACTCTTACGGGAGTAGTTGTGCAAGTGTAACTCCAGTGACCTCCCACCTAGTTATTCTCAGAGCAAGGTGTACTTAGTAAATGTGTGGGTGTGTGTGTGTAATGTGAGAACATGTGGTGCTGATTTTACTTTGTTGAAAGGCTTTTGATAATTTTAAGAGCACTATGTACAGACTGAAATATCAGTATCAATTGCAGTCACTATTACAAATTTAGGCATAGACAGTTATAGTAGTTTTAGTTTTATTAATCCCAATTGGGAAATTAAGCTATTCATTGTAACCATCTCTAGATTTACTGCCATGTTAGAGCACCCAGGGAATAGATGGAGGGTTAAGAGCCTTGCTCAAGGGGCCGGCAGTGGATCACCGCTGTTGACTTGCACCGGGGTTCTCTAGACCCAAGCCCACCTCTGTGACCACTACGCTACCACTTCTCTATAATACTTTTCATCCTGTCTGAAAAGAAGCTAAAAGTAGAGTGATCACACATGGTGTTTGGAGCAGACTTTAAGAACTACACTTGTGGTATTTGATGGCAGACAGTATCACTTAAATTCATCAAACACAATTCTTTGTGAATTCCTTTCTATAGAAAATGAATTGGGCTTTGTTTAATCTTATGTTTCTAGCTTTAAAGAACACAAGATACATGTATTGTGCCTGAAACATTTAAACCTTTTTCCTTTTTAATTTTAATTTTTAGCCTCATTGGGAGTGGATTTTGATGCCACAAAATATCTTGTGTAAAATAAGACAAACAAAAAGAAACTTGCGTAAATACATTATGTATTCAGCCTTCTTTTCGAAGTAGTTACAGCTGCAATCTCTTGCTTTGGCACATCTATGCGCTGGGACTTTTTGCCCAACAGATCAAGACTGAACTGGTCCAGCTCTGGTTGTCAATGTACAGCCATTTCAAGTAATGACAAATATTCCAAGTCAAACCGAGGTAGGACAATGACTCAACCATGCCAAGGAATTTAAATGTTTCCCCTTCAGGATAGTCAGGATAGCTGCTAAGGATGTTAACAATGGCAAAAGTTGACCCTTTGTTCTTTTTGAGTCAGTGTGAGTCAACAGTGGAGCTTTGCATTTCTTCACATTTACCTTCATTGTCTCTTACTCTCTGGTTAAATTCCTCTTTACCTGGTCCATTTTCTCTGGTGGCCCTTTCCTAGCAGGTTAGGTGTCAAATTCTTTACTCTTTTAAAAAGAAATTAATGTAATGGTGATCTGTAAGATATTCAAAATTGCCTCTATTTTATTGTAATAAACCTACATTATCAAAACTTTGTCAATGACCAGTTTAAAAGAACTGGTCTTCATTGTGTTGCTTGCTTGATGGAGCCACTTGCCTTTATTGTTTTGCCAACTCTTGCGAAATTATTTGAGGAATTGGAACAGAAAGGAAAGATATTTGCTTTCTGCCTCTTCTCCAGAACAAATAATATCAATCAACTGATTCTGATTTCATCCTGCAATAAATAGCTTGCGATATCTGCTATAGTTGATTAGACCAGTGTTTCTCAAACTTTTTGAGCTACAACCCCCACCTGGAAAACTGTCAGAATCTTCATAAATAAGCAGGATAAAGTGGTTTTTGGTGGATTATGTTCACCACTGTGACAGGGCACCTACATGCCCAAAATCAGCTTCTCTCATCAAGGTAATGCCAATTCAGATTGTTTAAATGGCATGTGTTTTAACTTTATGCGTTAGTGTGCTAAAGAATTACGGTTCTAATTTCACAGATTTATCTATTAATGGTTTAATTTTGACAGCCCTCATTAAAAATCCCAAATTTATTTGATAAGTGTAGGCTATACAATTATCTCCCGACCCCCAGTTTGAAAAAACCACTGGATCAGACTAAATTAATGTCCGTAGGGAACAAAGACATCACTCAGATTTGCTCAAAGATTTCTCAAATGCAGCATGTCTATTTTAAGCAGGCGTTCATCATAAACTAATTGTTTGTAAATGAGCAACTATATGTCCATGTGTCCATATGAATCAGCACCTAGCCCGTACCTATCAATGATGTCATTGGACTTGAGTTGCACAATGTTTTATTACTTTAGACCTGCAGTAAAGTAATTGAAACTGGGCCTTGTAGTAACCTAATTTATGTTAACCATTATGGGGTTACCTTTATTTACCTCTCGGAACTTTGGTGGGTTTTCCCAAATTATTAACTAAAAACTAACAATAGAGAGAGGGCTGACTGCAGATTATCGGTTATTGTGTAAACCGGGACACTGGTGTTTCTTATCTTGCGCAATATCACACAAAGTATAAAAAGCAGAAGATTTTTAAACAGACAAGCAGTGATTCAACTGACAGCAAAAATGAAGAAGATTGCCGTCCTTATTCTTGCATTCACCTGCTGTCTTTGTGAACCAGGTAATGATGAGAATACCGACAAAATTCCTCAGTGCTCAGGATCAACCGGCTGTTGTGACATCTGCTCCTTCGCATCTATCAGTGAACAAGTGGGTGCACTAAAGGAGAAAGTTGCAAACATGGCAGAAAAAATCACTTTTTTGGAAACTAAGCAGCAAAACACTGAAAAGGAAGTCCTACAGCTGCAGAGCATCATTGGAGGTAATATACTCTGTGCAAGTGTTCATTTCTTTATGGAGTATCATAATGAAATACAATTCTCTGTTGTATAAATTCATCTGATTTGTTTGTGGTCATTTTCTGTTTTCAGGCATTCCTAAGGTGGCGTTTTCTGCAGCTCTTATGGAATCTGGCTCTGGAAACATAGGACCTTTTACTGCTGCCACCCCACTTAAGTATAAAAAGGTTTTCTCCAACATCGGCAGCAGCTACAATCCTGCGACAGGTTTGTCCAGAAACATGATACAAAGCTAAAGAAAGAAAAAAGCAGGCATAAACTCATCATCTTTTCTCTGAATTTTGACAGGTATTTTCACAGCGATGGTTGATGGAATATACTTCTTTCGATTCTCAATGTTCAACAACCTCAGTCCAACTCCAAGCTCTGTTGTGAGTCTTAAGAAGAATGATGAAAGGTTAACATCTGTATGGGACACCAGTGGGAGTGACAGCAATGACATGGGAAGCAACGCTGTGGTCATCCCTCTGAAGGTGGGGGACGTTGTGTATGTGGAGCTTTTGGCAAACAGGATTGTCTATGATGATACGATGCACTACAACAGCTTTAGTGGTTTCCTGCTTTTTACCGTGTAATTCAAACAACACACTGTCAGGTCTGCATGACCTGAAATGTCTCTCTATTTACAATTTCTTATCAATCTAAATGGTTGATATTGCTGTTATTCAAATACAAATATTTACTAATCTTTTTTTTTTTCAAAGAATAAAATCCACAACACTAATGCTTGTGAGTTTATATCAACCATTATCGCGTTTTTTTTTCTACATTCAGAGATTAATATTGAGTATTTCCAATCAATATGTATGACAGAAGATCCATCAGTATAGGACCCTAACTTTGAACAGGCTTAGATCCATGATAGGAGTAAGTGAAGATTAAACAAGAGCTGTGTTAAACTCAACTCGGCCGTCCCATAATCAGGTTGGAATTCTGGCCTGGGCCTTTACATAATTTCTTTGTTGGTATAGCAACATTGCATTTTCTTCTGATACATTTAAATATCGAACGACGTCGACCATTAAGAAGTCTAACACGGGCCATGCACAGTGACCTCCAATTGCAAAAGAATTACTAGCATCAGGCAGCCTTTAAAAGTTAGCTCTTTGATTATTAGTGGTCTCTATAGTGGACAAATAATAATAATTCTGAAATATTCAAGAGCCTTTTTTAAGTGCATGTAGTGGTTTGGATGGTGATATTGCACATTAGCTATTTCAGTGGACTTGAAGGGTCGTACCAAACACTGTGACCCCCTCACCAACCAGTAACCATGGACAAACACTGCCACCCACTGAACAATCAGTGTAAATCCAAGTAGTAAAAAAAAAAAAAGGTGGATTGCATGTGTTAAAAGAAATGAAATGATCTATAATGTTGATCAATACTTTCTCAGTTTACAAAGCCAGCCAAAACTAAAATAATCTGAGTAAATTAACTATTTTTTCCTATTTCATATAAGTTTGAAAATAAGGTTTTTATGTTTTATGTTCATTTATTAGTTTGAAAAGATGGTGCAAACCAAAGAAAAACATTTCTCTGCCCACCTGCACTGAAGACCCCCATGGGTTAAGCTGCAATATGAAAATGCTTTCCTTTTCCTTTTGTATGCATTTATTTAAAGATGTCATAAAAACCATTTTCCTAGCACAGATAGCCTACAAAGACTTTTTTTCTTTCTCTCTCTGTTGCACAAGACTGCTGAAACCGCTGAAGTAAAGGTTGGTCTAACTCTTTTTGCAGATCTAAATTTACTGGCTGAGAATATGAACTTATGGCTTGACAACAGACACAAATCCACATACTCCTGACTACCCCCATTTCAATCAACGTTAGGGCATGCACTAAAACAAAGTGATGTGTAGAACAGTTTAAATTTAAAAGAGAGAAAGAGAGAACAAAAATCTAACTTGAACCGCAGTTGCTGCAGTTGATTGAAAATACTGAACAGTCCGAGGATCTTCCAACATGTTTCCACTAGTCTGCATCAGAGAAACATAAAGGGTTTTCCTCAGAAATGGAGAAGCCTCTTGAATTAGAAGAGACATGTCTTAAAGTACCAAAGACGTCTGCGGTTGTTTCTTAAAGCACTTAGGAGTATAATGAAACGATGACTGAGAACCTACAGAGGCATCTTCTTGATTTTCTGTCAGTCAGAACACTTGAAATCCAGGATTGTGAGGGTCAGGTTTCTTGGTCAGAATCCCATCTGAACAGAGCACATTCAGCTTATTGATACCGCATAAAGTGAGATATGTTAGTGTTGATTTGGAATAGTAGGAAGTTTGTTCCAAATTAAATTACATTAATTACAACTGATAATCATGCTGCATCTGAATTATCCCCACATACAAGAGCAATTATTCATTTACTCAATACATTTGCTAAAAACTAATTATGCTTTTCTCTGACAATAAATGTGGGTTTTTAACAACATGTAAAAAAACAAAAACAAAAAAACACCAAAATATTCAAGGCACATCAGAAATCACAATTCATCTTCTAAAAAAAACAACATTTCAGGTCTGTTTGCTTTTCAAAAATTGTTATATGAATTTATTGTCAGCTGCAACCACTCTGCTTCACAGTTTTATCTGAAACCATGTTTAAGTCTGTGTATACCTATGTCTTAGTTTCATAAAGAAACATCCCATTCTTTGCATGCAATCCTATAACTATATTCATCTGACTTATTTAGAATGTGTACAAAAATACACAAGCTATAAAGTTCTGCTACATGTTTTACAGCTTGGTCCTTGTTTGTATTCCTCCTATCAAAACATAAATGTACATTTTCAAGCACTCAAGAACATATTTATAATATATATTTATATATGTCTCTGCATACATAGCTTTAAAAGATAAATCTATTGAACAACTAGTTTGGCTGAGCAGGATGTCTCCCCGTGGTCATTGATGGCCCTACAGGTGTAAATGTTGGCATTTTCTGGGCCAATTTTTGATATAACCAGGGTACAGCGACCATCTTCTTCGTACTCTAACTGCACTGTGGATGTCTCCTCCACAGGTTCGTCACCACACAGCCACACCACCTCAGGGTCAGGATATCCTGCCAATATAAACAGGAACAGAGAGGTCAAGGACAACTGAACAGAGCTATTTTATCTCTACAGACGCAAAGAAATAGTGAAAAGTAGCCATTTCTAATAATATAAGGATGCACTTGTAAAAAAACAAAAATCAGAATTATGTTAATCTAACAAAAACTAGCATGTAAGAGGAAGATGATATCATAGAGTTGAAAATAATTAGTAGAAAAACTCACAATATGGTCTTTCTGTGATAGAGGGAAAGTCTTACTTCTGAGGCCAAGGGTGTACTGTATTACACTGTGCAACTTTATATTTATTGACGTTTTCCTTGAATGAATGATTTAAAATGTTAAGTTCCCATAGTATTGTACAAGCCTGAACCTTTGAATAGGCAATGTTTAAAAATGTTTATATATATATGTTAGAAATGTTTTTCTCTCGGGGGCAAAATTGGACCACTTTTTTATTAATCATTAGGTTGAATAATAGGATGTGCAAGGTGTTCAACAAGGTATTATTTTGCCCTGTGTGGACATTTTACCTCTTAAATATTTGAGATTTGACTCAAATGACTCAAGTCCCTCATTTGTGAATATCTTGGTAATGCAAGACATTGGTGTGTACCTGTGAGGTGACATGACAGACGGGCACAGGATCCCTGAGCCACAGTCTGGTCCTCCAAGCTCTGGGTAAACAGGGGAGGTCCCTGCATCTTGCGCTCCAGAGACTGCAGGGCTTTCTCTGCCTCTGGGCTCAGGGGTGAGACTAAGTGACAGTAATAAATAAAAAAGTTAGACCTGATACGTAAAATGGTTCTGATACGATGGTGACAGAACGTTGGTGTCTCACCCTCTCCAACGCTTGTGGGAGATACGGAGCTGTCACTTTTAGAGAGTAGCGCCATCCTCTTTAGGGCGAGCATGGCCTTACCAGCTTTCTAAAAGACATATTTCTCTGTAAAGAAATTCAATTCCAAAGCAAAAAAACGTGCCAGTAAAATAATTGGGTTACCTTCCACTTTTGTCTGGCGAGAAACCTCTTCATCTTCTCCTTGGACAGACTCTTTGTGGTGGCGTGGTCTCCAGATTCAAATGCTGCCATCCATGGATGGGCAAGGGCCTCTTGACAGGACATCCTCCGCCTGTTGGAAACGGAGAGTTGTGGCTGGCTGATTGAAGACTGTATCTGCGGTTCTGTGTCATAGCGATATGTTTATGAAATCACCTGCAGTCTTTGTTGAGCAGGGAGCTGATGAAATTTTTGGCCTCCTCTGTTATTTCTTCAAAGCTTTCTTCATCAAACTCCCACTGAGCTGCGGTGACCATGGCCAAGGTCTCTGATTCATTGTTTCCCTGGAATGGAGATTCACCACTCAGCCTAAGAAAAAAAAAGAGATGGAGAACAACAGAGTCTATTATGCCCACCAGGTGGCATTAAAAGACTAAAACTCAGAGGGTTCATCCACTTAATGAGTCTTTTGAATATCAAATAAGGACAGTTAGGATAACTCGGTATATGTAAACCCAATAGCCGTGCTAATTTGATGTCAAACAGTAAACTTCTCAGTATAAAACTTATTGTTAAATGAAAAGATTTGTAGTACATGCACAACTTATATGCATAACACAGACCCAAACACAAAAATAATACTCCATATGCTATTTTGGTAAATATGAAGCCTCCACCAGAAGAAGTACAACTTATCTCAGGAGTTTCAGAATTAAGTTAACTTACCGTAACACAGATTAGAATCAGAAGGCAAGCTGCTAGCTTAAATTTTGTCCAAAAGTAGCAAAATCTGCCTGTTCACACCTTTAATTTTGTCTTTTTATCACCCGTAGTTGTCTACTTGATCCTGACAACTAGTGTGATGATTTAGTCCTACAATTCAATCCCTTTATTTGATACCAACTCTTTGATGAGAAATGTTTCTGTCTTTCTTTTTTTTTGTTCTTAACAGGAGCCAACTTCAGTTGAAAAAGATGTTACATAAAACTGATCAAAACATGTTTTAACAAGGAGCTTAAACCGTTATATAAGCAGGTGAAATCGGGGGGAGCTGCAGTCTCAGGTGACGATATCTACAAGTGTCGATTTTCATTGTGTCGTTTTGTTTTTTTAAACGTGCTGTTGCATGTGAATATTTGTTATATCAGCTTTAATTTATCTAGCGGTAATGAGAGGGATTATTTCTTGGGAAACTTTCTGGAATGGATGCCAACCAAAGGAGACGGAGCAAGGCTTTTTATTTATTGTACACACTGAAAAATTATATTAATATTTTTCTTTTGCCTCTTAGCAAGAAAGTGCATAATGTGTTTACAGAATTGTCATAGAATTCCTTTGACGTAGAAAGAGTGCGTGACTCACAAGATGTAGCAGATGACCCCAATGCTCCACATGTCAGTAGCCAAAGACACGGGCTCATAGTTGATAACTTCAGGTGCTACAAACTCAGGAGTCCCATGCATCACTTTCAGAGGTGTGCTGTCATCTGTTAAACATAAATGACAAACTCTAGTACCACAAACTCACAAAAGTTAAATAAAAATCACGGAATTAGATTTGACATACCAAGCTTGCTGGCTAATCCAAAGTCAATTATCTTTATGGAGGTGCCAGTGGTGTCAACACAAACAATGTTTTCAGGTTTGAGGTCCAGGTGGACAATGCTCTGCTGGTGCATGAATGCAATCCCCTCCAGGATCTGCTGCATGTAGGACACACTGGCAGGCTCCGTGTGCTCAAAGTTGTCATCAACAATACGTTCAAACAGTTCCCCACCTGCAATACTGCAGAAAAAAGACACTGAAAGTTGGCTTACACCCATCATTTGCAGCAACTGTGAGAATTTAACACAAAGATACTTACAACTCCATCACCATGACCATCTCAGGCTTGTGATCATATGCTGCCAGACACTGAACCAGTTTGGGGTGATGAAGGTAGTTCATCAGCTCTATCTCTTTACGAGCAGCCTCTCTTTCTTTGGCACGACGTCCTTTGTAGAACTTCCCAGCACACACGAGTCCTGTCTCTTTATGTGTCATCTTGAATACCAAGCCAAACTTCCCCCTGATGAAGACACAAGTCATTAAAGATGAAATGTGACTGTTGCAGATCAGAAACCATCAACATCGCAATAGATAGTGCTTGACTTGTACACTTAGAACAGTTAGTTAATCAATTTACATCTGAAACAAGTCATTTCAACTTACTTTTGTCATTTCCCGCACTTACTTACAGCAACCCGAGCAGTAAAACCCATATTTGTACTTAGGATCATGTATGTACATGCTTAGATTCTAATCCATGGAATGCCACACTTGGCTACATTTCCCTTACTCTCTGGTATTTTAAAATGTCAAAGTCTCTTATTCATCGTTTGTCAGTTCCAGTTACTTAAATTGCTCTTTGGGGCAATCTGGAAAGAAAATTTCAGAAACTTACATTCCCAGTTTTTCCTGCTGATTGTAATGATCTGTAACTTTGTGGGTTGAGTCAATAGTGACACAGGTATACACATGAGGAGCTTCTTGTGTTTCCCCAGAACCTGCATGCACAAATACAACAGTTTATGATGAGGGTCATTATATTTCCCCTATAAATTTAACATTTACAAATGCGTCCAAAAATACAAGTGACCTCACCTTCTTGCTCCATCTTAACAACTGGTGAAACTGGGCTGTGCTCACTTACTCCAACAGAGTTAAAAGCCCTCACTCTGAAACAGTATTCCTGTTGAAGCTGCAGCCCAGAACAAACTCTGTATGAGGTGCTCTTACACTGGGCAGTGAGCTCGCACCAGTCGCCAGGCTCTGCAGGTCCTTCGTTTTTCACCTCAACCACATAACCCAGGATGGCACTGCCGCCGTCGTAGCAGGGGCCTGACCAGGACAGCACGAGGCTGGATGCAGAAATGAGGGAGATCACAGGACACGAGGCAGGAGGCTCTGGTCTATCTGTTGAGGGGATGATTTGGAAAATTTTCCAGGTGACTGTTTTAACTTGGTCCCTCCACTTGGTGCGAATTTGCATTATCTTACCTATGACAGAAAGGGTAACAGTGTGTTCTGCTGAGTTTTTGCGATCTTTCACTACAACAGTGTAGCGACCTGTGTGCTGTGGTTTGGCCTCTGCTATAACCAATGTACTGCTTTGATCTGTATTTTCTGTCCACAGCTCTAGGTTATCCAGTATCTGCAGGCAAAAAGACAGATGGAAGGAGAGATGACTACATTGGTGACAGAAGCTGATGTTTTGTAATTTATCTTTTAACTTGTTTTTACCTGTTCTTTGTTTCTGATCCAACAGGATACTACAGGGGGGCTTCCAGAGAAACAACAAGTCAGCTTCGCAGTATGTCCCACCTTCACCTCCAGGTGCTGTGGTGGGTTTTGAAAATGTAATACTGGGCCTGCAAAGACAAAACACCATGCGTCATTTGACTCAAAGCTCAAAGTGTCTTCTGAATGCTGAACTAACACACTGGAAGGAAACTAATTGTGTTGTGTGAGTCTGAGATAAGACTAGGAGTGCATAGCCTATGCTGATACCATTATTATTGTATTTCTAATATACAGACCAAAGGTCTCAAGTAAAAACAAGTGAAAAAAATAGATGACCTGTACCTCACACAGGTAAAGCCAGTCCTTGTGTAAAAACAAATCACCTGTCCTTTGTCATACAGTAGGCTACACTGCAATAACAGACTAATGGAAAAATAATTCCATATATGACCTGAAGTCAATATATTCTTGTACACTGTCAGTATTCAAATAATGTCGCACCAAGGTGGTAAATTTGACTGAGGTCAATCTGATAAAATGATGTTTAAAGCGCCTTAGAGGCAAATGTTCGCCCTCTGAGTCTAATTTTTCACCATCCCTCATCTAATTTATGAAACAGAAGCAGGAAGACAAACCCAAATGACATGCATGTGCATGGTGTTTGCACTATAAACACACACTCAATACATGTACACAAATTGTATTATGCAAGCTTTTCATGCTTTTGTTGTTGTTTTGTTTACACCCTAAGGTAAAGTTTACTGGTATATAAAGACAAAAACTCAAAGCCAGCAAACAAATGCAGCTCTGCAAAAGCAGTCACACCACCTTATGCATAAGGATAAGTACATTATTAAAGAGTCAGCAGCCAAAACTGATTATATAGTAAATAATATTTTAAAAAAAGATTAGAAAAGAAATGCATCATTTAGGCATTTGAAAGAGGAGACCAATAGGTTAAAATATTAATGTGGTTTTCTTACCTATCCCTGAGTTAGCTCTCTTCTTTGGGATGACTTCTGCAAAGACAGATACAGTGCAGGTAGGTTTAAGCAGCTGAGGTTAAAGGTGTGGCTCTACTCTGTCTATGGCTATCAGTTTAACACACTCAGGAAGTTTTACTGTACAGTGCAATGTCCACTTCCCTACATGGTGTTTATTTGGAACAGAGGGTGTATCAGGGAGCACTTTGCTATGGAAGTCTTATGATTGGTATACACATCGCCTGAAAGCCAATAACACAAGGACTGGAAGCTTGTTTCCTTTTAGAGGTTCAATACGGATATCCTGGAAAAGTTAAAACAATGGTAAAGAGCTCGATTTTTTTTTTTTGAAACATCAAAAGTATAAGAATTGCTACATAATAGTCGAAGAAGAAAGTTCCCAACATTATGTTCCTTCTACATTAAGAATAATGTGACCTGAAAGTGGCCACAAGTTCAGACATCCTTTAGTTTTCATATGTGTAACAAACAATTATATGATTACCTCTGGGAGATGACACTGGGCTCTGCTTATTAGAACCAGTAGAAGAGGAAAAAATAGATCCTTTATATTTTTGGGGCTCATCTTTTGGAGTTGGAGGTGACTTTCCGTTTTCCGTGATGCTTTTGGAAGGAGAAGTGGGGAACTTTGAAGCACCACAGATGGTTTCGAAGTCTGAATTTGTTGCAAGTAAGAGGGAAATGAAAGAAAAGAGACCACGATCAGAAACAAAACTTTGTCTAACTCTTATATAAGGAATATTAACGGAGCTCTTTGAGATAACTTGTCAGCAATACAGTTTGTCAGTGGTCACAAATTGCATTACAAACTGGTTTCCTGATTAGTGAACATAGGCAAAGTTACACACATTAGCCTATCTCTGATGACTATTCGGAAAGATTCCTTACTCTGTGCCAGTGTTACTCTCACCTTTCACAAACACAGCAGCGCTGCAAGATGTCTTCCCTGCACTGCTTTTAGCCAAGCATGTGTAGGCTCCAGCATCTTCTGGTAAGCATTCTTTCACCACAAAACATGCCTCCCTGCCATTAAAGGAAGGCTTTCCAAAACGTGCAGCTTCACCTGCTCAAAGAAACAAACAAACTAGAAACACTATCCTCTTGTCTAATATTAACCTCTTAAATCCTAAATATAAATGTCATGGACTGTCTCTTTTTTCTGTTATCTGGACATTGTCTCCTAGGTTTTGGGGTTATATGGTTTATGTTTACGTATTAGCTTTTTCATTTTTGTTTCCATTCAAAAGTTCCAGTTTTTTCCAAATTAAATCTTTTCTGAAAGCACCTGAAGTAACTTCCTGCTTCCTGTGTTTCTGAATTTGGATCCACCAATCACTCACTAGGACAGTAAATCCAAAACAATTGCATTGCCAGGAATTACTAGGGCCCCTGGGATTTCTGTACACTCCTTTGGTTCCTGAGGTGGATTTTCTGATCCTCTCTGTCCCTGCAGGGCATATTTACATTTGAATAGATGATAATCCCAGCCAAGAGACGGAGGGGGTCGGGGGGGGTCGGGGGGGGGGGGCAGAGTGGATCAGAAAATCCACCTCAGGAACAGACCGGAGATCGGAAGAGAGTCGT
>JBBBVU010000022.1:18371303-18402916 GCA_037177055.1 Atherinosoma microstoma | reverse complement strand
AATCCCCGCCAAGAGACGGAGGGGGTCGGGGGGGGTCGGGGGGGGGGGGAAGAGTGGATCAGAAAATCCACCTCAGGAACAGACCGGGGGTGGATCAAATCATCCAACTGCAGTGATGCAAGTCAAAATATTGTTTCTAATTTAATTTAATTTGAATTAAGATCTCCAAAAAATACAATATGTCAATTGAGTTGATGGAAATGTGAATAAACTGGGTAAAAGACACCTAGAATATTCTTATGCATAGCATCTGAATGGGTATTGTACTGCATAGTTGGTTGCATTACATCTACACAGTTACAAAAGTTTGACTTTTTCCACTAAAATACCAAATTATAAGCTTCCACACATGAAGTGTAAATATACATATAGGCCCATGACCTTAAGCAAACACAGACGGAGAGCAGTAATAATTCTGCCTTCTCACCATTGTGCAACCACGTGACTTTGATAGGCTGACTTCCTGTGAGAACCCCTCGTAGCACAAGGTCACGTCCTTCGTCTACACAACAGTCTTCTAGGGGCTCTACAAAATTGGGCGGATCCAGATTTTTACAAAGAGACCCTGGATGTGGAGAAGAGGTATGGAAGGGGAGTCAAATACAAAAAGAAATGTTGTTTATAAGGGTGTCATGAGGGACTACCCTGATAATGACAATAAACTGCATCAACTTCCTCTGAAGTTCTAAATTTAAGCTTTTTTTTAAGCATTTTGTTTTAGTTTAAACAGTTACCTTTAATTACAAGTAAACATTTACGTGAAACCATGGTTTTTTTACACAAGAAATAACACCTACTGTAACTGCTGTAAGTGTGACAATCTTGTAATTCACTCAAACAGTTCACACAACTTTGTCTCCTTTTCCTCCTTTTGTCTGTCGTATTACATTAGTATTAATCTAGTACTGCTAGAGGGAAGCTGAATTCTTTCTTGAAGTTTGGATCCTTGCCCTACTGGGGGTGGGTCCTATATTCCCAAGAATTTTATTCTCCCCATTCCAGTAAAGTTTCATAAAAACAAAGCACTGTATTACTCATGTCATGATGATTATCAAAAGCAAATGAAATGCCACTGCAGAGGCCTGTAAGGTCACAAAATCTAACAAAACATTGACTTCTTTTTTCTTTTTATACCAGTGTCACACCATGAACCTGTGCACATTTTACTACTTGGTTTTACCATCAACCTTTAACCAGTTTTTACCCCATTCTCTGTAAACCTTGATGTTTGAGTTCCTGTAGATTGCTCTGGTTAAACCACCTGTTTTTAGCTGCAAGTACATACAGACAAACTGAGAGGTGGATATTCACACCTCTTCTCTCATATCTTTGCAGGTCCGCTGAAACTTTCACATATTTGTAATCATAAAATCCTTTCTATTTGCTGCTGCCTGTTATCAAAACAACTGTTAATTCCTTACACTGGAACTTTATCCCTTGCATTTTTATCTTAGCTTTTTCCCTCTTTATTCTAATTCTGTTGTATCTTTTTAAAGTTGGTTTTCAATGTCTTTTCTAATGTTTCTTCTGTACTCCACTGTAATGCTTTAATGTTATGTGTAAAGCGCTTTCAATTGTCTTGTACATTAAACATTCTGAATAAATAAACTTGCCTTGCCTCTCTAGATGAAATTCAGCTGAACTGAAGGTTGCTCTAAAAGCTGTGTGGCTCTGTTGAAAAGCCACATTTCAAAACCACAGATGGCCTACTCTGTTTATATCAGTTCCTAAATAAATGTTTCACATAAACAAGTTAACATCCAAAGCTGCTGAAGAAACAGAAATGTGTGACCATAGTCTTAGTTTAGAAATAAATCAAGCAGCAACTGCATACATTATAAATCTAAAAAAAAGTTCAACAATGAGAAAAGTTGGACCTTCAAATGTACATGCAAACTACTTATTGAATAAGAGTGATAAACAAAACAAACTACACAGACAGAGGAAATGAGGCTCTTAGTGATGGCTGAAATGAAAGTGAAAGGCCCTCCCAATAAAATAAACCATCATCAACTGGATGAATAAACTAAACAAACACAACACCGGATATCAACTGTGAGAATGACATACTCTGGTGTGTGTGATGACAATTTTTTGGCAAACAATCTCTTTATGGCAGGATCAAATCAAAACGTTGGTAAAAGTCAGTTTTTTTTTCCAGGTAACTAAACAGTTAAATTTTCATGTTTAGACTTGTCAGTTCGACTGTTGATATTAATAACATGGCAGAGGCGACCACTTTAGTTCCTCTAAAAGAAAATATGTCATCTTAAACTGTTAATCTACCCCTGTTACGTGTATCATGCAGGTCTTACCTGAATCAGAACATTTGACTAGGGTTCTGGTGTTAATCGTTCCTGTCCCATTCCGTTGTGCAGATGATGCACAGGATGGTTTGATGTGCATCTTCAAGGTTGAAACATAACGCGGGCTGCTGCTGTCACCATTCATGTTTTTTTTTAAAAAGAACACGCCAGTCTTTAAATGAAAAAAACAACCAATAATTTACTCAGTCATTTCCCAGCCTGATTGTCACACTTCCTTCCTCCGCCACCGTGATGTGGGCCCCTGCGGCTTTGCCTCTCTTCTGTAAAACCAACAAGCTTCTGTGTCTCTTTTACCCCCTCTAAGCCAGTGAGGCTCTGCCCTCACTCCTCCTTTCTGCACATGTTCAAGCCCTCTTTTCTCACCCTCCCCTTGATATACTCTAACTCCACCTACGTGACAAATCTTTCTGTTTTACTTAAACCATCTCAAGGATAGCAGGCGTCTGCTTATCTCCTCACAGTCACTGATGCCTGAACCTGTCCCCTAAACTCAAACATCCATCTTTATTGTCATGGATAACATACAATACATAAACAAGGAAAGATGGGAAAAGGGAGGGAAAGGAGGGACTTATCTACCCTCCCAGCCAAAGGTCATATTGTGTGGTGTTTGTTGAATGCACTGCTGCTCATTGATCTCTCTGTTTGCCTTGGCACTTATCAATGCATGAATTGAACTTTGTAATGCCATCAACCTCAGCAGCGCACAGGCTCATTTCATATCTGTGGATTGCAAAGCTTTGTGCTCAAGTATCCCGTAAAGCACCTGCTGCTTTTTTAAGTATGATTGTCTTCCCTAGCACAGTATATTCTTACACACACAAGGTGACCATTTCTAAGGCAACCACTGCGACAGTAACCAGGAGATGTCTCTTGAGAGGCTTGCTTTTGTTAGAACAAATGCTGCTCAAGAGAGTACAACAGAGCTCGAGTGGGTGAAATGAAATCCCACGATCTGCATTATTGGTTATGAGGTGCATTTATGAAAAATGTCATGTATTAATGACGAAAGTTCTCTGCATTTCATACGCTGAATGTCAAAGCTTGCTGAAGTGATTATAACAACTCTTTCCACTCCACTCCCAGCCCAGCTTCCTATATTCCACATCAGTGAGCACACAGAATAGCACCACAAGGGGCTTGTTTTAGTTTTTGTGAGAGCAGAATTCCCAAATTAAACATTTACCCAAAGGCTGCACACAGAGACATCCTTGTTCTAGCTTAGTGAAGATGAGTTTAAGAGTGATGGCTGGATGTAACTTCCTCTCTGCTTCACGAAATGTTGGTCAAAAATAGCTCCTTGTTTTTTAAAAGAAAGATCGTCATAGACAAACCTGTAAGAAAATTGCAGATAAGACAGCTTATACCATTCTACTGAATGAGACTTAAGTATTCTATGACAGGCTTCAGTGTACCTTACTGGTGATGCTGATTGTTGTGATATTAGGGGGAATGTCACAGCACAAAAACAAGTAACCACTGTTGTACAGCAGTATACATTATAGTAAACACTGTTTCTAATGAGACTTGACAACAACTTTCTTGGGCGGAAGACAACACTTTTAGAGGAAGTTTGTCAAAACTCTAAAGCTGCAGAACTGGTTTATAAGTATAATATGTTGCATATTTTCCACTCGGCCTTTGATCTGCAGCAGATAATTAATGTTTTTTTCGGCTCGGGGCAACAAAACAGAGTCCAGAGAGGGAGGACAGACTGATTGAGGTATTCATGCCTCACTGCCAATGCCTCCCCCACCCCTGAGCGTTTGTATGCCTCCAGGTAGATTGTTCAAGAAAGAATCCAGTGATAAGGTCAGTCAGATCTACTACCTAAACATGAGGAATCAGATACAGAGAGGAGACAGAACGGCTAGTTATGGCAAACAGAAAAAAAGTAAATGAAAATTAAGTAAAAATTGAAAATGAAGATAAAAATATTTGCAAAAAAAAAGTGAAAAAACTTTGATAATTTCATTGCAATTCAATTTATGATTGTGAATATGATTTATACGCCAGCTAAACAGCATTAAAGACAAAATACATTCTTTCATGACAAAGTTATTTTCCCAGCAGGCCAATGGGCTCCGCTACACTGCTCGGGAAGACAACAGAGATCTCAGAGAAGAGATTCTCTAGATGCCAATCTGGAAAATGTGCTGCAACATGCCAGATCCACCGATACGCTGACCTGCAAATTAAATAGGAATGCTCATCACAGCGTACCACAAAGGGTCAGAGCGACAACAGGTCAGAGCCCAACATTGTTGTGGCAGCCTGTGTATCAGAGAATAACCAGTCACATGCCAGACTACTCTTTCATACTTCGCTCTCATAAAGATGAACTGGCACTTGCTCTATCATTAAATTTCTGCTGCCTAATGTTGTCAGAGATGACCATCATTAGCCACAAGAAGAATCCAATATGTCCGGGGTGAGGCATCTTCTATATTTAGAGAGATCTCTTTCATATTTCTTCCTCTTCCACCCATCCAACAGTATGAAAACTATTTTTCTGCCTTTCATTCATTTATGGGGATATTTTTACAGGTAAAACTGCAGGGGACTTGTACAGGATTCAACCTGCCTTTTTCTATCTTTGACTGGCTTGTACAAACTCTAATGATGAGATACCATTCAAATAAAAACACCACCAGTCAGTCAGAGGCAGGTAGGAGCAGATCATCTGCTCTGGTCTGGAAGCAAGAATAAGGTAATATGACTGTCACACAACATTATGGCCCTTAAAATAGTGAGCATGAGGACAGAAATGAGTAAAGAAACTGTTCAAAGAAGCATGTCATTCACATCATGATTTATCTTAAAACATCAAAACACAACTGAAAGTATATGACTTAGATAAAAACCCTTTCTTCTTATATGATTAAGCATGGGCAAATAAAAATGTAACTCTGACAGTCAGGCCAAAGTTGTCATTAAGAGGAGAGGGGTTAAAACAAACTTTAACCATTTAAATGGACAACAGTTAAAAGTATACAGAAGATTTGTAGCATTATGTTTCTTGTAAGGCACTAACTCCTGGCAGAAGTGAGTGCCTATAATACAAGAAATTAGCAAACTGGCGCCATTTAGAGGTGAACTGTGTGATGTGCAAGCATATATCTCCTGAACTACTTGATAGCTCCCACGCCTGTAAAACTACACTCACAGATTTGTTTCATATTTTTGCATTTAGAATAATCAGTCACAAACAAATGTTTAGTTAGGCTCTAGGTATTGGGAATTTGGCTTTAGTGTTATGTTACAATGTTGGTTTTATATAATTGGTAGCTTGTAGCTATTTAGAATCCAGACATTTATTGATGGAATGTAGTATCTGTGTGAAATTGGAAAACACCTCTGTTAAGGGAAGTGGTTTAGCCCAATCAGTAGCAGAGGAGATAAATGGGGCCAGTTTGTTGATTTTGGAAAGGCTGGTGGAGGCTAGACTGTTCCACAATATTATGGTGTGAAGCTATGGACTTATTTTGATAGAAATAAAGTATTTTTGTATTGGTATCCCCTTGGTCGTGTTACTGTTTCCAGCCGCTCACACAGGCTGCACTGCAACAGTGCAATTATCTAAAAATGAACTCCTTAGCAGCTGAATTTATTTACATGCATATAAAAACAAAATGATGCAGGAAAGAACCTGTAAAATAATAAAAAGAAAAAGACTGGAATAAAATAGAATACAATTACATATTGAATACATTGATAAGAGGCCCTGCGATGGACTGGCGACCTGTCCAGGGTGTACCCTGCCTCTCGCCTGATCATCGCTGGGATAGGCTCCAGCCCACCCGCAACCCTGAATTGGATTAAGCGGAACAGAAAATGGATGGATAGATGAATAAAATGATGAGCATGAATAAAGACAAAATAATAAATAAATAAGATAAAAACTAAATTCATAAGAATGAGTAGAAGCAAATGAATTAAATTAAATAATGAGATAAAATAAAGTAAAATAAACAAAGTCCAAGGGGTTTGTTGCAAATTTGTGACAACAGGCATCAATGGGTTAATGCAGATTTTATCAGCAAACTTTTAAAAAATTAAATAAAATCAAGCATTTTAGCAGCACATTATCAACTAATGTACCTTTGTTTCATGGTGATATTTTAGTAAAAGATCTAGTACACCTGCAGGTATCTGAGGAAGGATGCCAAATTCCTTAAAAAAGCAAAATATACCTGTCTGCTATAATGTGTATTTGTTAAAATGACATAACATTTTAGAAATGCAGTGATGAACATGGAGGCAAACAGAAAATGGTAACTTTCCAACCCAAGTAACAGACATGCAGGACTTTTCCCATCCAAACTTTCAGGCCTGCAAACAGTACATTTACTCCAAACTAACAATATTAAATAAAGACAAAGCTGCCATTTGGACAACTGATGTCATTCAGAATTCTAATAGTAAAAGTAAATGATTCTTCTTTAATACCCGCCTACTTAAATAGAAAAACTTGGCCAGTATTTATACACAGGTTTGCACAGCTGTTAAGAAACGAATCAATTGCTCTTTGCCATTATTTGTCTAATTTGTACTCTTTACTTGTGTTCTTTGTAGTAGTATACATGTAAAACACCAAGGGGGGTGCTCACCAAAGCAATGAGAAATGTGGTTTCATTGTAAGATCTTAGTGAAAAGTGTAAAATAAAAAAGAATTAGCAATTTTGAATTCAAATTCACTGATCAGTTTAAATACACTTAACCGGGTTTGTAAAATTTTCTGGCCTATATACATTTTAAAATACCATCTGTCCCAGCTGTGTCTTCCCTGTCAACCAGCAAATGAGCTCAGCAGAGGTGTATTTAAATCCTGACCTTGTGGTGCTAAAGGTTTGTTTTTTTGCTCCACTGGTTTCACTTATTGACCATGACTGTCTGGCCCTGCAATCCTCAGAGCATTCCAGCCACATGTAGCTTAAATGATTACATAAAACACACGGAATAGGTAAAGCACAAAAAAATCTTAATATCTCTGAAGGAAATTACTAATGAGCTCAAATTAGGATAACAGAACTTCCTGCTATTTCACAAATGGCAGCACTGTAATTCTTTTATGTGGGTTTCCTGTGAGGCTGGTACAATTTATATTTTTATTTCTTAAGAAAAAAAAGTCATGTAATTTTTTAGAAAATTGTTCCTGCAAAACTTAAACCATGCAGCACTGTGGCAACAGAGAAATATTTCCGCTGTATGTTGCTTTCATGACCTTATACTTTCCAATCTTTTGCTATGAGAGAGCACATGTTAGCATGCATGTGTGTTTGTTTAACTTCCACCTTTTCAATGAGGCCCCTCCACCACTCTGTTGTTGGTGAGGGCCCACATGGAAGAGATTATCGTTGCAGAGAGTAGAATTACAGAGAAAAGCTACAGAACTGGAGCCTAACCACTCCTTTCCTGGCTCAGAGACACAAGCAGCAAACAGTAAACAGAGAGATGGGAAAAATGTTCTGGTAATGACAGTTAATTAACATAATTTAGTAATCTAAGAAGAGTTGGACTCGTTCGGCACCATTCAAGCCTTAACAATCTGAATATAATGACAACAATACAACAAATACTATTGGGACAGATTTTAATTTGAACAAATAATATCAGTTTTACTTAACAACATTCCTCTTCAACAGAGATAAGGGTCCAGAATTTTATAAGAGTAAGGCAGAGGTCAATAAAATTCAGAGATCAGGGTTACTCATGATTATTATTACAGAGAAAATTCCAGAATCAAATGCTCAAAATTGAAGTCACCTTTTATTTGTCTTATTTTGCAGTTATTTTGTGCTCCATTCCCAAAAAGGATAACAGCTGTGGAAACCTTGACAGGAAAAAAAACAAACACACAGTTCTTTTTAAGATATAAAGCTGAAATAAAGATGGTATGTTCAACAGGATAGTGATAATAAACAAACAACTAAATAATCCGGCACTCTGAACACCTCTCTTACATTGCTGTCATTAGCAGGACGTAAAGTTAGCCATAAGAAGCCGAAGATGCTTCTGAATACAGCTAAGTTGACGTTTCTCTGGTTTGAAGATTTCTTCAGCTTGAATGGCTTCTGGACCATAATGCATCATTCTAAGTCACCACTGTGCAATGCCACATGAAGTGTCAAAGCCAGAAAAACTTTATAGAGGTGGCCAGACTGAGAGCATTACTCTCATTGAGGCATCCTAGAAACTAGCATGTTGCTATTGTTTTGCTGCATGGCTCATAGATTTAGGGTATACAGTTCATTTTTGGGGGGTCATTCTAATTGACATACATGGCACCCCTGCCATGTAAAAGCATGCATGTTCATGTAACCTTCTGTTGATGAGGAACCATGTTAATGTTAAACCTTCAGTACTGCTGATGAGATTCATAAGGTGGGTTGCAGCTAGGGTAGGGTAGCGTGAGGTGGACGATTTAGAAACATTGCTTTAAAAATAGTTTTGACTGTTTTTTTCCCTTTTACACTCCATAAATCAATGTCTGATCAACTGATGAGACATAAGTTTCAAGATGTAACTCTACGATTGGATGAACAGCCCACTAAAGGATTTCCTGATCAGTTGTGTGGGGTGGCTACGGTGGAATGACTTGGCTTAAGTGGCTGGTGGCCATAGCCACCCCTTGACCCCACCCCTGAAAGTGGAATGCAATGAGATGAGGATCGAAAACACAGTAGCACCTAAACATGGTTTACTGACACAGAAAACACAAAGGTGTAATAGAATTTGTAAGATAAAGCAATCAAATTGAGCAGGTAGACTTCACAGGTTTATTAGAAGCTCATTCACAGACATACCCTGTACAATGATGTTTTATTTATTTACATTCATGCTTTTATATATAACATGTCAAATTATTGTCTTAAAAAATAAAACAGGTACAGTAATTAATTTTGGGATAAAGTGTATACACGAGTGCATGCATATTCATCTTATGACAAAGGTTTACTAAATTTCTATATGGTAATGCTTTTAAAGTTTTAAGTTAAGAACTTTGAGTTAAATGTGCTTTACAAATAAATGTCCCTTGCCTGGCTTTACAAGGAGAAATTAAAGAGCCATTTGGGAAATGAAAGACCTGTCTACTTTTGCTGAGCTGAGCCAAATGATCTGGATCAAGAAGTCCCCCTCGACATGTTTTAGATCCCTGGGATAGTTCGGTTCAAGAAGGTTCTTGAAGCTCATTTATTCAGGCCACTGAAAGTTCAACTTCTTTATAAGAGCCTCATAGTCCCACGTTACCTTCTTGTGGACTGACCACCAAGGAACTGGAGTTTCCATCATTATTTTTCTGGGTCCCTACAAGAGTAATGATAGGGGGGGCAATCTTAGTAGTCATTGTGGGGGGGATAGTGGTAGCCCAGGAAATGTCCTTACCCACACAGATTTCCACTGTAGGAAAGTTTTCGCAGCGCATTTGATCCGGCCACTGAAAGCCCAACTTGTTCGTAAGAGCCTCACAGTCCTGCTTGACCCTCTCACAGACTGACCTGCAGGGAGGAATGGCCGTCTCCAAAATGGAGCAAACTGGTGCATACATGGAGCACAGGAATAATTTCAAACCTGGCGAGCACCGTTCCTTCACAAGGGGGTAAAACTGTTGAACATCGAGGCCTGCATCCTCCTGATTGCGATGGCCCATTAAGTTAGGCATGATGGCCTCTGTGTAGGGTATGTCCGACTCCTTACATAGGGATATTGAGACTGGCTGACAGGGTCCGTGCAGAGGTATCCCATTGGCTATATGTTTCTGTGCAAAAATCTGCAGAAGCAACAGGACTGCAAAAGACAGAAACCAGGAAGTCATCTTCTCAAATTTCAAAAACCCAAAAAACACTGAATGCTGTCTTTTGGCTCCAGTATATTCTGATAGTGAAGGTCTGAATGCTGCACGCTTTAAACTCAGAGGCTGCTTCGGACTCCTGCAAGGCTGACTTCTGTCTTTTCCTCCACTCCTATTTCCCTACGATTGTAAAGGCATCCTAAAAAAATAGGCTTTAGCCTGTTCTCCAGGAAGTACTTTCAAAATAATGCCACATCAACCAAATATATCTGATACAGTAAATAACAGATTTTCTTTTCTATAATGAGTCTGCAACAGTGAAGAGATAATAATAGTAATAATAGTAATGTCTCTGACATATTTGATTAATTCTCCAGCTCATATGAGTGCCCTGAAGTAAGCAGGCAATGTTCTATAGCATATACTTTCATTTTGAAATCAATATTTCTTGTGCACTTACCCCATTTCTCTATGATGGTCAAACTTGACTCCATGGCTGGATTTGCCAAGTGCAATCAGACCCTCGCCTTATTGGAGGAGGTAGACTCTCCCACTTTGTGCTGTTTGATGTCCAGGTCATGTTCTCAGCCCATTCTAATGTTTATCCATTGCTCAAATCAGTAATTCAGTTTGTGGGTCTTTGGCTCTTGTGTAAAGCACTTTGGTCAACTGTGTTGTTTTTAAAGAGCAATATAAATAAAGTGGAGCTGGAGATTACTGTGGACTAACTGGAATGATTGATCTTAGTTGAAATGAAGTTGATAAAAATAAACTGAGTAAAGCAGGGAATTAATGAAAAACTATATAAAATGTGTCAGACAAACAAAGATAATAATTCCAAAAAGATTAGAATAATTTGTGCATAAGCTGTTTTTTCATTGTGTTGAACACAATGTTATCACTGACAGGACCTGTTTCTCCTCTAAAACATGATAGGTGGTTTGGCACCAAATGTATCTATGCATCTGGAGCTCCTTTCTAATGTTATTTAGAAAAATGTGAAGAAAATGTGAAGAAAAATCCAGTGGACAACAGGGTAAGTATGCAAACTGGATAAAAAAAAATACAGAGAAAAAGAAGAAAAAGGGAAACTCTAAAAATTCTGAGTTTTTCTTAAAACAATTAAGAAAAAGGAATCTTGGAAACCTTATAATAATCTGTATGCTGATGAGTACCCTCATCAATCATATAAAATTAGGAAATTGCCACCATGTAGAGATGAACTATGTAACATGCAAGCAATATTTATATATATATATATATAGCTCTTCAACTTGCTAATAGTGCTCCCCATTTGTAAAATTAGTAACACTTACAGAATTATTTTGACTGTAAGGCCAGAATGCTTATACAAGTATAACCAACAATGATGATGATGAACATAACATAACAGAAAATAAAACAGAAATAAATCAGGTATTGGAAGCTCTACTCTCTCATAAAGATGGAAAATACAGTCTGCAATATTGTGGATCAATTCACAACTTTTGACACAGACATAAACATGGAAGGAATGGAGGATTTAAATTTTCTGATCCAAGTAATACACATAAAAATACATAAATACTTCGAGGCTTAGAAGATTAGAAATGTAATATTTAGCTAAACAGTGACCTCTGACTTTTCCCATCGAAATTTTCAGGCTGCAAACAGAAGCACATTGACTCTGACTGTGATGCTAACAAGACAAAGCTGCCATTGAGACGACTGAATTTATTCATTATTCTAAAAGCAAAAGTAGATATTTTTCCTGCAGATGGCATTTTGTAAACTAAAACAATAGAGACAAACTAAAGCTTTGCCAGAATTTATCCAGAAGTTTGCATCTGTACATAAACCGCTGTTAGGAAACAAAGTTGCTTTTTGCCAAGGTGCCATTTCTTCATACATGTGTTCATATTCATCATTGGCTAATTTGTACTGTTTGCAAGTGTTGTTAGTAGTACTTTTACATGTAAAACACCAGGGGGGGATGTTCACCAAAGCAATGACAAACTTGGCTTCATTGTAACATCTTAGTGAAAATTGTAAAATAAAGAATAAATAATTAGCAATTTTTAATTCAAATTCACTGATCGGTTTGGATACACTCACCAGGTTTTTCAATTTCCTGGCCTATACATGCATTTTGAAATACCATCTGTCCCAGCAGTGTCTTCCCTGTCAACCAGCAAATGAGCTCAGCAGAGGTGTATTTAAATCCTGACCTTGTGGTGCAAAAGGTCTTGTTGTTTTTTTGCTCCATTGGTTTCACTTATTGACCGTGACTGTCTGGCCCTGCAATCCTCAAAGCATTCCAGCCAAAAACTTAACACATGCAGCTTAAATGATCACGTAAAACACACGGAAAAGGAAACCACAAACAATTCTTAATATCTCTCAAGGAAATGACTAATGAGCTTAAATTAGGCATACAGAACTTCCTGTTATTTCAAAAATAGCTAAATAATTACCCTAAAAACTTGTTTCTGCAGCTCTTAAAAATAACACATACAGCGCTATAGCAGCAGAGGAATTTCTGTGCTGTATGTTCATTTCATGACATTATACTTTCCAGTCCGTTGCTATGAGAGAGTACATGTGAGCATGCATGTGTCCGTGTACAACTTCCACCTTTGCAATGAGGCCCCTCCACCACTCTGTTGTTGGTGAGGGCCCACATGGAAGCGATTATGTTTCGCAGAGAGTGAAATTACAGAGAGAACCTACAGAACTGGAGCCTAACCACTCCTTTCCTGGCTCAGTTTTACACACTCAGACACAAGCAGCAAACAGAGAGCGATATAGAGAAATAACTCATCAATTTATACAGGTATGATATAGATAAAAACTCTAGAAATAATGCAAAGTTATACAAACTTATTGACTTTTATCAGAGGACACTACAACTGGGTCATCAGAAAATATCTATTTGTAACACAGTATAGCAAGTTATGGCAAAATGGTGACCTGGAATTTATTACCAGGATTTTGTTCAAAAGTGTCTCGGCTGTTCAGATCAAAGCATTCCAACATGTCGAGATATCATGTTTTCTCACAGTTTTGTCTTAGTATTCATGTCACATACATCTGTACAAATATTAACAAATAGTAACAAAGCTGATGGGATGTAAAAAAAACAAACAGATGAGCAGATGCACACTGCCACAGAAGCTCTATCGCCACCCTGCCTGAAGCTGTACATTTCCACGGTTGCCTCCGTTGGGACAAGGCTACAGTGTGCTTTTCTCCCCGCCTTCCATCTCCTGGACTGGAGTGAGGTGGGGCTAAGGTTGTAAATTCCTTAGAAAAAGCTGTTAAGAGGGCCTCCATTAAAAGAGGGGGCCAGCGCTCGCCAGAGAGGAGCCAACTCAATAAGTCCTCATCGAAGCCTTAGGCCTTACTGGAGCCCAGGAAAGAGTAAGAGATTGGTTTAGAGTATTACCTCCCCATTTTGTATGATATACACAGTTTACCTGGAAATGCAGGTCCTCAAGTCTGCGATATCCCTGTAATATGCCAAATAAGACTGACTTTGCTGCCTTGCACGGCATCAGAAAGGGAATGATTGTCTTCTCAACATCTTTATGATTCATTGAGTTGAGTTTTGCAGCTTTATGGAGTACAGTTTTAATCATATTTATGCTCTGTTACTTAAACACATTGTACATAACTGAGTATAGCCAAAATACAGCAGCTTGAAATCATCATCACAATAATATCAGAGTTCTAAAAGCTGTTCAGGGTATATCTATAGAACAGTTTTAATAGAGAAGTTAGTAAATGTCATCTTAGGGTGTCTGTCCAAGAGAAAACATATATATCTAACTGTAAAAGAAGCAATGAGCAATGATAGATTTGTTTCAAACCACATGGATGTGACAAAACAAGATGCATTGACTGGAATACCTACAGCAATGAGTGTATTAATACTTTAAAAGGTGATTCATAAATACTCCCATGTCCACAGACCACAAACATAGTTAAACCTTGTTTGACTTTGACTTTGCCTTGCTGATGAATATGACATAGTTTCCATGGCTGCTCATTTAAAACAAAACTGCAACCTAATAAAAAATAAAAAAGACTGAAGTAAATTCACTCCAATGTGAAAAGTCAAACAACGCTGAGAAAATCCAGTAGTAATCCCTCTTGCTGTGTTATCATTTGTTGCTTGCACCATCACCCTGAAAGTTTATGAGAGTGGCATGGTTGTGTACACACTGCGGTGTTTGGATGCACACTAACCATTCCTTTCTCACCGCACACACTCCTTCCAATTAAGGCTGTTGTCATCCCAGTCGTGCTGCGGGTTCCCAGAATATCTGTCATGCGGCTGTTGGCACCTTTTTGCTGAGCAGCTGGAGAGGCTCTGAGGCACTCCCCTACTTTATGCCCTTGCACCGAGGGACAGGGAGCAAAATAAACTCCCCCTGACATCTCAGAGCAAATCTCGAACGTTTGTTGTGTTAAGAGTGCTTGTCAAAGCCACCCCTGTGTGGTCCATGCATTTATGAGCAGTTAAAGTGCAGACAAACAGTGTGTGCATGAGGCATGAAGATGACCGGAAGATTTGTAAACTTATGAAGCTTAAAGGGTTGGATCTCTCTCCACTGTTTCTACAATAATTGCCTTTGCCACAAGAATATAATCAGCAGATGTTGGTTTAATTGCTAAAGCAACACGGTTTAGTAATTTAAGAGGGGCTGGGTGTGTTGAGATGCATTATTTAAGCTTAAAGATGAAGACACTGACATTACAACAAATAGACTAATGAAACAGAATTCATTTTGAACAAATAATATTAGGTTTTACTGAGCAGTGTTGAGTGGAGGCCAAATGCTTAGGAAAAAAAAAAAAAGCATTTTAGGAATGATGAAGTGACGGCTACTGGCTGACAATTTGTGGTCCAAAGAGTCAAAGATGGAAACTGAAATGCATGAAACTTCAGTCTCTTTCCAACTTTTTATTATTTTTTTTCTCCATCCCGATCACTGTGGGAGATGGAGCTCAACGAAAGCATTGCAGGAGAAAAAAAAACCATGTTGTGCATCCTGTTGAGATGTCATGAAACCAGCACATATATGTGCTCTGGAACAACTTGGCTTCTCTCCTATGCTGAGAATAATGTATGATTGAAACTAATCCAGCACTCTGAGAATGAGTTCTTCCTGAGTTTGTGCCAAGATTTGATTAGAAGCAGGCTCCATGTCTGGATTCTTTTTTTTTTCTTTTTTCTTTTAACCATTCTTGTCTTTAATCCTTTGTCTGTTGTAAGCTCCTTCATTGGCTTCATATATAGTTGTATATAGTATACTGGCACAGATTTAAACAATAGCTGCACAGTACCAGGGATCACATGTGCTTCTTACAAACAACATGATCCTTTTCTGACATGCCAAGACCTTCTTTAATAAGAGCGACATCGTAATATCAACTCCAGAAGCATTCTTCCTGTCTTATCCTCGATCCTTGGCTTGTCCCTTCTTGCCCTCAAGCAAGCAGGAAACTGCAAAATGTAACATCTGAGATCAACAGCATAGGATGCAGCTGCCTCTGAAAATCCAGACACCAACATCTAGAAATGAGTAGAATCTGCACCTTTTCTCATGTTATCAAGAAGAATGCTGCAGGTTAAACCTAAATATCTAACTGTTCTAACAGACTCCAGGTGGGTTGCAGAATATAAACAATATAAAAGACTACACTGATGACTTTTTACAGAACATTTTAAGTTTGAAACACAACATGACTCCATTCAATTATGATCCAAAGTTTTAATTCTGAAAAATTTCACAAAAACACATTCATGTCTTGATTGATTTGATGCCTGCTTTTCTTTCTTTGTAGTTTTTTTTTTTCCTGTTGGAGGAAGATAAAAGCAACCAAATAATACTGAATTTTCCATTATGCTCTCCAAACCCCTCCTTCCATAAACCCAGAAACAACCTCACTCCCTTCACTGCAGCACCCCACCCACAGGCCGATTCTCTTCATTCTCTTACTCTTCACTCGCCTCTCTGCTTCAGTGCAAAGCCAAACAAGCCAGCCATTAAGTTGAGTTAAGCGCAGGAAGTGGGCCTTCGGGCCAGGCGGCCCTATTTACAAGGAGCCAGTCAGATTTCAGCGGTGCTTTGAAGTGAGCAGCACACAGGAGACTGTCTGTCACTAGGCAAAGACCCAGCACCGCTCCACTGACTCACTCGCATTCCCCCCAATTCATCTGAGTGAAGACAGGGATGAAGGCAGAGGGGGGGGGGGGTGTAAAAGGGCAGAGTAGAAGAGGGTACAGGTAGATTTATGGTTTTTCCCCCTTCTGAGTATCTGTTCTTACCTTTAATCACTCTAACCTGTCTGTTATTACAACCCATCTTTATTTAACCCCTGGTGGGGGGATGTCGAAAAGACAAACATCAACTTGTCCAACAAGTCATAAGGTAAATAAATTAGTCCACAGTAGTGGTAAAGCTTTTGAAAGTGATACTATAACTTGGAGAGGTCCAGTCTTTTTGAAGGGGTGTATGTGCAGCATCATGAGCAGATCTTAATTTATGATCTAACAACACAGAGAAATGCTCCTACAGTTTGTTACATGCGTGCCATTCTCAAATGCCTGCTTCTAGCCGGGAGCTTCAGCTCTAAGGCAAGAGGATCAACTTTCTCCAACACACCCATCTACTTTATGACATCACTGCAGAGGAGGTTCAGTTTCAGCAGTGCATTGCTTGGGGGATTGCAAACTGGTACAAAGCAGAGGGGCTCCAAAGATGTAAAAAAAAAAAGAAAAGAAAAAAAACACAGAAAAAGGGAAAATCTTTGTTTTCCCTGCACCAAACGGACAGGTCTGAACATTTTTACACTCGTGTTACAGCAGACTCGCCTTGCCAGATGAGCACATAGATGTGAAATATTACAGAATATATTGAGACGCTGGGTGATTAACATGAGTTGTGTGTTGTTGAGGAGGTCTGAAATGCAAGCTTACTTCTGCATTACCCCGAAAAGGCTTTGCTCATGTTAGAGGCAGATTCCAACACACTCTTTTCCTGTCGCCTGCTAGTCTGAGGCAGCAAATGTTCAGGTGTGATCCCCCCCCACACACACACACACACACTTTGTAAACAATGTAGCTGTTCTTTTAAGAAGATAACTTGCTATATAGTCAGCCGAACATATGGAAGGCCAAACTAGTCATGAAAAGACTAAACAATGTTCCACCTTGAAACAGAAAATATAGCATTTATAGCCTTTTGATTATATCTGAACATAATGCAAAGACTCAGAAAGACAAGTAAAGGCACAGAGTGAAATATATATATAAAAAAACGTTCTTGAGTGTCATTGACCAGGATAAAATGTAAACATATTGCTATACTGTTATATAAAACAATGACTAAGAATTAACAAGTAACAAGCATCTGGACTCGTGCATCCTTACAGTGCATATGTAAGTAAAGCAGGTACTATGGCAGATTAAAAAAGAAAGTATTTACTTTTTAAATACAAATATATAATTTTGGTGTTTTTACAAAGACTATTTACAATTACTTAAAAAAAAATGTACATGTAATGTTTACACAGAGAGAAAAGCTGGAGCATCACTCCCCTGGAATTTGAGAAAAGATCCAGAGGGGTTGAACAGGGTATTCCAGCACTATTATTTGTTGGTTCAGTCATGTTTAGTCAAGGTATATCCAACGTGCCTTAGTGTTAAAGCCTAACTCTCAGTTTGGTGAGCATCTCTGTCTACAAAGCTGAGAAAAATACAAAAGCTATAAAAAAAAATAATGTCCACTCACTGTGCAACTTACATTTCACATGAGGTTCAGGTAAAAAAAACAAAACAGATTAATAACATTTTGAATTTGCCTCTCTTCTACACAGTGGTCTCTCCATGTTTGCCATTCGTCAGCCTTGTATAGAACTTGTGCCAAGAGTGCAGAGTCTTTCCAGACCAGATCCAGAAACCAGATGTGATGCCCACTATCAGCATCATAAGATACTTAATCATGTAGACAGTAAAGTCTGGGGTCATGTGGGGTCCAGCATGCAAAGGGCAGGGAATGGCCAGGCTCCTGCAGTTATGGCTGACCCAGCTACGCTCCCAGTAGGGGCGGAAAGCCTGTTCATAGAAAAAGCAGGCGATAACAATGGTGGCAGGAACAGTGTACAGTACACTGAACACCCCGATCCGCACCATCAGTCGCTCCAGCTTCTCAGTCTTGGTGCCGTCGTGTTTCATGATGGTGCGTATTCTGAACAGGGACACAAAGCCGGCCAACAAGAAAGAGGTGCCGATGAAAAGATAAATGAAGAGGGGGGCTAACACAAAGCCCCGTAGAGGGTCAAGGTTGCTGAGGCTCACAAAGCAGACACCGCTGAGCACATCGCCTTCAATCTGCCCGATGGCCAGGATGCTGATGGTCTTCACAGCCGGCACTGCCCAGGCAGCCAGATGAAAATACTGGGAGTTAGCTTCAATGGCCTCATGGCCCCATTTCATACCTGCTGCTAGGAACCAAGTGAGAGATAGGATAACCCACCAAATGGAGCTGGCCATGCTGAAGAAATAGAGCATCATGAAAAGAATGGTACAACCCTCCTTTTTGGTGCCTTGAACAATGGTTTTATAGCTGTCAGGGCTGAAGCTGTCATTGCACACTACTTTGTCATCCAAGAAGTAACCGGCTATGTATGCAACGGAGACCATAGTGTAGCAGCCAGACAAGAAGATGATAGGTCGCTCAGGGTATCTGAAGCGTTGCATGTCAACTAAATAGGTGGTTACTGTGAATAATGTGGATGCACAGCAAATTGCAGACCAGATCAGGATCCATAAGCGGGAGAAACGAATCTCTTTCTCACTGAAAAACATGTTCCCACCACTCCTTGATGACTCACAGGGAGCTGCACAGTCTTTCTCATTTAAAAAGTTATAATTCAGATATGGAGGGACCTTGAGGACAGATGGACAGCTGAATGGTCTTTCAAATGAGGAGACAATGGAGATGTCCTGGGTACCTGGCACAGGCATGGGGGGTACAGTGGCGGCAGAGGAGTCGTTTTGGCCCACGCAGATCTGTCCGTCTCCTAGAACAGGGAAGTTCTCGCAGCGCAGTCGGTCCGGCCACTGAAAACCAAACTTGTTCATAAGCGCTTCACAGCCCTGCTTGGCCCTCTCGCAGATTGACCTGCAGGGAGGAATGGCCTTCTCCAAAACGGTGCAAACTGGCGCATACATGGAGCACAGGAAGAATTTCAACTCCGGTGAGCACTGTACCTTCACAAGGGGGTAAAACTGGTGGACTTCGAGCCCTGCGTCCTCCTGGTTATAATGGCCCACTAAATTAGGCATGATGGTTTGGTTGTACGCTATGTCAGTACAAAGTGGTATCGAGATCGGCTGACAAAATCCATGCTCCGGGATCACTATTCCGTTGTCTCCGTGATTCTGTGCTGATATCTGCAGAGGCAGCAGAACTGCAAAACACCAAAACCAAAAAGTCATCTTCCAAAGTTTGTGATGCGAACAGCTTGCAGCGAATTGATCTAGAAGGACGTTTATCAACAGCTCAACAAGTTTAGCTCGCTCGCCACAATGAATCCTGACGGCGAAGATCTGAACGCTGCTCTCTTTTAACTCAGTGTCTGCTTTCAAGCTGTTGGCTCGCAGACTTTTTTTCTTTCCCACTGCTCCTATCCTCTTTCCACTGTCAAGGCTGCCAAAATAACAAAGGCTACCCTCCAGGAAGTACTTTGAAAATAAAAGCAATATCTCCCAGATATAATATGTAGACTTTCATGCCAATATAGGCTACCAGCAACACACAAATAGACACCAAATGTCTATAAAGGCTGCTGAACAAAAACACAATTTTAATATGAATATTACGACTCCAGCAAAATAGTATAGCGGCAACGTTTTGTAACGTTTGCTTTAAGTTTGAAGGCACTATTTCCTTTGCACTCGTGGTGTATTGTTGTCATTGTTAAACTTGACTCCACAGCTGGATTTGCGTAGCCCAAAGAGACTTTCGGTTCTCCTGAATTAATATGATCGAGGGGGTAGACTCTCCTATGATCTCATATGATGGTCTTCAGTGTCTGGGTCATATTCTATGTCCACTCTAATATTAATGAAATCTGTCGTTCAGTTTGTGGGCACAAGTACTCTGACAGTTCTGAACTGACTTAACCTAACCCAATTAAACAGTAATGAGTAAAAAAGCTAAATAAAACTGGAAATAAACTAAAAAACTATAGGGAATACTGCTACTACTACTCAAAATAAAAAAAATAATAATAAAATGGTTTTGGCAAATTAATTTCTTTTAACCCTTTAAAGCCCGACCCAAGAAAAAAATAGGTAGAAATGTCCCTTTTTTTAATGAGAAGTCTTTAATTGGCCCTTTGAGCAAAGTTTTTTTTTAACATAAAGTGATGCAAAATGTCTCACAAACTGCTTGTATCAACTGTGATACGTTTGGCATTTTAGGGTTAATTTTAGGGCCACCTGTTTTCTGGAACATGGGTGGTGGTGGTGTGACACCAGATGTTGCTATGCGCCTGGATGTCCTGCTCAATGTTAATTGGACTAAAAAGTATATTCCTCCAATTCAGCCAATGTGCGTTCAGGTCGCGAGGACAACATCGCACCCTGGCTGGGTGGAACAGAGGAGGGGGGGTACACTCGAGCTGTTGAAGGTTACCGTGCTGAATGTAAAGAAAGCTATAAAACTCCAAAAAAAGTTAAAAGTTTCTCTCGGACTGAATTCTGGTAAGTTTTACTTAATGTTCGACGGTTAATATCACTCACATAACTTGACTTATATAAACATGACCTAAATGTTAGCATTGGGAAGAGATTTAACGTGCGAAAGCTAGCCGAGGCTACATCAAAGTTTGCTAACTTAATCCACTTTATTTAAACGTGTGTAAAGTAAGCTATTTGATTTTATTAAAACAATATATTGAGATACTAGTTTGCGTCTTATATGAATCATATAGGATAATTAAACAGAAATCGCTGTCTTAAATACGATCTACGTCTATATAACGACTAACGAATTCTGTGTGCCTTCCCAGACCAGTAATGGAGTACTGAAGAATCGCACGGAGCTCAGAATGGCCTTCGACGGGCATCAGAGTACATTTGCAAATTCCCTCTTCCAGTCATGTCCGCGACAAGTAAGTAATGTTTTAGTACATAGTGTTTGGATGTTATATCCCATATTTCTAATGACCATTGACCTGCTCAAGAGGTCTATAATCGGTTCAATTCATGTTTGGAAACCGTTGGATAAGGATCCATTAGGTTAAACAACAGAAATACAGAATGCCACCTGTGGGTTTACTTTATTTGAAATATTATGACTATTGTTTTATGACTAGCCCTGATGATATCCATACAGCAAACAGTAAACAAACAAAAGCAAACTATTCTATTTGATTGATCCAATTTTATATTAGTAGTAAGTAATTAAGTATTTACAAATGAATTAATCAGCAACTACCTGGTCTTTGTTGTTTCAACATTTTTTTCTTTTTTAGTTTCTGCATCAGTAGTATTTCTTAATATTTTAAAGATAATGAGCCACCTACATTGATTTTAATAAAAGCCTTGGTGGTTGTTAAATAACAGGAAGCCACAAACATGTCTACTGTTTCTACAGGGTTACAAATTACACTTAACTAAATTGTTGGACATTGAAATCATTGTTCCATATTTGCCTGCCTCACATTAAAAGCTGCAATCTGAAAGGCACACTGAACTTTTTACGTGTAAGAAATGCAATATGAGAGAAGCAAAAGCAAAAAATAAAATTATACTTTTGTTCATTCAATGATAGTGTAAAAGATAAATCAAGGCTTTTAAACACTGCAGTCTTCATTCTTCATCTGATCTCTCCAGACATATGAAGAAAAGCCTAAAAAACTGTAAACTGCCTTGTTCATAACAATAGGTTCCATCAATGTCTGATATATCCATGGACTGTGTGCACCATTAAATGCTCAACACATTTTCCCTTAACTCTGGCACTCAACATTAGGTTTAGTTATTTTTCATAAAAACGTACGTTTTATAAAAGGGTCCATTTACAGAAGTACATGCTACTAAAAGGGTATATCTACAGAAATGTGGATGTAGATTAGGCCTAGGCGAGATGGTTAAAAAAAATCAAATTTTTTTCACATCAAATTCGATTTTTGATTTTAAGGGATATTTTCTTTTTTTCCTTTCTTACAAACACACTACAAATGTCAGAAAGGACTCAAAATAAGTTTTGATTTCATTTTAATCAAAATAAAATAAAAGCAAATTTGATAAACAGCTAACTGCTAACATAGTTTTCTCTCTGTTTGCCATCACATTTTAGCATATGTTAGAGGAGACTACAGTAAATATAGTTTTTAATTGAGCTATGCTTTGATTATTTTCTTTTTTTACTTCTCTGTCTATTAGACAGGTGTTGATATGGGAGGTACAAACAGTGGAAGCGCTCCAGTGCCCTTTGTTTCCATCCCAGGTGCCTCACATCAGGAGCAGGACAGTGCATCTTATGTGCCATGGTCTCACAATACTCAGGATGAGCCGTATGAACCTGTTGGTTTTACCCAGACCAGCAATAAAAGCAGGTATTTTCATTAAAGGCCCACTATATAACTTATGCTATTTTCTCAGTGACGCACCCCCCATCGACGGCTAATTCGGCATCCATCTTGGATCCTATCTGTAGTGTGAGCTCTCTCCAGACAGTAAAAAATTGACTTTTCTCAATTCTTGTCTTATCTCTTGCTCTTTTTTGGCTCTCCTTAGTTTCCTCTCTTCCTCCAATAATGTCTTCAAACGTTTCTTTGCTGAATCCGCCGACGTGCTTTCAAAACGACCAGTTTGTTTACATTCGCATGCTAGCGTGTAACCATGCGCATAGTGAAACTTAGCAGGCGGTGTCCCGGATCTGAAAGTTCTATTGTGCGGTTTTTCAGCCGCGGGGCGCTGCTGGGCCCCGACGGCCCTAGAAATGCACATAATAGATGTCACTGTGCCATCAAACGAGTCCGGAAAGCGGAGTTTTAAGGTTGAAAAGTTATATAGTGGGCCTTTAACACTGCCCTGACATTTTGACACAAATACATTTTTTAAAAAGTGTGTCCACACTACAATACTGTATTATCAAATAAGTGTAAAACAATTATGTTATTCAGAAGTAGTTAACCCCCTGGCATTCTTGCAATCTTGTAGGAACACACAAATTGTCCTGCCTGCGACCCATTGGAATGCCAAAGGGTTAAAGTACTAAGAAAACATATGGAAAAAAAATCACATTAAATGAATGTTTTTAAAGAAGAAACAGAAAACAGTTTTGTGGACATCTTGTTTTTCTCTTCAAGGAAACTAACTGATAATGCTGACTGTGATGGTGAGGCTGATCTACAGGGTCTGGTTTCAAATATTTTGGATGAAGCAGAATCATGGGATGGCTACTGTGGTGAGAGGTATGTCAAGGTTTGAATTTGTCCACACTGTGTTTTCATATATTGCGATATATAATGTGTCATCTATACCTTTAACAAAGTCAAAAATATAGAAAAATACTGCATATATTTAAACCAGGTTATCATTTCTCTTTTAAAAGCCTTCCTACAGGCAATCCCATCTGGTCTCCAAAGATACTGAGAGAAGAACTGCTACAATATTTTCATTCAGAGGCTAAAACGCTCCACAACGCTTCCTTTCCCTCAAATCATCTATTCCATGAGATTTTCAATAAAGCTCAGGAACAGTTAGTGGACAAAGAAGCTGATGAGCTGAGTCAACAGTCCAGTGGCCTTGCAACCAAACAGTGGCCTTTTAGTTTTCCCAATGGAGACAGTTATTCCTTCCATCCCCAAAAACTTCCACCAGGTCTACCAATGCCCAACGCAGTGAAAACCAAACCGAGTCAAATTCAACAAAGTAGAAATGTCAGCATGTCAACCCATAATGACAGAGGGACTGATCAGCCTGTGAATAACATCCTGGGGCTCAGTGACATCTTCAGACCCCAAAATGAAATAAATGCCTCCTGCTTTGATGGGCTCTATGAAGATCGCTTCATCCAAAGTGGTGCACATCCCATTTGTAATGAGCCATATGCTCAAAAAGACATGAACCAACTGGTCAACAGTTTTCAGTCATTTATGGCTTACGAGCATGATAATGCTTGTTATGGAGACTTTTCAAATATCCACAAGCATACAGTGGGTATGCCCAAAGAAGATGGCATGGCTGAACAATGGGAAACCACCAGCCCTGTAATGGCAACACAAAGTACAATGCAGATCCCAAAACAGCGGTTGGGAGACATGGGGGCAGTACAGAGAGGAAGAATTGGAGGAGTGAAGAAACAAACATTTAAACATGATGCCCTTCAAGATCTTCCCGATTTCAGCCCTCACCACACGCAGTATTTTCAGCAAGCAAAGGGATTCACTGCACCTGTAAACCTCCTAAACCAGCACCAAAACAAGATGACAATGAACAGAGAAAACGCAAATCTAAGCATGAATCAGTATTCAAAGCAGCACATGCAACAGGAGCAATTCCAGAGAAAGATCAAGCCACAGTTGCAGAAAGAAAAAAAAGGAATGCATATGACTGGAACTTTGGGAGAACAATTCCCAAGGATGCAGCGGACCAACGCTTGCATGACAGAGAGAGATAGACAGCCCTTCTCACAAAACCCGTACATCAATTTCCGGGGGAGGGTGCAGTCTCGGAGATTTGACGGAGAAAACAATATGGTCACTGTAGGGAATGGACAGCAGTTGACATCTTTCATGTATCCTGCAAATGACTTTCAGAGGCACTCCAACATCCCCATCACCTCAAACTTCAGCTCTAGATTCTCACTGTCCTGTGGAAATGGTGTTGCTGGTACAGATATGGGTGGCATGGTGTCACCTAATGAGGCTGCAGGTTTAAACTCCTATGTTGGTGACGTGTGGACCCAAAGAAGAGAGAGCACTTTTCCTGGCATGGTCTCAACTGTACCACCATCACTCCTGATAAGTCAAGGAGGACCTGTGATCCAGCTTTCCCTCTACCTGGATGAGTGTTACGAACAGTGGAAGTGTTTGGAGAAGGAGAGAAAGAGGGTATGTTTTTTTAATGTGATATTCATGCTAAGAGAATGTCTGGAGGTGATTATCAAGGCGGTTTTGTTTGGTTTTGGGCACTGACTTTTTTTTCTACTGTGGAGTTGTTCAGCTTTAAATAACCTGTTCCAGCCTTAAGTGTAGTTTTTTTAATGTAGGCCTGTGTATACTGCACATTTTCGGCTTTATTACTGCTATACCTGACATTAGGTTGTTATAAGGGCATATGGGTTTTTTGTAGGACTGAGGAATAGTATAATCCTGGATGTATCTTGATTAAAATGTAGAAGATGGTGAAAATATTTACAAATGTCAAAAATCTATTTTACATATTTTGATTGATAAGGTAAGCTTAATCCAGAAAACTCAGAAAGCACAACGTAAATAACCAGCTATGTTGTAACTTGTTGCCATGGATTTATGTTCTACTCAGTCTGAGAAACAGGCTGTGCAGTTCTGAGCTGAGATACAATGGCCCTTAAAGTTACTGAATTGTCCCTCGTCAGGCTATTTCAAAGATGTGATGTGATCCACACTGCCACATAATCCCATGTCACCATAGCCGGACACTTAATCAAAGATGATTTGCAAAAAGCCTCCCATGTGTTCCAAACAAGAGCATAAATGAGTGATTATATAGCTCAGTGTAAATAAATTAAGGATTTTGGTTAGAATTTTGTTATTAAGTGACTCAGAATATGCTGTTGTCTGTATTAATTTACTGCAAGTTTGCTGCTACAGACACACACTTCTCTTGTTTCCATATCAGTATTTTGAACTACTTTGGTAAATGAATCTTTCCACTTAAATGGTGGCATCTTTTCTATTTGTTTTATCAATGTAAGAAATAGGAAGTATGTTATTTGTGAATTATTATAAATGCTTTGGTTTGAAACGATCAAATAGTCAAACACTGAGGGAAAAAAGAAATAGAATAAAGACGCCTTAAGATGTCTTGATAATGGTTTTATAATCGCATTTCTGCCTTCTAAGTCATAATCAAATCAAATTGTGAGGTACCTAGAAATTCCCTTAAAAATGTTTTGGTTAATGCCATATACGCTCATTTATTTATTCAAAAGAAACATCATTACTCGGTCACTGCGTATGTTTATAACCTGTACCAGTCTTTTGTTATTGTTTGGTCTTCATTCTTTCATGCGTTTCATATTTTAGGCCGAGAGCATCCTTAGAAAAGCCTTTCCAGGAAAAAGGACCTCTGCAGTGACCAACACTAACCTGCCCAAAACTCCACCAAACCCCACAAGAGTCGACCATCTCATTGTTAATCATATGAGAGAACAGGCCAAGGTGAAACCCCTGACTTTACTGCTTCCATACTGCCGCCTACGGGTGAAGTTTTATCATGGCAGCGTTCTTATGTGGTTAGAATATTATTTGCAGTTTTATTTAGCTAATATAATTTATGCCAGCGGAGCGCTTTCAACCACAACCAAATACTGGCCTTGTTTGTCTTTAAGTGAATATTGTGTTATAAACTTTGTTCATTTTCAAGGATCAAATATTCCCATAATTAACATGCAGATTGCAATGACCCGACTTTGTGTTTTTGTTTGTGAAAGTTTATGTTGTACAGTTAAGTCAATTTGCTTTTTATCATTAATTTATATTGTGACCATGTTTTATGATATATCGCCCTTATTAGGATAAACAAATAAAAATGTTATAAGGATTGATAAAACAATGTAAACGTTGCTGTTTCCTTTTACATAGAATGCCATATCCAAAAAAGGCCTTTCTCAGGCTGATGGGAAGTAGAAAATGTTAATTATGTTGGTTTCTTGCAGGTGGCAAGTCTGCTGGATAGAATGAAGAGTCTGTGTGGCATTCCCCTGCACATCAATATTCAATCAGTACTGAAAAGCCATCACATGGCTGTTTGTGTCATGGAAGCAAGATGCAAGGAGAGCGTGAACACAACCAAACTACAGCAGCAGAGATTTCATTTCACAGAGGGCAGAGGTAATCCTTTTTTATTGTTAAGACATGCTTGGTTTTTTTTCTTCTTCCAGACATACTCCTGGTCCTAACTTTTTTCTGTTTCAAAGACACCCTGTTGATGGTCATGGCACTGAAAGAGCTCGCTGCTACTACCAGGAGGCTCTGCTCAGCTTTGTGGTGTGCCCTCCAGATGACACTGCCGAAACCTGCCAAGACGCAGAGCCACCATGTTTACGAGGAGGCCACGTGCACAGAGAGGTGCTCCTCTCCATTTCAGGGTTACTCTTTTCAGTTATGAATTAGCTGGCCACAGGTATGAGTTAAAGGATAGATTAAGGCGGTAGAAAAAAGTGTTCTTATGTTATTACTTAGCTTCAAATAAAAGTGACATTTTATCTGCATAACAGTGATCACTGCAGAAAATGAGATAAAAAGTTTGAAGCTTGATGACCAAATTATTTTGGCATCAAAGAGCTTCTTTTGTTTGGTCAGATTTGCATGAAATTTAAGTTACCCTGCTGCATCTTAACTTGATTTCATTTAATTAGTGTCAGCTCCAAATCAACATGAATCTTGTACCATCACTGTTGTATTTAAAGACACTATTTATGTGGAAGATTTCACTGAATTCTTCATTTTAATTATTTATTGAAGTATAACTAAACCCGAATTCTAAGTATTCCCAAGCAATAATTCAATCATAAGGCCAATAGTCGAGAATTAGCATGCTAAGTATTCATTTGTTTTCTGAAATGTTCCAATCAATTTCTGCTAATTTAAAATTTCTTATGTAACCTTAATATACTGTAATCAGAAAGTTTTTTGTTTTTTTTATGTGTAGGTTGATCCGAAATATACCAACAATACTCAGGCTTCTGAAAAAAAGGCTCAATACATTTAAATATTAATCATAAATCCCATTAGAAATAGTACTAAAGATCATATCAGTGAAATGTGACAGCAAAGTTAAAATAGTTCTCTCCATGCAGTGGTCTTTTAAAATGTGCTACATCCAGTTTACAATGAACATGTACAATTCAAACTTGACTGAAATGTTCCAGTTCTGAAACTTTAAATCTCCTGCTGTTGTTAAACTTAATATAATAATAGTAAAAAAGTGTTTATTTGAAACTTGAGCTGTAGAAGTTTCATTATTTGCATGTAAACAAGTGCATCACATTACTATTAAATGTTATCAGTGAAGTGGGATGGTTTGTAAGGGATTCCCTACAGTTTATTTATGCATTGATTACAAAGCTAATCTTAGTAACAATTTTGGAAAAATTTGTGTTGTCTAGACTTGTGTCAGTACTGTGCTATACTACTATGGCTTATTAGCAGGATTGTTCTATTTCCTGTAATTTTAATGTTCTTGTTTTTTTCTTGCTACTTGTTCTGTGAGCATGATATTTAACAATAAATAACAAAAGTGGATGGAAATAAGTTTTATTTAAAAAGATTCTTCTCAAACATTTATATGATGGTACATGACAAATTTGAGGTAACTTTGAAGAACGTTTGTTCTTTGACAAAATGGAGAGCAAATGAAACTAAAAACACACAAGTGATTTTTTTCCAGAAACATGTGCTTTTTCATAGTTGTGCAGAAATGTCTGGCATTTCCAAATAGTTGGCACAAAGGATGGACAGCAGAGACTGGACTGGGTTGTTTTATTTGCTCCATTTTCCATCATCACAAATCCAACTTGTCTTTTAGTTATATACTTTGATCATTTCAGGGGTAATTTGGTCTGCACTAAGCAACTGCACATCATACTTATTGCATAGACCGTCTTGAGTTTGACACATGCAATTTTTTCTGAATTTATGTTTTAATTAGCAACAAGTCTGAGTTGTCGTCACATAAAGGCTCCCAGCTTTATTTCAAAACATTTTTCTGTATCTAATCAGTGTCGACTTAAAAAAGATTTTAGCTCTGCACAATATCCAGATAAACCTTACAAACGAGATTTACCTTTGACAAGGAAGATCTGACAAAAAGATGTTCACACATTAAATGAAGCAACTGAGGTTTAGCTGTAAAGAGGCAAAGACCAGTTTTCTCTTTTATTCTTGTTACAAAATCCTTCCACATAAAAGTGTCCTTTGTTTGACTTTTATCTTTTGCGTTCACCTTTCTGTGTACGCTTTTTCTCCTTCTCTTTCCTTTCTTGTTTGGATAGTTTGTCCTTCTCTCGTTGCATCTTGTCCATTTCTTTCTTCTTCTGAGCATCTTCACGAGCCTGATCACGCTTTTGCTTCTGTCTGTTGAACACCTCTTCCACATTGGTGTTTTTGAACAGAGCTGAAACTTTGAGTGAAGGACAACTGGTTGAAAACATTACCACTACTTATACCACTATGGAGGAGTAAATCTGTAGCACAATCTTGGTTATGCCATTATAGCATTAAACATTTATACTGTAATACTGAAGGGGATATGTAGATAAACGAGTTCATAAAGGATACATTTATCATTTCCAGTAAAGTCATTTCCACTTGTTGCCTCCTCTTCTTCTGCTTCAGTGCTTTTGTCAAGGAAAGGACATTATAACAAGCATCTAAACTAAGCATTATGACTGCACAGGATGAGAAAAACAAAGTGTGCTTCCCTCCTACGTGAATATGCTGAGGGACCCTGTGTCAAAGATAAGTTGATAAACTGGCAAATACAGAACATTTGTTGATATTTGAGTGCAACTGACAAATGCAAGGATATTCCTCTTCATCTGTTATGTTTGCATACTGAGCAAGTAGGGCTTCTTTCCTTCTCTTCGACTCCTCGGACACCTCCTTCTGCTTCACCACAATCTGAGCCTGTTTTTCTATCATACTGGCAATGGCCTGGACTTCAGCTACAGAAAGAGAAACACAAAACAGATAAACTGTAAATAAATCGAGATAACATAGCACCCATCAGTTTAAAACTTTACATGATACAAAAGAAACTTGGTGGAAACTGACTAACACTTGTTTTAACCACATTTTATTTGATTAGTTTTGTGTTTCTAATAAACAAATAAATTGCTTTCTGCTCCAAATTCAAACCATTTAACTCAGACTTAATGTGTCCATTAAAAAAAAAAAAAAACTAATATTAGACACAGACTCAGTAGCAAGCTGTCTATGTCTAGTCACAATTTAAGGGAGCTAATGAATGTGGGTTGATTTAAGAGTTGACTTTTTAATGTGTTGTTTAAGAATTCTTAAAATAGTAAATATTTTCAATATGTTTGGGCAGCATCGTTACAAAATTTGATGTGAATTAACTTATAGGTGTCTTATAAGCAGACAGCACTATTTTAGATATGTAATATATGTACAGCAACATTTGTCCCTTTTATTTTTTTCTCAGGAGACCCTGTAGGGTCTTTTGATGTATTGAAATGAAATAATAGAATATGGTTGAAAACCAACTATATACACACACATTACATACCATCATCAGAATCTTTTCTAGCTGCTGCTTGCCTGGAGTACTCCGTCCACTGATTGATGATCTGTGTGCAGACATCTTCCATCGTGTCCTCGTCCTACACACAGAGTCAGGTCAGGAACAATTACAGGCGATTAACAACAGGGGTGAAGATATCCACATGGTTACTGGCTTGACTCAACTAGCACCGTTGATCATACAGCCGTCAACAAGTTTCACAAACTCCATTGGTATCGACCTAAATTATACCCGGTGTGTTTGTGTTGAGTTAAACCACAGAAACTATTGTTTACTTAAAACAAGTTTTTTTTGTTTTTTTTAAATGGGGCTTAGTGTGGAAGGTAGCTTGTATCACTGTTGAAGTTTGAGTAAACCTTCTGTAACGAGACATGGTTGCGTCTATATTTAACACCGCAACAGCTGATATCAGCGGGCAGTCAAGACAGACAGCAGCAAATGAGAAAACAGCCAGAGTGTCTGAGCAGAACATGCCGCTCGGATATTCACCAGAAATGCGGATAAAATTCCTTGAAGCGCATCTTCTTTCTCCTTGTCGCTTTCCTCCTCTTGAAGAATCCCTAAAATGTACGCCCCGTAAACCTCACGGTCCACTTCTAACGAGTCTAGACGATCATTTAGCCAGCTTTCAAACTCCCCGGCTTCGGTCAGGGGCGCCGCCATCTTGGCGCTTTGGGGTCTTTCGTTTGCTGCTCGAGTGCCCTTTGTTATTGCCTGTGTAAAAAAAGAAAAAGGAAATAAAAAGATAAAAAAAGAAAGAAAGAAAAATATTTATAACATACGATTGTTATTTTAGCTTTGCAGTAACCACCCTGTTGCAGTTAACTGAATAATGTTCGAATCTCAATAATGAATACATTTACCAAGTTGATAAGTTTATCATAATTGATAACTGCTACCTCCTACACCTCTTTTATTTAGCTACATTATAAAAAGTGCCCACTAAAGATAACTTATTGTA
>JBBBVU010000022.1:18338554-18371203 GCA_037177055.1 Atherinosoma microstoma | reverse complement strand
ATTGATAACTGCTACCTCCTACACCTCTTTTATTTAGCTACATTATAAAAAGTGCCCACTAAAGATAACTTATTGTATGCAGACATAAATTGTTACTAAGATTATATCAAGGTTTGAATTTATTCATATTAGCCCACAGTTCTTGCCTAATCTCACAGATAAACTGCATACAAAATTAAAGTTGTTTAAAGTGTATATGGGGCAATGCTTCAATAACATGTCTGTACTACTCTAAAATAAAGCTGTTTACATCTGAAACATACATTCACAAAAAAAAGATAAATGAAATAAAAGGAAAAAAATGCATAGCTCGTGTTTTTTAAAAAGCTTTTATTCCACTCTTTAACCCAATTCGTCTTATTGTTTCCTCTCTGATTATTTGAGCTGAGGGATTTTAGTGTATTAAGAAAGTTTACCTATTTTCTCCCCATAGATAGAAGTGTGAAAGAAAACGTTTTAGGATTTGTGCATGTAAATTGAATTACAGGTCTTGCCAACTGTCTATTTGAAGGGAAATATCCAAAATGACTTTGCCCTGTCAAATTAATTTCAGCAGCCAACATTTCAAGCAGTGCTTCATGCCCAGCATTGGCTCTTGCATTTGGGCCTGGTAACACTGCCACAAATTGGAAAGTTTTTGATTAAAAAATTAATGTGAGATTGCCATACAGTTTCCAGAAGTCTCAATGTAGTTACTGGAACATTTTCAACATTAAGTGTGCCAGTCATAGTCTAATTGTCTTTTTTAAAGCCAAAAGGCATCAGGTAGTCTGACGGCTCTTACAGTAACAGTCATAATCTCAAACATTGACCTTAACATACCTAAAAATTCAAAAGCTTAAAATGTTTTTAATTAAATAAATAGGATTATTTTTTGTGATTTTGAAAGTCATAGCAATGTCTCTGAAATTAGAAATATTTAGAAGAAATGTAGTTTTCAGTGTTGCTATTTAAATTTTTCCCAAAAAATAGTCATAAGTCTTATTAATTTTGAGCATTACTACCTTTTTAGTTTTTATTATTATTACTGCAGTCGAAAAGCAGTGATAAAATTATTGCAGAAACAAGTCTGACATTCTATTTTTGGCCACTGGGTGGAGGTAGAAGACAGTTTTGATAACTGTTCTTTTATCATAGAAACTGTTACCTTCATATGTATGAGAATAGTTTAAACCTTATTTAGTATATAATACATTTTAATGGCAGTATACATGTACATCAGAGTCAGTTTGTCAAAGTATGATTGTAAGCAGAGCTGTGGAGCAAGAAAATGCCCTGCCAGATGTTTGTTCGTTCTCTTTCATTTGACACTGGGACAACAGACAACACCTCCCAGCTGTTTGAATATAATAAACGATGTTTCCATCTGAATGATTTGATTCTGCCTTTAGAAGGCAGGCATTTTCTGATGGGGTGCTTATTAGTTACCCCACATCCCTTAGTTATTCCACTAACACACAGATGCACACACAGTCACATGAACACACGCACACTGCTTTTCCTACTACTCCTACATAATAGCTTCACATGTCGCTGGCCTTGCAGTAATGAAGTGTGAAGTTTCTTTAACGCCACAGGGAGGCTACCGTTTGGAACTGTAATATCTATGTTAGTACACCACCTTGAGTTGTTTGCAGCCCCGATTCATGTGCTCAACTATTTAGTTCACTTTGCACTTTCTGAAGGCAAAATTCATCCAATGTTCATCAGACACCCTTTAACAACTCAAAAAACCACCATGAAATCTCTTCGCATCATGTTCAGAACCTGTTAGTTTAGTTCTACTGTGCTAACGGTGTTTGACATCAATTAAATTGGACCAAAAGAGACAGTAATGCATGTTTTCCAACATGATTTTAATATAACATTAAAAATAAGTTTTCCTGTTAAGTTTTAAAGCTCATATGCATCTTCTAATACAGTGGTTCCCAACCTGTTTGCCTTGAGGACACCCTGGCTTCATGCAAATACTAAAAAACCCAGCCCCATACTTGGTTTTATGCTTTCAAAAGTGAGATTCTCCTTGGAGGGTCCCGGACCCCAGGTTGGGAACCACTGTTTTAATGTATATGGACATAAATTGTTTTATGTTTTGCAAGAATAATAAAAACTGCACAGAAGGAGCAAGAATGTTTTCTAAAGTTGAAGTTTTGCAAATGTCTTCCATTTTCCTTAAAATGGTGATATACACATATCTCATGCAACTAACTGTAATATTAGTTCCCTGTTGACGGAGTGGTGTACTCTTAGGAGGGAAACCGCCATTAAAACAGGACATCATAGTCATATTTCAAGCTAAAAGGTCCAGGGTCGATGCCTAATGCCATTGCCTCTCGTAGGGCTGCGTAGCTTTAGGACGCCTGTCCTATTTATATTGAGGGGCTGTGGATTGATGCGAAATGACGAGTGCCGCAAGGCTGCTGAGTGGGTGGGCATCCACATGCTCTGCTCCACAGGCAACCCTCTACTTCTAATACACGCTTACATACACACAGATGCACACTTGTCTTCGTGTCCCAATGCCACCAGCCTTAGAGGAGCCCTACAGTCTCAATGTGCAATGTCCTCTCTCTGTCAACATATCCTCTATCCCAGTACTAATGTGACAGAATATAACCAGAGCCCAGAACAACCAGGCAGTGCAGTGAAAAACAGCATGTATACCAGGCATGCTTACTCATCCTCTCAAGCAGTTAGCTTTCTCATCAACATGAAATGTGAAGATGTTTTTAATTCTGTTGAATGAGCTTTGAATTTATTATTCCTTCTTTTTGTGGCATACAGAGATCATGATTCTCTAGCAGAGTCCATCTCTATCACAGTGTTCGAGACGTTTGTTGGTTGTGGTTGAATGAAACTTTAGTTTTATACTACTGAACTCTGTGAAGTTTGTACAAACACATGCACTGGTTTTGTGTCACTGTCACCAGTAGCCAGTAATAATGTCAGTAGCCCTTTTCACACTTCCCCTTCGAAGCGTATTTTGTTGTGCCTTCATTGTGTCTCATCCTGTTTGTAATGTACAACAGTTGGGTCAAAGTTGATGTAGATCTGAGCCAGTCGTGGACGTAGTCAGAATCGATGTGTGTGCTTAAGGGAAAGCCAGCATGGTGGAACATGTTGCTCCAGACGCGGTGACACTGTCGACACTCCTCTGATCCCCGTAACTCTGGCATGCTGTTTGAAAACACACAATGACACGGCTCTCAGGTGTTTGTGTTTTGGTCAGAGTAAATGAGCTAAGGTGAGCAATGGTGGCAAAACAAGAACGTCACGGTGTAAAAAGGGGTTTTTAAATCTCTCTTCAGGCAATGATTAAACCTCCAAAAACTCATCCATGTTCATTATTGTATGCTTTTTTTCCCCCTTGTGAAATAACTCTTTCATACATTAAAATGCTTTGGTTGAACTGCAACCAAAGCCTATAATTATGTTCAGGTCAGCAAATATGCTGATCTTTCTGCCTTCTTCCTCGCTTGAATTTTCTCAAACCCTGTCCACACTGTAAAATATATTTTTGCTTTTGAATTCTTCTTAATGCTTTCTGCACCCCACTGTGGTGTTTCTGGTGTTTGTATGTAAAGCACTTTGAGTTGTCATGCACATGAAATGTGCTATACAAATAAACTTGCCTTGCCTTACTTTGCAGCAGGAAGTTTGTGTAGGCGGGGCTTCTGCTCAAACTAATGTCAGACCACTGACGTCTGTCACGGTGCAGCAGCTGCCTGGATAATGGGTTGTAAACACAGGGATGAGCAGTAACTGGAGAGCAGAACATGTCCTTTAGACACTGAAACTATGGTGAAAGGTAGATTATTGCTTATATGAGCTCAATATGGAAACCAGAACATCTTTCCCTGTCTATTTAGCTGAGAACTGGTTTCCTCATGGGTCACATGGGGTGATTTTTCTTTTTTTTATGTTTTATTATTCCTAAATAATACAAAACAAGAATATTAATGAAAAAAAATAACGAGAAAATTTGAAACATTTTAGCGTGGATGATTGGAAAATGGACATGACGAGTTATTTTTGTGATGCAAGCACTTTGTGATGCATCATGTATGAAAGGTGCTATATAAATAAAGTTTGATTTGATTTAGATTTTTTACATCTTTCTGAACTCAATCGAAAACCTTTTTTTTTTATGTCATTTCAATTATTGATCAATCAAATAAGTATAAAATAAAAACAAAAAAGTACTTTAATGAATGTGTGATCTCAACTATAACTAATCTGCCAAAGTAAAAGTGCAAAGTTTCATACAGTGAATTATCTCTAATTTGTCAATAGAAGTGCAGTGCATTGTGGGAAACCACAGCGTCACCATTCCTCATATTCTTAAATTAATAACATTGATTCAACTTAAGCACATTTATTTTTTCTGAATTTTGCCCTCCAAAGTTCATAAAACCTAAGGTTAGTATAACTAACAAATAGGCAAAAATCAAGTTATATCCACAAAATATATTCTATTAAAACCAAATTATTAAATAGCAAGACATTCTAAACTTTTCCCCACTTGTCAGCTTTGGCTTTGTTTTGTTTATCCAAATCAAGCTGCCTGAATCTGTCTTTTAGAGACTTTGATGATATCTTTATTTTGAACAAGTAGTTTAAAATGTAAATCAGATAAAACAACAAAACAAAAGAGGCAAACGGAATTAAAAAGATCAAAACACATAAGAGAAAGAAAAAGAAAAGAAATCCAGATGTTTGAAAAGGAGAAGGACTTTCACACTTCAGCTGCATCTGAACTTTTCATAATGTTACATGTAGTTAAGCACTAACTGACATGTTATTTTATATTTTAAGAAATATACATTGACCGGTATTTTCAACTCTCTTCTGGAGACCCGCCATGATCTTTCTATCTATTGAGTCTGTCAGTTATTTTATCTGTTCATGATCATCTTTTGCTGACACAGCAACGAGCCTGGCAAATGTTTTTTTTTTTTTAAAAGGTATGGTGTCTTAAATCTTATTTCTTAATAGGATTTAACCAGGCGAGGAGTTGGGCCATGCTATTACATTGCCACTGTTGAGGATTTTTCTGGTTTGATAAGCAATGAAGTACTGGAAAGCATTGTCTATAAGATCATGGTCTTATTGAGTGTTAAGACCTCTTCATGGACCACATCTTGGAGTACAGTATTTTTCTAGAAAAATGCAGTAAGATGGCTTGACTAAAATAGTAACATAAGCATAAAAGTCTATGGTATGATATGTAAAAGCCACAAAATGCATGACACAATTTGGCCTCTCATTAAAACTCAATTTCATGAGGCATTTATGGGAATATTTGGATTCTAATTGTTGTTTAATCTCTTGTTTTTTAAGACATGAAGCACCTTATGCAAACTAAGCACAGTAGCAAAGAACTATGCTATGATATTCACAGAAGATATAAGATTAAGATCATTTTGTTTTCACTGCAAAATATTAGTAGCTAAAGACAAAAAGCATAGAAACTTAGAAGTTCTAATGTCTCATATCATCATAAGGGCTGCAGCTAACAGTTTATTAATGCAAAATTCATAAAGGTTTAAGCTTCTTTTTCAATCACACATCCTATTAGACCAAAATAAATAAAAACACCAACATCACCCTTATAATTAGCAGGTGGGACTACAGTCATAAAATCTGTGTCCAAGAGCTTTTTGCAAGGAGTAAGATATTATTTCAACCCTGGGTCTTTTGGTTTCCCCCCCCAGTGAGTACAAGGTAAATTGAGCAAATCAAGCTAATTGAAATGTGTTGCTCCTCCTTGAAACTGTTGCACTGATCACATATCATCCATCAAAGCAGTCAACATGCATTTCAGCTGTATTAACTCATAATCTGTCAATGTTCCATACGCTAACAGGTCATGCATATTCTAATTTGCGCCTCAGAACATAACTGCTGTGAAAAAGTCAGAGATTAACTTTTTGTTGCTCAGAGCCAATTTCTTTCTTGGTGGTAAAACAGTTCTTCCTTAAGTCTGTTTATCCCCTGATTCCTGTGGTGGAAATACACACACACACACACACACACACACATGTTTCTGGAAGAGGTTCCTGCAGTCTAAATGCAGTTTTAGTATGAAAATAATGTAAATCAAAATTCCCTCAGTCATCAAAATTGTTAGCAATTAATTTTCTGGAAATTGACGAGTTGTTTAATCATCTGTTTCTGTTCAATTTTCTGTCAAAATACTGATGCATCAATGAACAGGAAACATTTCATTGTTATGTGATTCACTGTTGTGGTATCCACCAAAGGATTGTGGAATTAATTTAAGCATTAATGCAGGAAGAAGAAAAAAAGTTATCCAGCACAAAATAATATTTATCTGAACAGTTTCTGCTTGGTGTAAAACATTAAAAAGAGCCCCCCCCCCACTTAATCTTTTTTATTTTTAGAATTTAATTTAATGAAAAATCCTAATTTCATAAGTAATCAGTTGCACTCAATTTTGTAAAGTTATTTTAGGTAAAAAGTTTAAGCAGAAATTACCATGGCGGTATACACCTCACCCGTGTTCTCACCTTTGGTAGACGATCCTAGTCATTAAGTTCCAGATGTTTTGTTTGACTTTGGATGTACAATGCTACACAGCAGTCTGTGCTGGTCCATGAATATGCTGGGAGACTCTGTGTGTCTCTGGAGGAGAAGAATTAACTTCTGAGAGTGGCTGAGGGAATAATCTGGTAATGTGTAATGAGGGCTCTTATTAGTAGTTATACGTCTATCAGGTTTAGTGCACTGGTGGTGGACTTCCCACATCTTGCTCTCAGGAGGCTTTCACTCCGATCATCTAGCTTTTTAGTCTGAATAGTAGGCAATTAAAACCTCACTATATTGTGGGAAAAGGTAATGAATATGGAACACTAAGTCAGAGAAGTCCACAGAGACTGCTCGTCGAGTTCTGAGAGTTCCTTTCTCCGAATCATTGGGAAGCACAAAGACCATTTGACAGAGTTTTTTCCCCTCCTTTCCCTTGCTTGGTGTGCATGTGGCTCCCTAAATGATGGCCCAGAGGTTTTAAAAATGCAAAGCTCATTCTTTCCAGGTTTCTGAACTTGCATGACCTCTGCCAGCGAGGAGAAACTTTTTGTCACAAGTTTGGCGCCCTGCCTGGCTGACCATGCCAGCTCTCACCACTTCTGAGCAAAACAGGGAAGTGATGGGAAGGGGGCTGAGTGGATGTGTCTAGACAGCCAAGTGGAGGAGGGCAAATATTTAGCCTTGCCACTTGGGGAGGAGATCCAGGCCTGCTCCCTGCTCTAAGGCATGCCTCTCAGCTGCAGAATCAGGCCATGGCTCCATCCTGCTCTCCATTCTGCTTCACACTCTGTATTCAGGGTCACGGATCTCATTTCTTGGATAATATTTCAAGCTTGCCACAGATGGGGAATTAAATTGAAGACCTGGCTTGGTATGGGGCATAAAAGATAGATTTTAGTAGTTTTGCGCAGGTGACATGAAAAGGAAATGGATACAGTAGATTTAGCTGTACTTAGACTACTTTTAAGGGTCTCTGTGAATGAAAACTGGAGATGCTGACTGAGTTGTGAGCATTTTGAAAGTTCCCCACAGGCCTCCACAGTCATCACTTATCCACTGTGACACATGCATCGCCTCATTTTAAAATAAATTTTTATTTTTCTGTTGACAGCTGAATGCAATTTTGCCTCATTTTCCTTTACAGAGCAGTAGGGGAGGTATTTGAGGATACTGTGTGCTTTTACATGCAAGCTTCCCAATATTTCCCCAAATACACTGTCAATCCAAGCAAAGTCTTGTGGATTTCCCTTCTGCCTATGCCACATTTGAATAAGGCTGTAATCAGATGAATTGCTGTCAGATGACTGCCTAACAAGGCCGCTCAAATCAGACTAACTACTGACTGAAGCGAATCCGTGTGTGACAGTTTAGAGTAACACCACATTGCCATGTTGAACAGTACACTTCCTCCTGTCATTGCTCTATTGCGGGAGGTTGAGACAGAAAGGAAAGTAAAAGTTGGAGGAAGGGGGAATGGGGTCTGGTGAGTCTGGTGCTGAGTGTTGGTTGCTGCTGCAGACTGGCACTGGTGTTGCATCTGGCGATGGGTTATATCAACCCTGCTCTACTGGTTGCCGTCACTCATCCATACATCAGACAGTGCTGTGCAGTCTCATGCCACCTGTGATGAGCTGTCTCTTTGGCCTCTTATTATTCATCTGGCCCCTCTGGCTTGAGACAGAGGAGCCAGCGTGAAAAAAGAGAGAGATTAACGCACATTTAAGCTTGCATAACTGAAAAACACATCAAAGTATAGTAATCAGTCGCCACCAACAGACACTATTTGATGGGATTCATCAGTTTCATTTGGCATCATTCTACACTTTCTAAAAATAAAGATCAGTTTGAAGTTACATGGATGGGGCAGTGACATTTAAATATGACCATCCCTTGGTGAATTTACCAGCACATGACAGACACGATAGTGTAGTTACAGTACTAAATAGACAAGAGTGAAACCTGAATGTAATGTCTGTGACAAGCAGAGAGCGACAGATGACAGTGAACCAAACAACAGTGCAAATTTAAAGAGTCATTCATGGCTTTATATAAAGTAGCACTATGTAACTTTCTGACATTAAAATTGTGTGTTTCTTATTTGTTTCTACGCCACAGTGACATTTATTATGTTACAACTTTTTTCCCAGGATGCTACATCACTTTGCGTCACACGCCAGCAACTGGATATCAACACGCTGGCCATTTTGAATGTGCACCGTGGTTGATTCATCAAAGAAACACAAGTTGGAGGAAGCAAGGAAAAGAAAGAGAAAGGGACAGACCAAAAGAGTCACCATCAGGCTGACTTTTACTGACCAGAGAGAGCTCAGAGTACGGGTTGGAGTACTGTCATTAGGGGGTGCCTCACTAAGAAAAGTTGTCAGCTTTAATAACATTTCTTGATTAATGCATTCGAGTCAGTAGCTACGTTTACATGGACAAATAATGAATCTATCCGACTGAAATCAATCTGATCAAAGATTCCAGCCGACACATTTACATGGACGCTGGATAAAAGGATCCGATCCGTTGTGTGTTATATGATGGACAGATTAAATACGATTCTTTGACACACTTTGACATGCACAGTGCATACTAGTTCAGAAGAAGGAGGAGTTTTTTTCTATTTTTATTTTGAACCTGTTGACCGCCTGTAAGCATGCGCAGAAACAACATACACCTGGAAACAATCATGAGTGTATACATGGTTATTTTTTCCTACTGATATGATCATAAAAATTTTTAAACCACCCCTCTTGAAGGGATTGAAACCTCTTTCCGATCGAGGCCGATCGGATCAGCTGAGGTGTTTACGTGACGCGTTTTTATTCTGATTGGACGTTCGATCGGATCAAAAGTACCCCATGTAAACGCAGCTAATGTTTATGATTATTTTCATGTTGTTTCTTTATTTCATTTTGTCAGAAATACTTGAACTTCTTTGAAACCTGTTTCGATGTGGTGTTTAGTTAGCTTGGCCTTGAAACAAATAAATAAGTAAATGCTTAAAAGTAAATAGGTTAAAGCTTTATGAAAGTTTATTTGACAAAATATGAGGCTAGACTGCACACCTTTTCACCCTCCTATCATCAGTAATGAATCACTGATCAGCTGAAAGTGTCTGTGGCATTTTATTTGATTATTCATTCAAGTCATTCGCAGATCAAAGCCCCTTAGATGTGATCATTTGCTCTGTTATTTGTTAGTTTATAAAATGTCATTGATTTTGTCTGATCATTGCTTTGACATTTGTGACTCATTTGGATAATCAGAAAGCAAATTTCAAGCTTTGTCACAACCTCTGAAGGCCATTTGTTGTCACTTTTCTTCTTATGTGAAATGTGAAATGTGTAGGAACAACGACCCCCCCCCCCCACACACACACACACAAAAAGATAGGCTTGTGCATGATAGACATATTTTACCATCATTTTAGTCAACTTTGATACATGGAAAACATATTGAATGTTGAAAGTAAAACATTTTGAATATTTCATGTCAAATAGTTTTTTTTTTATTTGATCTTTAAAAAGTTGGGACCGGAGTAAGACAAGGGTGGGAAAGTACAGCAAGTGGTACTAAAAAGAAGCTGCTGGAGGAACATGCTGCAAATGATCAGGTTAATTTGTAACAAGTCAGTGACATGATTGGATAAAAAAGGTGAGTCAGAGAGGCTGAGTCTCTCAGAAGTAAAGATGGACAGAGAAAACGAAAACTCTATAAATTGTGGAGCAATTTGAGAATAGTGTCACTCAAGGCAAACTTGAGATGACTGAATATTCCATCATCTGCAGTAGATAATATTAAAAGACTCAGAGAATCTGGAGACATCTCTGTATGCAAGAGAAAATCAATATTAGATTATTTTCAGGCCCCCAGGCAGCACTGCATTAAAAGCAGGCATGACTCCGTCATGGAAATCACTGCATGGACTGAGGAATGCTTCCAGAAATAATTTTTCTGTGAATACAGTTCATTGTTCCTTTTTAAAATACAGGTTAAATATCTTTCATGCAAAGAAGAAGCCATATGTGAACAATATCTAGAATCACTCCCGTCTGCTCCGGGCCAAAGCCCATTTAAAATGGATTGAGGCAAAGTGGAAAACTGTTCTGTGGTGAATCAAAATTTAAATGTTCTTTTTGGAAATAATGGATGCTGTACCCTCTGGGCTAAAGAGGAGAGGGACCATTGGGCTTGTTATCAGGGCTCAGTTTAAAAGCCTGCAATCTCTTATCATGTGGTGGTTCATTAGTATCTATGGAACTGGTAATTTGCACATCTGGAAAGGCTCCATCAATACTGAAAGGTTGCTATATCGGTTTGAAAGCAAGATGTGCTCCCATCCAGTCAAAATATTTTTTAGGGAAGGCCTTGACAATGGTAACAGTAAGACAATGGCAAACTGCATCTATGACAACAGTGTGACCTTTTGGTCGTGAAGAGTGTGTGCTGGACTGGTCCGCCTGCTGTCCAGGCTAGCTGAAACCTTTTGGCATATCATGAAATGCAAAATACCACAAAATACACCCAGGGCTGTTTAGCAACTCAAGTCTTATAGCGGACAAAATAGGGGCATTTTTCCCCCATAGGTCCATCAGCTGATCTCCCCAGTTCCCACATGTTTGCACACTGTTGTTAAAGGAAGAGGGGAGGCTACACAGTAGTAAAAATGACTCTTTTTGAGACATGTTGTGGCCATCATTTTCAAGATGAGCCAGTATTTTTCATGCAATAGTAACTCCCTTTCAATATTTAAAATGTTTTCTGTGTTCTGTTGTTAATAGTTTTTATTTTCGATTAGTTTATCATTGCATTCTGTTTTCACATTTTACACACCGTCCTAACTTTTTAGTGGTATTGTAAATGAACTTTCCCAGTTCACATAACAGGCAGAGTACAATCAGATAAGCAGGTGTTTGTAACAAACTAAAGCAATTAAACACTTAACTATTATTCAAATAAGTCCTATTATGTTTATTTCTCTTATTTTCTGTGTGCTCAATAGCTTGTTGAACACGTAGAAGGTCTGTCAAAATATTAAGTTTAAACCAAGGGGATGTTTTCTCTCACAAACTCCTCCTGGTCAACTGCTTGATATGCCTCATTTGCAGTTCAGTAATTTCCTTATTAACTTAATTACATTAATAAAAGAAAATGCATTTGGATAATATCAGTCCATTGTTGAATGTCACACCTCAAAGTTGCCTTGAACTCTGATGTTCGGAATCACGCAACTGACCCGTTGGAGCAAGCTGGAGGGGACGGATAGAGATAAAAGCGAATACAGAGAAAAGATGACAAGAGGTCCTGCAGCAATATGCAGTATGTATAGGCTCTTTTTTAAATGACAAGCTGAATTAAGTCAGCTAACAATCTTAGTCATCTGGGTCATGGCAACCCTAAATGCTTAAATAAAAAGAACCTGGCCATCTTTTGGTACTTCAAGATGTTTCATATTGCATCTGAATGTTTGTTTCGGACTAAGGAAGCTTTTCAGATAAGAAATGAAACTTTGATTCTTGATTTAAAACCCACAGATATGAATTTAACACTGAAACCTGCTGAAATTTGTACATGTATTAAATCTGGGCTCTAATGATCATTAAAGCTCTCTGCATACATATTTCTCAGGCTTAATCATATAAACATTACATATTTGTAGCTCCTACTTTTCATAATGAATTAAAGTATTAGTCTCACTTTAATGTTATATCTTGTTGGGTTTATTCATCTGTCTGTAGTTGAGCTGTTATAGTCTGTGTCATCAGAGTCTACAACAGCAAATTACTGCTTATTAGTACCAGTACCAGCACTGACAACATTTATCAAGGAAAACATCTCCTTCTCTTCCTAATTGTCCCCCTCAGGGCCCGCTGTTATGCGGACCAGTATCGACAGCCAGGCAGTCATTAGGACATCACACTTGAGCTGATGAGCAGAAATTTCAGGGGACATGTCCATCCTGATTGGTTTATTAGATGTGAATAGAATGACACCGCGTCAGTAGCTGAAGAGGTATTTATAGTGAGGATATCCAGACTCCCACTGTTTGTGTGCTTCTGTTCGTGAACTCCCGATAAAGCGCTGCCCTCGGGGGGCCGGCGGCTCAACCGAGGCGGGCTGGGATGTGAATAGCTGGCAGCGAACAAAGTGCCAGAGGTTAAAAGGACAGTAAAGTTTATGTGACTGGTAGCTGATATTCAAGCTTATCTGTCAGTCTCTCCTGGTGTGACCAATGAGAATGAGAGACAAAGAGCACAGGTCAGCCCAGCCATCTGAGATTTTTTTTTCTTTCTTTTTTTTTTTGTTTCTCCTCAACAATGGGATCTTGTCTGATACAGATATGTTGCCTGTCTGTCACTTTTATCCTCTGATATTTTGTTTCTTTTGTCTGTGGAGCCAGTGCTGCGTGAGGCCGGCTTGTTCACCTTCACATGAATGGCCATGTGTGTTTCTGTCCTCTGATTGTGATCTGCAGTCAGGTACAATTGTCATTGCTGCAGCCCCTCATTCATGGCGATACCTTCCCTCTGCCACCTTCCACTTCACACTGCTAACATCCTCAGGGAGTGACAGATAGAAATCAGAGTCTAAGCCCGGCTCTCTTCAGCTCAGCATACATTCAGGTTTCGCTCCCAAGTGCTCTGATCTTTTAAAAGGGCTTTGCCTCTAAACTCTGAGGTACCTCCCAGCTCACAACTCCCATTCTCAAATTCCCATTACCTTCTATTACTATAAGATTGCATGCTAAAGTATTTTTCCTCTTGTGCTTGCGGCACTGTCTGTTGCACCACAAGCTTATTTGCCATCATTTTTCACACTCAAAACCATGCATGCAGTTATCGAGCTTAATTTTTCTTTCCTGCAAATTAAAAAGCTTTGATGTCTATCAGTGGCTAGAGATGAAGCTCTCTTCTGCTTCCTCTGTGCTCCAAAAGGCCAGACTTTTGCAGGCAGAAGATAATCAGCATTTTTCACACAAACACGATAAAAAAGTGAGTAGGATTTACTCCCATTCTGCCTGTCAGGCAACCCACTGAAGACAGGAATTATTTTGGCAGCGGCACTAATGTGGTGACGGTTGTTGTTTCCTAAACTGATTTCCTTAATCCTCTGCTTGTTCCATACTTTGTAAACATGGGAGCTAGATTTTGTTGTCTGGGAGGTCCCATTGACGCACGAGAACACATGCGCACACATATCCAACAACTTGTCCCTCTAACCCCTACTCGTCAGCCCATACCCTAATTAGTCAGAATTAAGACGAATGCCTGGGCCTCCCACGATCAATTGGTATCGAGCGAACCTTCGCTCGCCCCTGCCTGGGGGCCTCTCTTGGCCGGCAGATCATTTATATCAATCGCTTTTGTTTTTCTTTCCTTCCACCCTTCCTATTCTTTCATCCACCATGTGCAAGATTCAGTATATTGGGTGGAGTGCAGAATTGATGGCAGGCAAAATGGTGTGGCACTTTAACTGCTACAGTTGTACGGATGTCACACACTTCAAGAATACTCAGGGACACATTCATTTAAGGATATGTTTGCTATCAAGTCTGTTTGTGGATGTGGGTTTGAGCATTTTATATTTATGGCATCTTTTCATACTAACAAGCTTACTCTTCAGACACACTAGTTATTCTCCCCTACCTTTTGCTCCTCTCTCAGGTATCTCTGCCTTTATTACTTGTTATCCAGGCTGACGAAAGGCTATACACCGATCAGTCATGACATTAAAACAGCATCCCTAAAATTGTAACGGCACTCCTCTAGCTGTTAAAGCAGGTCTCGTGTTTAAGACATGAGTATGTGTCATCATAAAATATAATGCTGACATCTAAGGATTCCCAGCAAAACATTGTATTGTAACAAGATGAGCTACATTATCCCTTTTACCTTTACTTAAATGTAATACTGTGGCTCACAGGTATATATTTCTTGTTTTGATTTAGCCCATTTGCACAAAACAATATAGATTAATCTCTTGTCCTCATGTTAGTTCTTTCACTTCACATTTTCCTGTTCCCGACACACACCACATTTTCTCATTGTTTTTGTGTCCTCTTGATTCCCAGCACAGTATAGAAGACATGTGCAAAGGCAAAAGGAAGGCAGGGCTACACTGCACTGCAAACTTCCAGTTATGGCATAAACCACCAATTTTCTTTTGAATGTAAAAAAAAGAAAAGAAAGAAAGAAAATAAATAAATAATAGAGGTGTGTCCTATTTCTTTTCTTCTGTGTTGTATGGGTACTTCTTGTCAGACAGCCTCCACATTGTAGAAAAAAAAAAGAAGCATTTTCAGAAACACTCACAATTACACACTTTGTGGTGCCTTTCTGGTAAAAACGCTTGTACATGCAGGGTCAGGATGATGGAAGATAGAGCTCTCTTCTTCTTGAACGATTCTTCAGAATTGTATCTATTTGAATGTTTTTCAAGTGCTTGCAGACCTTGTTTACTAGTATACCCAATGTCTTGGTGTCTGCTGTAACACGTTTCTTTCTTTCTTTCTGTCTTTTTTTCCCCACCTCTCTGTTCAATACCAAGAATCTACTTCTTCGGATTTTACACACAAAACCAGAAGACTTTCTTCGTAGCATTATTCCGAGCTCTACTCAGGCACAACACCTGAGGGAAATTCAGTTTCAGGACAAATTAAATAGAGACAAGGAAAGGGTACAAAAGCACACTTTTATTAGTTCCTTTCTTCAAGGTTAATGGTACAGTAGTGAACTGGCAATTCGAACAGATTGTCCTCTGTGTATGTCTCCATGGGTCACTGAGTGTGTACTTTATTGTATTATAATGCTGGTAGTACTTGTGAGTGTTAGATACTGACTAGTTCTACCCTGGAGGCAAACTCAAACCTCTTAGGTCAGCTGTCTCTTCTTGTTGCCTGCATGCTTACTGTGCATGCTTGGTGCAGAGATGATGGCTGCCCTGCATGCAAGTGGAACCAAGCTTGGATAGCTCTCCCGAAGGATTCTGTGAGGTGGCAACTGGCTCTTTTTTTTTTTTTTTTCCCTCTGTGCACCAGAATGTAGTATTATATGCCTTTGGTGTGATTCCGTCAGAGCTGATGACAGAAAACTAAACATTGGCTCACTGACGTAACCTATGTAACAAAGCTAAAATGAACCCCAGGCTGCAGGTTAAGCTCATGAGCCCAAAATTTGGCACTGCCAGATGAGCTCTCTCCTTCACTGGCAATTTTTTGGTGGTTTTTTTTTGGAGTGTTTTGTGCAAAATTGCATGTGGTGTTTGAAGGGCCTGAGGGAGTGTTTTTACTCAGACATCCTGCGTCCCCATCTCCCTGACTCATGCCCAAGGCCCCGGCTGTCCTGGCATAACAAACCCCTGTCTCACACACTATGTTGTTCTCTCTTTGTTTCTTTGCCATCTTCTCTTTAGGCTGGTTAACTTCAACTCTAACGTCTTATTTCTTTCATATCCTGCCAGACAGCAATCATCTGTGCAAATACAAGCCCTACTCTGTATTCCTGCTTTGAACTCAGGGTCATAAGGGGATATAGAGGAGAACAGGAACAACACAAATAGGAGAAGGCGGCTGTTCTGCAACATCTTTTTAGATTAATGGGTGGGAAATGGGACAATTAATCCTCCTCTCTTATTCTGTCCTGCAGGGTATAAAAGCTGTTGGATACAAAGTGTCAACATTAACCCATGCATCTTTTCACAGTTTTACCTTATTTACATTTTCTGCTTATTATCAGTCCTCTAATGAGCAACCTGATCTTACAGAAATATGTGAGTCACAGAGGAGAGGCAGATATGCTTGATTTGGTGGGATGGTTGGCAAACGCTTTTGTATATCTGCCTAATTTGCCATAGCTATTGAGTTAAGTGACTTGAGTTTACTTTGCTCCCCAACCCCCTGCTGTGCTACCATTTCTACACCACTGAAGCTATAAGCAATCAGTAAAGAGAGAGAAAGAGGAATGTAAAGGAACAGGCTTTGCAGCCTCATGATTTTAATTGAGCTAGTAAAGAACATGCAAAGTGATGCTGATCAAGAAAGATGTGGTGAAGGGAAACAAATGTGTGCGCCCAGAACTGCTGCGCCAGTCTGGAGAGATGGTCCCCGGGAGGTCCCCTGTGATGGGGAGTCAAGTGTGGCTAGCTTGAACTTCTGCCAAGCACGCTTGCAGTTTGAGTTGTTGCAGATGGCACCAACAGTAGCACCGATATGGCAGAGTGCACAATATAACCCTTTTACCCTTGCAATACACTGGTAAGAGCTAGTACTTCAAGCTCTACATGCAATATGTTAACTAATTGAAAGCAATTGGCTTTAAAAAGTCTGCAAAACTGCAAACTTATAAGTATTTGTTTGCAGTGTAGAGCAACATATGAACCATTCAGATGATGTGAAAATAAATTGTCGAAAGAATACATACTGCTTTCCTTGTTTCACATTGATAGTTATAGGAGGTGATGCAAAGTCTAAAGAGATGGTGCTGATTTTGCACAGATTTTTAAAGATTCTATCTATCCATTCATTTAAGTCAGCAAACACACCATGCATAGTATTCAGAACGCTCTTAGATTTTGAGATGTAACTAATTTTTACAAGCTCCACCTCAGAAGCAAGTCTAAATACGGAGTGTAACTACAACAAAGATATGTAAGAAAAAAATTTGATGTTATAAAAACAATGTTTTAACTTCTAATTGTTTTGATTCAAAGGAAAAGAATCAATGTTTGTCAAATATGTTTTGTAAGAAGTTTGAGTGTATACATTTAATATTAGTACAGACTACATGAATCCACCTTGTCAAAGAAACCAAAACATGAAAAGAGATTTTGGGACAGTTAAAGGGTACAAGAATAAACAAGAATGCTTTTATAACAGTATAAATTGAATCATTGTGTTAGTCTGGCCAAAACCGGAGGTAAATGTGTCAATCCAGCTAAGATTGTACAAAATCAAAGCTCTCAAAACTGGACTAATACAAGATAATGCAGTTAGACGTGCTATCACTCATGCATATGTACCCTCATTTAGACCCAAATGGTCCTAAACATGCTGCAGATGCATTGTTTTGTATCAACAGTTGATAAAAATTCTCTAATTCACATATATTTTACTGTCTTTTGTCTAACAACTTCAGTTCATTTCAATTCAGTGTCAACTCTGTTGCAAATACACAACAGTCATCTTGAGGCGCTTTTATAAACACAGTCTAATTTAATATAATTCACTGGAGTCCAGTTATAATACAATAAAACAAATTCATTACATGATCCACATTAGTAAAATAATTATATTCATACAAACCAATTCACAGAAAATAATTCACTTGCTTATGAAAACCAAGAGATTGTATCAAAATGTTTTCTATGATTCAATCCCTGACCCTGAGCATGCACAGGGCAGGAGGCAACAGTGGAAAGAAAAATAACCTCCAATTTAACAGGATGGAAAAAACCTCTAGCAAAACCAGGTTCAACTGGACAACTAAGTGCATCAGAAAAGCAAATGGTTGTATAAAGCATTTCCAGACCATCAATCTGCTCTGATAAATCCTGATTTTATAACCATGGTGTTTTCTGACAAAATCATCATTCGCATTAAGAAGGTTGTGAAGTCAGCCTATTATCACTTAAAGAACATATCGAGGATTAAAGGACTGATGTCTCTGCAGGATTTAGAAAAACGTATCCATGCATTTATCTTTAGTAGACTATACTGTAACGCTGTCCTTAATCAGGTCTCATTAAAAAGTCCATCAGACAGCTGCAGTTAGTCCAGAATGCTGCTGCTCGAGTCCTCACTAAGACCAAGAAACTGGATCATATAACACCAGTGAGTTTTTTTCTGTTTTTATTTAATTTCTTTCATTTCTTTTAAAAGTTTGTTTTTAATGCTTCTTCTGTACGCCGCTGTAATGCTTCTAATGCTTTATGTAAAGAACTCTGAATGGTCTTGTACATGAAATGTGCAATACACTTAAACTTGCTTTGCCTTGCCTGCAGAATGCTTCGAACAAATTTTACACAGGTCTCAGTGTCCCAGTGTCTGACAAATGTTAATCACTCAACTCTGGCCGTAGCTTGACTCAACTGTGTGTGTAACCGTTAAGACAGTTACTGTTTCTCAGATGAAAATCACAGATGAAAAGCAAAGATCTTTGGAGCGATGCTTTAGTTTCTGGAGGTGACATACATTACACCACAACAGCTAATTTAGCCAACTATAAAGGCTATTTGTTGTTTAATAGTGTGGATAGTTGTTATTGCCCATTTGACCCTTGAAGGCAGTAACTGCTTTTTCTTTTAACACTAACACTGGCTTATAAGTGATGAAAGTATTTGCATATCTTTTGTAAATATATCTACACTTTACATGATTAAGCAATATTTTAAACAAATGTGATGTCTATTTTAAGTAGTGTATTCAGGAATGGAAAGCAGATTAAGTTTTACTGTACTAAAATGATAATAAATATATATATGAATAGTTGATTGGTATTTGAATTTCAAGTAAAACAAAGAAAATTCTCACTTTGATGATGCAGTTGTATTTCAGCATCTTTAACACTCTGAACAATCGGGACCCCCACGCTAGAGTCCTCCTATCTGAGGCCGCTTCTCCAAAATCTGCTCAGCAACGGAAAGTGCTGCACATCCAGAGAGAAAGAAAGGCAAGACAGCCCGTTCCTCCTGCTTCATGGTGTATTCACAGCTAGAACATGTTGTTTTGAGATCCACGTGGCAGATTCTTGTTAGTTGAGATTCTGCATAATAAGTTGTTGCCGGTGCTCCCAGCAGCAGCCCGTGGGGCCACAGAGACATGCCGGGGTAACCTTGTGGGGCCCCATAGTGGGGTGAGGGTGCTGTTTGACTGCTGCATCTGTCTATCAGGAGATTTGTGTGAATGCTGAGGGCAGAGAGTGGAGACAGTGTCAGGGCGATACCCTTGACGGTGATGTGATTGAGTAGACAGCTGCAACCCGCTCCTTCCTTTACCCACCACCCATCTCTTTCCCCATGCATCTACACCCACTCCTCCTCACAAGACAGTTCTCCAAGAGTGAGCGATCACTTAAAACGGGTTATTATACCTAAGAACATCCTAGTAATTTATGCATGATTGCCTTGCAATCTGAGGCTATTCATCATCCTCTTTCCTATCTTTCTTTTTTTAATCTGTTGGTGTCTTGTTCCTCTGGACTTTAATCTATAGGGCTATTAAGAATGCCGGTGTAATAATGGCTCAGCTCAGGTGACAGCATGACATTGGCACCGTCATTGCCGTGTAGGTTTGTGATCCTGGAGGACTGCAAGCAGTGAAAAAGGACAGATTTGGCTATTATAGCTAAGAAGCAATTGAACCATTCTTTTTTTCTTTTTTTTTGATACAAGACCTTCACTACAGTGAGACAGATGGAATAAGCAATGCATGAAGTCAAGACAAGTCACCTGTATTTATATAGCTCATTTAAAACAGCAGTCATTGATTTAGAAGGCTTTCCATTTAGGGCAACGGAAGAAATATAATACAAAATTAAAACATAACATTAAATAATGACACATAACACTCCAAATAAGTAAATAATTACACAAAATAAAGTTAGATTAAAATTGACAATGGTGGAGGAACATTTTATGTAATGGAAGATTGCTTAATAGTCTGGATCAAAAACCAGTGTTTTTTTTTTTACAGGAATGCACACATCAGGAAACTTTTTATACATTTACTTGTTCATTTGGTAAACAATAAATTGTGTGCATATGTATAGTAGTCTGGTTTTGGTTCTATTAATTATTCACGCTTGCATGTTTGTTGCGTACTGAGATTAATTGATCCACACGGTGTGTCAACTGGATTGTTGTTATTTGTTACATTAAGTACAGCCGATGGTTTTGTCTTTCTCTGAACATGTTTATGTTAATAAGGTGGTGAAAATTAACTAAGTAGTTTTAATGGGATTATTTGCATTTTCGGTAATGCATTATGACGTGATGTTTTTACACCTTCTTGACAACATGATTAGCACTTTTTTAAAACTGATTACCACTGTAAATAACTACATTGTGTTGGACGATATCTATCACAATGCTTGTTTTGTGAATTTTGCGAGTCCCACAGTAAGTATAATATATGGTGTCACTCAAAGGAATTGTGCGGTTGTTACCTGTCTAAGCCTCTTCTGTTTGTTTTCATGCATGCTGACAGGCATAATGATAAGTACAGTGTGAGACGGGTGTTTACAGCAGTATTTGCTGACCCTTCTGTTGTAGTGTTATCCATCTGTGAATTCAAGGCACAGCTAATAGATGCCGACCTTGTGCTGTGTTCTTCATTGGTAACATTCAGTATCTATCAACCCAGGGATGTGTCTTGATTTACCCCCTATCCCTCTACCTCTTCATGCTTGTAGAGGGGAGCACCAGTGGGCACCTTGGCCTGTTGCAGGTCATTGCGATCTGTATGGACTCAGTAGAAGCTAAATAAAGAGTTGAGCAGCATGAGCGAGAATGAAACAGCGGAAGACAGCAGCTCAGCAGACAATCAGAGAGGAAAATGGCCCCACACAGTGACCCTGGCTAAGTTCAATTATAATATTTTTTTTATCCAATTGGCCTGCTTTTGTTTTATATATTCACAATGCAGGCAGCAATCTATCTTGCATGGAAATGAATGTTCTTTTGTAAGGAAAATACAATATAAAATTTTATCCTTCAATCTATGTGGACATTGTGACAGTTCCAACTTTGCTCTCTACCTCTGCTGGGATTCGGGAAATACACAGTCAGAAAAAAACTTATAGGGTGACAATTTTGTGAAATATACCAAGTTGGAGTAAAGAGAAACTTTCTTTTAGGTATTCTTTCTCTTTTATCAATATTTGTGAGCAGTATTTTAGAGGGAAATACAGCATAGCCTTTTGGATCCTTCATTGGCACTGTAAATTTTTTATACCGTCAATGAAGCATTAGTTTGGCATTTTGGAAAATATGCATAATTGTTTTCTGGCTGAGTCAAATTAGAGAATCAATACCACTCTGGCCTGGAGTCCAACCCCTGTGAAATGACAAATTGTATTTTTTAAATGGTAAATGGTCAGAGCTTATAGCACCTTTTTAATCTTTGCTCAGTTCTACAAAGCACTTTGTAAAATCTTTATCTCACACACACATTCACCCATTCACAGACTTGCACACCAGGGTAGGGTAGCTGGCATGCAAGGTGAGCTCTTGTACTCCGGATCAACTGCCGGCCTGGGAGCTAAACCTTGTGATTAAGGCTGTCTGCTCTACCTGATCTTGAAACAAAGGCTTTTCTAGAGATAAATCTGCTAAATAATATCCTTTTGCTACACAATTTTTTTTTAAACTTCTGTCCTTTCTGCAGTGTCATGTCTTTGGTGATTCAGTTTTACTTCAATCATAAGTCTGCAAGTCAAATTTCTTCCAAGGAACTTGTCTGCTGGCACAGATGCTGGGGGTTATATCGTAAACACACAGATGGTGTTCAGAAATATGAGTCATATTTCAGTTGATGTGTTACAGCAAAGAGCAGCATCTTCCATTTATATGAAAGTGAAAAAAAGAGGCTTACAAAGTCATGTAACTCAAGTAATCGGTTTACCTTAAAACTTTTTATTTTGTTGTATTTTAATTTGTTTTCTCGTGTGTTTTCCTCAATGACACAGAAACACATAAAGACAACTTTCTCATGCCTCTGAAGTAATTTACCTAGAAGGCACCCTGTTGATTTGTTTATTTAATTGTCTCTGTGCATGTGTGCGTGCCTGTTTTTCGTGTAGTTGTGTGTCCTCATTTGCTTGTGTTTGTCAAAATCTGAAGCCACGAGGGTGCAGGTTTTTTTGGATCGCAACTCCAAACATTTCATTGACACTCACAGCAGAAGTCAGTTTATTGATTTTCCGTTGGCTGATGCTGGTTGAGTTTACAAAAGGAAGCACAGAAGTAAAATGTCTGCTCACCCCTCTCCCATTGTTCAACCACCCTTTTTTTTTTCTTTGTGCCTCTGCAGCGGTCACACAGTTGGTTTTTTTTTTTCTCTTCATAAGAAAAATCACAATAAGTGAACTTAACAAATTTTGACCTAGGACACTTTTATCAGTGGTGCTACTGGAGCGGGGGAAAAATGCATCACTCAGAAACATTAATTCAGTGTTTGTTTCTTTTCGGGTTTCTCCCTCATCTCAGTGCTGGGACCGCTCATGGTGTATCTCATGCACCCCTTCAATCATGGCGCTGCACTCCACCTAATAAGTGCTTTGCTGACTGCTGCATCCCTTCTGCTACAACCTTCATGTGAGAGCTACTGAACAATGTCCCTGTTAAACCAAACACCAGTGCAAAATGTGTGAAATATTCGGTTATTAACCATAAACTAGTTGTCTGGTTGAAATAACTCCATAGGAAAACATTTGATCACTTATATGTGTCTGAAAGTGTGCTCTTTTTTGTGTGTGGTCTATTTATGATCCTTCATCAATTTCATTAATTAATAACTGTAAAATGCCATGACAAAATCAGTAGGAGAGTTTTTTTTTTTATCATTGATTATGTAATTCTGGAGAGAATTTTTTGAACTGATCTAAATAAACTAAAGGTTTTAGGGATTTATTTCAAGCCAACATAAAGAAGCCTTTTGCAGGAATTTATTTTCAAACATTGTTTTTCACATTCACAATTAATGCCCAGAGTAAAGCTGCTACACAACCAATACTATATTCAACTGAAAGACAGTTTGATTTGGATGCACAAATGGCCCCCGAATCACAGACCAGAGGGCAGTATTGTTGTTTAACACTGCTGGGATTTGGCATTGGTGCTGCTGTTGTCCCTAGAGCGTGCCTGCTCCTCTGAGGCCATTGTTATACACCGCATCTACTCCTCACATGGAGCACCAAGCCTGCTGGACGTGTATGCCTGTTAGATGGTCCCATGACAACTCAGTGTGACATTTTTCTTTCATCTGTATCTGGCAGTTTCTTCTGGTCTGTTGTCTTTCATCAAATTTTCTCTTTCTCTCTGTTTCTTACCCCCAGAGTTTGCTGCCGCAGCTTGAGGGACTTCCATTTGATTTGAAGAGTGAGAAAGAGGACAGCAAAGGTGGTTTGGGTGTTAAGAAATTATTTGAGTTCTTATGACTGTCATCTGCTGTTTTCCCCTTCATGGTAGACTGCTGCTGCTGACCTGATCTTTGAGGCTGCATGAGCAATTTTGTTGTTTGACATGGCATGGTGGGTGTAGGTTAAAGTGTCGGTGACAAACTGACAAATTCAGAGGCTATGTGTCACAGCACGTCTAATCACACTTTGTCGTTCTTTCTAACATGATGCAGGCTTTCCTCTTCGGACTGAGCCTGTCCTGGAAGACAGCTGCTTTTAGGACACGCACAAAATAGAAGAGGGATACTAGCAAAACATGCTGTGATCACAAAAAATGGAAGGATTGTGTCAATCATGGGTTATAATGGCCCGCTAGAGGTTGAATGTGGCTAGAATTGAAGGATCTTCAGTGTCAGAGGAGGAGCCACCTGACTCTCCTCCATCTCTGAGAAGAATCAGTCTCTCTCACTTTTAAATGTACTTAATCTTCTTGTGTCATTCATCATCCAACTTCGTCCTCCCACTCATCCTCTTTGATGTCTTCTTATCTTAATCATTACCAGAAGTTGGACATCAAGCACACATTTTTTTTTTATTCCAAACTTTTACATCACATCTTAAATTAAATCATTTGGCTAAATCTAGTAAGATGTCCCTCCAAGCCTCAAATGTACAAATTGTGTTGGGGCTTTACATCAATCTCTATAAATTTTCATGGCAATCCTTGGATATTTCTGTCTGAACCAACTGACTGACAAGACCAACACTGACATCCATACCGTAAACCAAAGTCACTGGTGTCACATAAAGTCTACTTTTGTGGTTTGGTACTATGCTGGCCATTATTATAAGACTAGTGTTTCAGCTTATACCCAGCTCATGAAAGTTTTAAAGATGCTATCTAAGTGACTGCCATGCACGGGAAGTAATGCATTTTACATTACGAGAAGAAGCAGCTATATTTCTCCCCCAAGTACACACAGAACTCATCAGTTAAAAAGACTGTCACCACGGTCTGAAAGTTAAAGAAAAGTTGCATTTACACACCAGAGAATCAGATATATATGTTTAAAAATAAAAAATGAAATAATTACCCAGATCGTTCAATCATGACCACACAGCTTCAACTTAAATAGGCAATGAAAATATTAAAACGATCTTGAAGTTTGCAACTTTTAGTTATCGATCTGATACAAAATGACTGCTGTGTTTTCAGTATTGCTGCATTTTTATAACAGAAAATAGAGTCCCTTGTCTTTGCTCTTCAGTCTCAGGGAGGCAGGGAATTTCATTTCAGACAGGTGTTTTACTCAAGAGCCTCCGAGGGGCTTCTCCTGACAGTGCTACTTCAAAAGTGTTTGCAAAAAAAAAAGTGATATGGGCTGTCACCAGTAAGTCTGCACCAACGTGTGACACAACTTCAAATTTTTTAGTATTTATTTACTTTACCTTATCTGTTTGTTTGCATATTCCATGGAGTTTGCTCTTTATTTGTGGCATGAGTAACTTTCCTAATCAGTGGATACATCTTTGAAGAGGGTTGTGGATTAATTCTCAAGTTGTTATCAGTTTTTCCTGATGATTTCATGCTTTAACTCCAAGCGCGAAGGTCTCATCTTTAATCTTCACTATTAACCACAATAGTTGCTGGATGTTATAGATATTCTGGCTTGTGAAATTTATTGAAACGCCATCTTTCAGCTAAGTGGTGCCTGCTTAAAGTCCCTCAGAACATTTGGCCTTTCTCCGGTTTTTATGATCACATTTTGATTTGTTAGCTTGATAGATAGGCCATTGATGCCAGCCGGCCTCATTTCAACTTCTTCTGACTGACTGTGTGTAGCTATTAATCACCAACACTGTACTCATGCGATGATTAATACCTGGGTAATAGACAGTTAATTCTTACATCAGAGACAAGGTATCAGACTGATTTTTTCTGTCAATGAAGAATTTCTCTGGTTGCAAAATATTAACTTCTTTTAATGCATTGGCTGCATACACTATTCCCAACACAGATAGGTCTATATTTCTTAGTCATTTAAAAACAAAACAAAAAACTGTTATCTCTCCACATCATGTCGACTTCTGTCAACACATTAGGTTCTTCCTATCATTTTAAACCTCCACTCATTCTCGGTTTTTCTCACTCTTTTTCCTCAGTTGGTCTTCCTCACCAGTTTTACGCATCAAAAGAGCTTGATGGTTTGACAGGATAGGCCCTACAAGCCTGCTGCCTCCCTACAGACCTTCCAGTCTCTGCTCCCTCATTGAACTGTTATCTGCCCCATTTCTGGGCTTTTCCATGGCAACTATGAGCCAGAGAGTGTGTGAGTGAAAAGATTGAGGTCTCCAGTGCAAGCTGCATCTTGTCTAAGACAGCTGTCTGGTAAAAAGACAAAAGAGAGAATAAAAAAAAAAAAACAGAGGAAAAGGAAAGTTTTGGAAAGTTGCCCCTCCTCCCTCTCCCTTTAGTATAAAAAGCAAAACAAGTGGATACTTTTTACTGCACGATGTTCTACATTTTTATTCACTTAAAACCTTTAACCCTCCTCAGTCCTTCACTCTTGGGAATAATCATATTGCAAAATTTCAGCCTCATTTAATGACGCAGCTCTGCAGACAAATACCAGACAGAGGTACGTTCCACTTGATCGGTTCCTTAGCAACCTGTTTGCTTGATGCAAGCTCCAACTGCTGACTGACAGTCCTCAAGTTTCATCCATCGGACCCCCTCAGTGGAAGTAACCCACATTTCACTCTATTTTAAGCTTAATGTCAAATATGAGGTCTCACCAAAACATATGGGTCTCTGCACTCAGCATGTATCAAATACAAACCGGTTCCCTGGAAAGCCGACATGTACAATTGATTTCTCTCCCCACACTCCTAGCCTTTCCTCTTCTGGTTCTTCAGTTGTATGTGGAGCGTCAAGGCGACTTTAAAGTCAGGTTACGCCTGTGTCTTCTGTAGGATTACAGCAGAATCCCAGTGGTTTTAAACAGTCACACTCTGCCACTCAAAGCCAGACATTTTCCGTTTTTATTAAAGGAGCTTGGGAGACTGGGGTGACAAGTGAAGCATTTGTAGGAGTGGAATGAGGGATAGAGAGGAGCAGAACTCAGCAACAAGGGTGCTCCTTTTTAAAACTTTCAGTCTCAAGACTTTTATTCCCTTTTTCCCTCAGTTTAGTAATACACTCACAGGCATAACCATGGGACACACAGGCCCGGAGAAAAAAAAAGTGACAAACAAGTCTGAGGCAATGTGTGAGTGGCGATAGCCACGACTTTATTGGAATGTTTTCCTATAAAGAGGAGGTTAGGGTCCTCCCATTCCCATCTTTATGCCTGTAAAGAATGAGCTCAGTAAATGTCTTTTTTCTTTCCACACCCAGTGTAATTAGAAAGGAGGGAAAGGGTGGGTCAGAGGAGGGAGAAAAGGTATCACAGGATTAGAAAACACCTTTTTTATTCTTTAGGTAAATAATCATTTATGTCATTCTGCATTTTTACATGGTCACATTTTCCTGTGGTTGACAGGCTTCACATTCTTTTCAGGTCTCTGTATATGTACTGTGGATTTTGTTCACCCTTTTCCACCAGAACTGTTACCACGTTCAGCCAGAGAGAGCTATTACAGCAGGAGAGAAAGACCAAAACAATGGAGCTGTGAGGCAGACAGCTGAAAACAATGAGCTGGAACCTACTATACAGCCCCATAAACACGCTGAGGGGCAGATTCAGGTTGATCAGCACAAGGAACCTCTTTCAGACTCTCAAGTGGCTTTCACAATGTCATTTCAAAACACTGTTACTGTAAAAGATATCGATTATAGTCACTTTAAAGCCGTAAAATAATTGAATGTTGTGTAACAGGCTGCAGAACAGCTGTCCCTCAATGAAGCTGTCCTCAGCACATTGTCCTTTATGTATTGTACAAGTAACACAACAGGCATAACAAAGCCTGCCTTTTGTGTTAGAAATCTATATCGCTAATGAGAACAATAACGTTAAATCTGTTTTTGAATTTATTATAAAAGTAGCTTATTCATAAAGCTTATTTTAGAATTATTTAAACTGCGTGGCACAAGCACAGCGACGTCCCAGAAGTGACAAAATCCATTATGGCTTCCAAAAACCACAAAAAGCTGCCCCGCCAGTTTTTTTTTAACCACTTAAATCTATTCAGTGTATTAACCGCAAGCTGATAATAAAATCTTGTGTGGATCACTTTGCAAGAATAAAACAGCCGTGGCAGAAGATGCACTGAACATCTTTTTCTTCTGTCCGCGGTTTCCTCGGACAAACTCTCGCAAACTGCCTCCTCTGTCAACTTTATTGTGTTTATCTATTTTCTCTGTCATTCCCATCAGCGAAAATGTCGGCGAGAGTATGGATCCAGTTCATTACAATCCATCATTTATGACAAGTATACACAGTAATCTATTTTAAACAGCAGGGAGTGATGCTGATGATGCATGGCAGAAGAGGCTGTACAGTATTATGGGCATGCCTATTGGTAATCAATTTTCTTCGTTTTAAACATGAACGTAATCGTTCCCAGAGAGATACTGTGTGTTGAAGCTTTTTAAACTCATTTACATTGTGATTTTTTGTATTGCCACCATTCAGAATAATGATAAACAAGGCATAGGTTAAATTGAAGCAAGATGTGGCTATAAAAAGCCTTTTTTCGCTGGCATCCATCTTGTTAGTTAGAGCACAATGGATACTTTTCACTAGAAAGAGCAATGAAGTAAAAATCTAGAAAGTCATATCGCACATTGATCTTGTGAAAGCATGATGGATTTTTAAGAAACAGACAGAGCTGCTGCAGAAGAATATTTTGAGATATAGTTGAGTTAAACAATGCAAGGATTAAAAAATATTTGTGGTAGAGAATAGGAAGATAAAACAAGTGATGTAATGATAGAATTAAACTCTCACTCGCTGTTGTGGTGCAGTTTTATTTAGTAATAATTCATACAACTGACAATATTTTCTTCTTTGCAGCTTTTCTTGATTTCCAATTTCTTTTTGTTTTTTCTTGAACCAATAATACGTAGCAAATATAACAACTTGGAACTTTAATGTAAGCCCACGTCATTTTAACATCATATGAATGTGTGCCTTGCACACTTAAGCAGATGGAAATGTGTCATCTCCATAGGGAAACAACTTTGTTGAGGAACATAAATTTGTTTATATATCTGTTTAATTAAAGAAGTATTCACCAATACATTCCGTTTTCAGTCCTCTCAGCTGCCATTGCTTTCTAACCTATTTTCTTTCTTTCCTATGTCCTCCCCTACTACAGTATATCCCATCATCACACTCTCATCCCTGTGCTCTATGTGGCGGTAAACCCACTAACTCCAGACCATCCTTTGGAGATATCGCTGGGCTTTCTTCTTGCTCCCAGCACCAATGCTTAATTTCAATCTGCCTGCAGGTTTGAAGAGGCTGCCAGGTGCTTCTCACTCAGCCATATGTCCTCTGCCATTCTGTCTTGGGAGGAAGGGAGAGTTGAAGACGAGGATATCTGGAGCTGCCACTGTGAGAAAGTCTTACCAAAACTAAGTTGGCTGACATGTAACTCACCAAAACTAAACCTCTTTTCCTAATTCCTTTGTGCACTGGCCCAGGGAGGGGGTTCAGATATAGGGATGGCAGTGAGTTCTTCATTGAGTCCCCACGGGGTCAGAAAACCACATCCCGTTTCAGCGAGCCAGTTGGCTTGGTGTGGTGCAGTGACCGCATCGCTATCTTCGTCTCAGAGTTTGTCAGTCAGTCACAGTCTGCTGGTCTGCATCTCCAGTGGTCAGGCAGGAGTTCACTCCATTCTGGTGTCTTCGTTTGGACGTGTCTCTGACGGCTAGACAATTCTTTCAACTCTGAAACCTCATGTCTCTGCCTCTCTCTCTGTTTTTCATCCAGGACTGTGATTCTGAGCTGAACTTGTCACACCATCGTTCCAGCTGCTCATCTGCCTTCAGGTGAGGCCTGTAAGCCCAGTGATAGTTCTGCTTGCACAAAACCATAGGCAATGACACGCTCTCTCTCTCTCACACACATACATACATAGAAAATATGAGTTTAAGCCAGCTGTTGAACAGTAGTAGCACAGATAACGGCTAAATGATTTCTTTGATTCACATCCCAAAACTTTGCAAAGCGAGAACCGAGAGCAACTACAACACAGATTCTTCTCGTGCTTACTGAACTAATTTTTTTCAGAATTTTGCAACACCAAACGCACATTCTCCCATAGGTCAATGCATCCAAGCAGAGTCTTAAAGTTACTAGGACTGCAGAATGCATTGTGACAGACGTTAAATGTGAGGAAGAGCAGCTCTCATCACCCATCACGTCTGTGAGATGAAAGGCCCTGAAAGCAGCCAGCTACCCTGCTGGACACAGCTCAGCTGTTATAAGAAGTGTTTGACAGGAGTGGCAGGTACTTGACCTTCTCTCTTGCTTTTTCGAAGTCTCACTTCATCTCTTTTTCTCTCGCTCTTGTCTCACACCCTCTTGTTCGGTGTCACTGCTTTGCCACTGGCTGACCACTCTCACCCCACGGCCTCTTGGGTGTTGTCAGCGAGCTAACAGTCCCCGTCCACTTTGCTTTGCCTGTGTTTGTTTATTCCTCCTATTTTCAGTAAGTTTAACTATTTCGTTGAAGTTGTTGCAGGGTTAATCTTGCTGTAGTGCAGTCTGGCCTGCTGAGGTGCATTACTGCAGAGGGTAAAGTCCCAAGTCTCTAGAGACGTTTTAAGTTCGGTCATGTCAAAGGTCGTTGGAAGAAGAGAGAGAGGAGAGATGGATTTCTTCTTGAAGGATAAGCAGAAGAAAAGTCTAGGGGCTCAAATTGCATAAACATGGATTTTGTTGCTAGTGTGGAGTTACATGAAGATCATTGGATTACAATAACATCTACTGGCCAAATCAAGGGAGACTTGGAATTCCAAACATGGTACCCACTGTAGTCTGAGCCTAGATCTCCATGTCTGGCTGGGGAGGGGAGTTGAATTTTTAACAGCACTGATGCACATTTTCATTTCTCCAGCAGACAGTGTGTCATGTACTCATCTCTCCTAACAATGGAGAAATGTCAGCACACTTTCAGGCAGCTCTAAATTAAACATTCATCCCCTGTAAGTATCTGGCCATGGAGCTGTTTATGCCATCCCCTCCCGTACTATCTTTCTACATTTTTCACAGATAAGGGGTTTTACCAGATAACGACAAGGCCCCTCCCTATTATCTTTGTAACAAAAAGATCAAGGCGTGGTTTTTAAATAGTCCTTAAGTTTCTCTTATATTGCCAATAACAGCTGTCTGGTACTTTTCACTGTTACATCACAGTCACCTCCCAAAGGTCCCAGGCCTTCATACAGGCACTGGCCAAGAAAGTTAAAGATAAGACTGAAGATGAGGAGGAAGATATTTTATTAATACAAACTATTAATATTCCATCACAGTGGGACAATGATGTGTTTCTTTTTGCAGAAGCATAATGAATAACTGAGCGCCTCCGTGGTACCTGATTCATCAGCATGAATATTCAGGCACTGGTGGTGCATGATGGGAGTGTCGAGAGCCTCTTCTCAACCCAGTTGCGGATCACACCCGGAGATTTTGTCTCACCCCCTCTGATCCTCTTTATTTCCTTCCATGCACACTCAGGCAGTGTGACTAGGACCGGCAGCATCTGGGAGCTGGACGCTATAGATCTGATGCTTGACTCTCAATAACAGCCCTCCACAGAGGCTGGATTGATTAATTACACAGCTGTGGTTTTGTGTGGGTTTTTTAATTGATTGATTAATTGTTGGCTCTGGCTGAGATGTGATTGATTATGGGGAGTCAGCAGTGGGTCACAATTGGGTTGTCAAAGCCCACAAGGTGAGAGGTTAACGTTTGGGGCTCTAATTTAGCCAGTGAATCCCCTTTTTTTTGCTGTGATGGTTGCTGTTTTTTCCTTGCCCCGGTCATTGCTCCAGAGCCCTTTTTCTCCCCACTTTCAGAGAACATGTGTCTCTGTTCGCATGTGGGGTTTGCCTGGAGCTCTGTATGTCCTGTTCTTGCCAGGGAAGTGTTCAATAATGTCAGATCGGTAGCATTCAGCAGAAACAACAAAGACTTCCTCAGAAACCTCAAAGCCTTAGCTTTTCATAGAGCCCACTCAAGGAAATGGAAACATTTCAAATATGAAGAAGAAGAGAACAAAGAGAGAAGAAGAACAGAGAAATGATGTGACAGTGAAGGGAGAAAAATGAAAGAGTGACCCCATTTTAGACATGCTGTCCACATATGAAAAAACTGAAATACAGAAAAAAGAAAAAAACTATTTCATAACTCAGACAAGAAAGGACAGACAGTTAAATTCAATGACAAACAAGCACATAAACAGTAGACTTGTCATTTTCAAATGAAAACAGCATCTTACAAGGTAAATAAACAACAAAATATGAGTTCATTTTAACTTTCAAGATTGAGGGTGCTTGTTGTGCTATGAACAAGCCATAAATCTTAGATTGATCAGAGTCATTTAGTGAAGCTCTATGGTTGCTGATGGTTGAGGCATAAAGCTGTGTTCCTGAATAAGACAGAGGTGTCAAGGATCATGCTGTCTCATATACATTGGAAAAATAAGCCCTGACAGAAAATTTCTAGGAATGTTTGGAAAATTAAACCAAACAGCCTTAAATTACAAAACTAGAGTGCCTGTTTAATATGCTCTCTTCTAATCCATCTGACAGCTTTAACTGTAAGATACATTTTTGACTTTTTAAGAATTAAATCTTTTTTAGAAATAAAGCTCATATGCTTGATTTTATCCTCACCAAATTAGAAACTATCTTTGAATAATAATAATAATAATAATAATAATAATAATAATAATAATAATAATAGTGATAATTATTATTATTATTATTATTATTATTATTATTATTATTATTATTGCCTGGTTTTGTCAG
>JBBBVU010000022.1:18319333-18338454 GCA_037177055.1 Atherinosoma microstoma | reverse complement strand
ATAATAATAATAATAATAATAATAATAATAATAATAATAATAATAATTATTATTATTATTATTATTATTATTATTAGTAGTAGTATTATTATTATTATTACCTGGTTTTGTCAGCAGTATTTTTTTTATGTAAATGTACCAAATTTTACTAACTTTTGTTTCATCACTTTTGTTTGGGAATAGCAAAGCGTGAACATTTTTTTCTTTATCGTCAGGTGGATCTTAAAGAGACACTAATTACCTTATGCCATTTTCTCAGTGATGCGCTCCCTATCGACGGCTAATTCAGCATCCATCTTGTACCTGTAGTGTGAGCTCTCTCTTCAGGCACTAAAAAACATTCTTATCTTGACTCTTGTCTTATCTCTTGCTCTGTCTCTGGCTCTTTTGTTTCCTCCCTTCCTCCGATAATGTCTTCTAGCGGTTTTTTTGCTGAATCCGCCACATTGTGCGTTCAAAACAGCCGGTATGTTTACATCCACTTGCAAGCGTGTAACGTGTGCGCATAGCGAAACTCAGCACGCATGCATCTCAGTTGAAAAAGTTGTATTATAGCTACGGTTTCTCGGCAGCTGGACGCTACTGGATCGCCATGTCTCCAGAAATGCACATAATAGATGTTACTGTGCCATCAAATGAGTCCGGAAAGCAGAGGTTTAAGGTCGAAAAGTTAAATAATGGGCCTTTAATAAACTTGAACAGATAAATAAGAAGAGAAGTCATTTGAAGGTCTTTTAAACCTTTAATTAAAAGAACATGTAGTTTGGGATTTCCTTTCAGAAACAGTAATGGCTTTCATTTGAAGAGGCATCATCTTCATAGACAGCCTAAGTTGTTTCTAAACCTGGAACACAGAATTTTGTTCAGTATTAATGAATCCGTCACAGATGTACTCCCATATGTCTGATACCAAGTTTTAAATGTGAGCTGATTATAAGCCGAACCGGTCATCCTCATAGAAGAAATGCTAATGATAAAAAAAAAAAAAAACAGGTATGTGATTTGGCACATAACTGTTTTCTATTTCACAAGTGAACTATAGTCAGCTTGCATTTAAGGATTTCAGCCCTTGTTTTCTACCTCGTACGTCATACACAGAGCTTTCTCTGGGTTCTCTAAATCCTTATCTATTAATGTTTATGTTGAGAAATGCCATTCCTAAGTTTCGTAATTGCCCACCAGGTTGAATTCCTCAAAGACTAAAAAGCATATTGTAATTCTAAAAAAAAAAAAAAAAAAAGGTGAATTAGTTTGAATATTTGACAAGTTGTTTTTATGCTGTTTTGGATCAAATATAAATCAGTAAAGTGTTACTCAAAACCTGGCAGAATGTTCAGTCAACAGTCCATCTCCCTGAAATATGTTTTCATTCAATTATTTTCATTAATAATTTAAAATTTTAATAACAACAGTCTTTCAACGTTTAATAACTAAAATAACTAAAATAACTAAACTCAAATAACTCAAATAACTTATATCATCCCTGCAAGCACATGGTCATCATCCATGCTGTGGTTGTTATCTGCAGATATGTCATTGGGATATCCCTTCAGTATTTCCTGATGTCCTTTGAAGCTGGGTTCAGGCTCAAGATGATGATTGAGGACCTATTTGGGGCAGAGTGAGGAAATTTACGAGGGAATGCAGAGAAACCACAACCCTTATTCAGGAACCATCAGTGGTCCACGAAGATAGAGAAAAAAAGGTTTGAATTTTGACGCTTATATCGTCGATTTTCTTACATTCACAAGAGATTTACAAAACTAAATTTGTGCAAATCCTACTCTGTTGACCTCAATGTGTATATGATGCTGTTGGTGTTAAACTTATCATCAACTCACTTCTGTTGGATGTATTCATTTTCAAATAAGTCATTAGAAATAACTCTTTCAATATCATGCAAAAGCCAAGACTCATGTACTCAAAACGGTCAATGGTGGCGTTGAGCCAGGCGATAGAGGGGCTAATTTTTTCAGGAACTTGCAAAGTTATACATTTTTCACATGTACTTTTGACTTAAAATTTGTTGGAGAGGTCCAAAAGGTTCACTGTTCACTTCTTAATGCTCTCTGATTTCTTCTTCCTTGACAGCCGAGGGAGAGATCTACGAGCTCACCACATATCATGGCCATCTGTCAGCCGCAAACTCCCAGATGTGTTTGGTGGTATTAAAGGTGGCGGTATGATACGTCAAAAACCCATATTTTTCAGCAGAAAAGACAAGAGTCAATAGGAGTTAAAGATTATATAAGACAGTACACCTGTTCATTAAAATGTCCCCCTTGAGTGTTTTTTTCCCTTAAATGAAAGTAAAAAACATGCCCGCACTATGTGATACCAACTTGTACTTCCTAAATATGGATTCCTGCTGGCCCAGCAGATGCCACGAACTGATGCTGCAGAACAGCATGGCGAGAAGATACAGGGCTCATTGGTAAATTTTCCACTTTCCGAATAGAAGTTAAAGCCCCTTAAACTGCAGCTTCAAATCCCAGACATTTCTCAATAACGTTAAGGACTCTCGTTCATGGGCAACAATAAGTACAAGGCAGGACTGCAGATGATGTCGTCATCGCCAAACACATTTGCAATGTTTGATGTTCTAACGCAGGAGGTCCTGTTGACACACGCAGTTTTACTGTACAGTTGGCCAATCATGCCACAGCAGTGCAGCACATAAAATAAAATAGACACAGATGAAGAGCTTTGAATAATGCCAAGATAAAACATCAGTTATGGGGAAAAATACGATTCTTCCCTTCATGACACGATCTATCTTGTAATTGCTGCATCTGGCTTGATAATGCTTCATATAACAAAGTAAACTCAAACTTATATAATGAACATGATTCAGTTTGGGAGACCCACCACCAATAAGCATATGCTTTCTTATCTGATGCAATGTTAAAGTAAATCAGCGATACAACATGTGGGTGATATAAGATCGCGTATGATATAATTACTCAAAATAAGCAACTAATTGAGAAAATAAGCTGTTCTCACCTTTAAAGTAACCAGACTCTCACAGCTGGCTGCTATCCACTGTATTTTATCTAAGTGAGAGAAGTAATTGCCTGATCGCATATCTGATGACAGGCCTGACCCATCCTTGGACCCTCTTGCATGCAATTTGCACTTGTCACCAAGTGCACTGTAGGTTTCACTGACAGCTTGTGGACTTGCTTGGACACTGTAGACAGTAAAGGTCCTGTCATGTGCTGCAATTCAAATCAGCATCATCAGTATACAACCTTAGTTGTGTGCTCTGATAGACAATGTTGCCAAAATGAATTTGCATCTAATTATGGCTTCATTTATTCCTGTTTCCACTTTTGTGTATCACAGCAACTTAGCTTTTTAGAGTTTAGTGAAACATTTTCTGCATTCTTGGTTGAAATTTATCTAAATTGTGATTTTTATCTTGTGACTTTGATGTAAAAGAACTTTAAGTACCATAACTGTTCCGTTACCTGGTTTTGTCAGCTTCACATTGGGAATACAGCATGTGCTTCGCCTGCACTTTGTTAAACTGCTGCATTGTGGATGCATATTTGCATCCACATGAAAAAGCAACTGCCTCCACAGTCCTTCTTAACACAGCATGCTTCTGATAAGGGCCGTAAATACATTCAGTTTTGGGTAATTCATGGTTTATCTGACTTGGAAAGCAAAGACATTAAGGTTGCCCAGCTTTTAACCTCAGAACAGTAACATTCAGTTGCTGAAATGACCTGAAAAACATTTCTTATCATTATTAATCACTGTAATAACAGGTAAGCTGTATCTGACTTCTATGATATCTTGCCAACACACTGAAACTAAGATGAATGGTGTGTTGTTGCAGATATTAAGTCAATTTGATGGCCAGTAATCTTTTTTATTGTATTTTCATACAGCCACTTAGAATCCATCTGGTCTGGATGTTCTTCATTGTCTATCGGTTCCCTCAACTTGCCTTTTTGTGTAACTATGTTCATCAGAATTAATATAAACAAATGCCATTCATCTGATGTACATGAGACAAATTTCAGATTAGGATAATTTCTCATTGATTAGCCAATTTTACTAAAAGAGTATTTAGTTTAGCCTACATGATTTCCGGTAACGTTGGATCTCTATGTTGTTTAATATGCACCGTAATTCTCTAGTGATTAGAAATATTAAAGCCATGCTGGGCTTCAACAGCTACAGGTTTCATGAGAGTATCTCTCTTGTCGTAAAGGCTACAGAAAATACAAGAAACTCCTGATTCAGTCTGTTTCAGTCATTTTCTGTACCGCTTAATCCCATTCAGGGTCACGGGGAAGCTGGAGCCTATCCCAGCAATAAGCAGGCGAGAGGCAGGGTACACCCTGGACAGGTCGCCAGTCCATTGCAGGACCAACACAGAGAGACAAACAACCATTCACGCTCACACTCACTCCTAGGGAGAATTTAGAGTGATCAATTAACCTAACATGCATGTCTTTGGACTGTGGAAGGAAGCCGGAGTACTCGGAGAGAGCCCAAGCATACACGAAGAAAACATGCAAACTCTACACAGTCTGTTTTGTTTACTCAATTGTTGAAGACAAATTGCAGTTTCTCTGCATACCTTCTATCACTTGTCTGTTATGATATTGTGATCTATGAATAGTTTGTTGCTCCTCTTCTGTTCTCCACTGATTACTCCGAATTATTTAGCATGCTATACTTTCAGTTGGAGACAGGGACATGTTTTCACACATAGTAATTGGTGACTGCCAATGAGTTAGTCGCTTGGTCTCAGATCTGGGTCTCAGTCTGCAACCTCCAACATTTGTCTGAGGCATGTAATCAGGCTCAAAATGATGTCCCTTCAACAGGGTAAAAGGTTTTGTTTCAAGTAAAAGTTCTTTAATGAAAACATAAAGACGCAGGTAAATGTCATTCAGAAAATTAACTTAAAACATTGAAAAGAAATCCTTCTGTAATTTTTACTTATATTAAAAGATTTTTTTACCCTGATGCAACAGTGTGCAAGCTACTACTGTTGTAGCTGCAGAAGGTGGAGCTTCCAACCTCGGGGTCCAATCATTAAGCATAACCAGGTAGCAAACTTTTATATCCCACAAGGTGTCAGTGTTAACGACAAAGTGTTTCAGGCTTTGGTCCAAAATATTCACTTGGGGCTTTTCTCTGAAGAGACAGCTTTTAGTCCTGATAGCCTTATGATGTGCTAGCTTTAACTGATTCCCTGCAAAACTCTTGACATCAGTAGTCTTTGCGTTTGTTTTATTTGTACACAAGAAGCATCTGGGCTACATGTCTCACCAAAACCTGGCAAAAGTAAAGTTTTAATCTACTGTTGAGGCATCACCACTAAGTTATGTCATTAATGCGTTGCTACCAGATAACCTATAGCTGTATGCAACATATTGATATTGGAATATAAAGATTATTTTCTCAGTGTTTCAATATTAAGGCAGTAATCATTTCTTTAACTTTTCATTTTATTGTAATTCAATGATTGTTTTAAAATTCCCAATCCCTTCTTGATCCTTATGGCTTTTTTTAGGTAACCCTTTGTACTGTAGAGCAGGTAGATGCACTCTGCTTTGGATTTGATCACCGTGGAAGTTCCCTTTGGGCTCAGTGGCAGAGGCAGTAAAGGAGTGAATGTCACTAACCCTTCCTGCTTCCATTAGAGACAGAAACTGGAGGATTACTGCCATGGGCAAGGCTAATGACTGTCATGGCCACAGAAAGCCGATTTACTGAAACTGTGGCAGGAAGGCGTGACGCCAAAATCTCCCACTAAGTCCCTGTGTGAGGGGCCTTAATAAAGGAAATACTCTGCTCTATCGTCTTCTGTTGTCGGTAAAAAGTTATAAAAATCACAGAAAATAATTTCTTATATATGCATCTCTCAAGTTCTCCCTGAAACATCAAAGCAAAGTTGATGGAAGACAACAAATAATTATATAGGAGGTAGTCCTAAAAGTAGACACTGAAATAGAATATATTGGATTTCCTGGCAAATTGACAAACTCGATGTAAAACTGTTTTACAAATTTACAATTCCTTCAAATGTTCATCGAGGAAAAATGCAGAGACGAATGCTCCCAACATCATAACTAACTCATGAGGCATAAATCACTGAACATTTTTGTGTAAAAATTTAGCAGGAAGATAAAAGAGATGCATCCCCTTTTATTGTTACAGTAACAATACGACTGCGAGATGCATGCTGTAGATTCAAACGGTCATGCTGTCTGAGGCTCCGTGGAGCATCTTAACATCCTTCATTTTTCAAAAGTGTGAGTTTGGTTCTCCAAAAAAAAGCATTTTTCTTAACTAGGACATACTCGTTGAAAATAGAGGAACAGTGGCGATGAGTTGGAGACATGAAAGGTTTTTTGTGGAATACTAAGGAGGAATTTGCAGTGTAAAATGCAGCACAAAAAGCAATCAGAGCAGCCCCCCCCCCTGTACCACAATGCCTTTATGTTCTATATGACACCATCCAGAGACACTTCAGCTTGGTGACATTTGAGAATATCTGATATGAAGAATTTCCTATCGTTTATTGCTGCTTCTCTTAATCCATCCATTTCTCTCGCCTCCTCCTCCCTGCTCTCTTTCCTGTCTAAATAACACACGCACACATGCAGACATGCCTGCACACATGCCTGGGAATTGATTTGGCTGGTTCAAAACGTACAGGGGCAAAGGAGAGCACTCATGGAGAAGTTTGCACGATTGATCTCTGGAGGGCTTTAGATGCAGGACCCCTGTCTTTTTTCTTACTCAGTCTTACTTCCTCACAACCTCTCACACTCACGCTGTTCATCTCACTCCTTCTGCCCATGTTTTTCTTCTGAGTGAACATAATGTATGCATTTGTTAGATTACAGTGAAGGCATGGAGGAAAACAGAAAGGTGGGATGTCACTTTTCTAAATGTGTGGGTGTGGAGTTGGTACAAAAAAAAGAGAGAGAGGGAAATAAATAAATATAAAGGGAAAGACGGCTTTTGGCTGCGGGAAGAAGTATCTTATTTCACTCAAGGAAATGCGCATCAGCTTGCAGATTAGTTTCTCCTGTTCACCCTCTTAGGGAATCTGGAATGCTGTAGTTTAACAAGCGTATCCCTGCTATTTAGACACAGCTGGTACTGTATGTAGCAGTTCATTCCACTTATTCACAATCTCGAAAGCAGCTGCAATCAAATTTGTATCAACAATGAATCAAATGACTGCTGAGCAGCTCATGAGAACATTTGGTCTGGTTATTTGAAAATCGTCCTGTTTACTATTTTGAGTTTGGATCTATTCGTTTTCAGTTAAAATGTAGCTGGATGACAAGAAAGCTACTCCAAATTAATGCTAATATTGCTTTGTGCCAGCTGGGTGTGTACAAAGATCCTTTACAATGACAAATTAATTCATTACAAGCTGTGCTAATAGTTTTAAATGGCATCGACCCTTAAGTTGTTGCGATTGTTGTGAACATTGTGTGAATGGAAGTAAGCTTATTTTGACGTGTGGTAATTTTATTTATAGGTAGGGGTGCCAAGGAGTAAATTGTTATTTGTTAACTAATTAAATCTGACATTGTGTTTATGTAAGCAGCTAATTTACATGGCAGCTCCCAGGAACAGTGTTTTTTCTTTGCTTTGCAGTGATTTTGGCCTCATAGCCAAACAGCATCTCCGAAACTATTAGGTTCATATTGTGATGTGCATTTGAAATCAGATTGATTGTCCTGGCAAGTGACATCACTTGAGGCAGTTATCAGATTTCTTTTTAAAAAAAAGAAAAAGAAAAGGGCTCCTTCTGGATTAAATCGAAATCAGGCTCTACATTTTTCTTAAAAAAATAAATAAAAAAAACTTGTAAAGATTTCAATCTATAAAATAAGATATTGCTGTCAGCATGTAATAAAAAAACATACAGCATCCAAGGACTCTACTTTTCAACTGTTTTTATATACAGAGAATCATTGTGCATCATAATTATTTACTAATAGTTTTGGAGAGTATAAGTAAAATGGCTAGCATTTGTTTTTTGTGATTTTAAAACTGTATATAACAAGCTGGAATGTCTTTGTGGCCATCTGATGTCTGACTGCATTTCCTCTGAAATCCTCATATATTTGTGAAGGAGGAAAGTCTGGCGAAGGATTAGGGGAGAACAGCAAACTGCCAAAATCTGCACAGCCTGTCAGAGTTTGGAAAAGAGAGACAGGAGAGAAATAATGTCAAGAAGGAGACTGCAAATGAGGCTTCTTTCAATAAGGGGGATCGATGGGGATGCAGGGAAAGATGTTGTATATATTGATGAAAAGTGTCCAGGGGCAAATACAGGTAGGTGGGATGTATAGCAAGAAACATTTGAGAGTTGTGAGAAGATACTGAGCAGGGATATAAATTAAATAGAGTGGCAAGGAGGCTGCAGAAATATATCACTTTTTTTTTTTTTTTTTTTTACCAGATTTCCATTCTTGGTCCCACTTTAGAGCAGTTTTTCTAATGTGAAGTAGGGCCATTGCAGTAGATGATGGACAGAAGAACAGATTGCATTAAACAGACTCAACACGACAGGGGTTAACCACATTAAAATGCACAAAATCAGATTTGGATGTGTGCTCTTTTTCAACAGTGTCCTTTTAAAATCAGCCCACTTTTCTTCTTTGTGGAGACTTGATGATGATCTCTCATGGCCACTGTATTTAGTGGAGAATCTCTACAGGCTTGGTAATTATTTTTAGGCTGTTGCCCTTTGTGTTATTCAGATCCCTGGCCTGGGTCTTTTTGTAGGAAGACGTGATTGTTGAGGACAGCCCTTCAGCAGTTGTCCATGTCACCGGGCCTTGTGGGGTATGCACTTTTCACCACAAGACCCATCATGGCAAACAAATCCCAACAAACACTGTTGCTCTGTTCATGATGACCTTTGTTTTATTATTTATTTGCACATTTTCCTCCAAGTTGTGTGAGCTTGTGGAAGTGAAGCTTATTTTACATGTGCATAAATTCTAGTGGAGCCTTGCTTTGGAGAAAAAGCCAGGTATTCCCCCAGCCTTGATGTCAGCTCCTTTTCTCCGTGTTGGCAGCTCATATGTTAAAAAGCCAATGACCCTGAGGTTATGGATAAGCTACTGAGGGGGTTTCCCCTCATCTAGTTTCAATGTCATTATTCATAGATAGCCTCCAAAACGGATTTAATAATGCCTTGGATTAATTTGTGTTAATTGTATGGTGACTTGAAGAGTTCTCCTTGTTCTGGCTGTTTTTCCTTTTTATTGCAGCCATTTGAGACCACAAATGCAATGAACTGTAGAGTGTATTACTGAGCATTGCAGACTGTGGATTAATAAAATACTGATCTTATTTAAAGAGATTAGAAGATATTAATGGAGATAATGAGACACATCTTGATCAGTGCCAATATGTTTTACAGCAGCTCAGCTGATGGGCTGACACTTACCTTCAGACAGATTGTGACATGTTATTTTTGGGACTAGTAGAAGCAACAGAAATATCCCTGTCCATCAATCGAAAGGAGAAAAATGTTATTGTCCACCTGGCTCTTGTTTGTCATGTAAGAATTTTCTGAAATAATATGTCAGAGTATCTAAGTAGAGTTGTTTTAGTTTTGTTTTTTAACTGCAATAACGTATTGACATAATTTAATATGGGTCACTTTAGAAGTTAATAACCTGCTTTTTCACTGACTGGAGTGTAGTGAGAAAAATGCTTAGTCCTTAATGAGCTGTCTGTTACCTTTGCCAGGAAGCTTTACCACATTTCCACATTTAGAGTTTTTCTGATTGCATGTTAATGTTGCACTTTCAAACTGTTGCATCATGTGTTTTCTTTTATTGATGGTGGGTGTTGGGGTTTGCCCCCTCTATCGAAACAAAGCATTTGTACATCACTGTCTGTGGAGTTAACACCACCATCCTTTAAAGTAATGTTTACTGACTGAAGATAGAGATAGCACAGAAAAGTCCTAACCCAAAGGTCCTCTCCTCTCCATCTAGTGTCTGCAGTAGGGCTCTTAAACATGTTGTTCTCACAGAGGCACATCCATCTTCTTTTTATTTCAAATTACTTGCCGTCTGTGATTCACGCTCCCTGTATAAATGAAGTGGGTGGGAGAGGGCGGGAAAGCAGTGGGCTGATGGATCTTATTAGAGGTGTTGCATTGATAATCAGCTAAGAGACAACAAAATTGAGGGTGAGAGAGGCAGTGAAAGAGGAATCAGGGAACAACAGCAACAATGTGTCTGTTCACAGTGGCAACTTGTCCTTGAAAGGACGGAGACAGAAAAAGCAAAGAGAGTCAGACGAAAGGACAAGAAAAGAGATGGAGAATGTAGATCTGTCTCAAATGTAGCGGTGATGTCACTTCAGTTTATCTCCATCAGTGCGTCTGACGGAGCAGAGAGGCTATTCCACATGTGTGAGCTGAGTGAAACTCCATGTTTACGTAGGGATAAACGTTTGTAGCTCTCTCTTCCCCCTCCATTTCTTCCCTTGCCTCTCCTCTAGCTCTCCATTTAGGAAGTGAGAAGGAACATATCTTTATTTATAAATTATGGACCTTCCATTTTTTCCACTTGGCCTATTTGGTTACAATAACTGCACAATTCCTTCGCTTTTTTGTGTATACCCTCGAGGCTTCTCCTGTCCCTGCTATGAGGGGAGATTTCTTCTCTGCAATGATGCAATTTTTTATACTTATGTTTATATCAATGTACAGATGGTACACGACTGTCACCAAAACCTCCATCAGTTGACTCTCACCTTTACATTGTACATGTTCAGCACTACTGCAAGTTATGCCTCATTAAACACAATAAACAGCACCACTTCGACAGATGACTGGATGCTCGGAGGGTTGTCTGTCATGCTTTCTCATTCCTCAACAGGATCATCTCCACCTGCAAAGATGTTTTGCCTTGAGGATGTTTTTTTTCTTTTTTTTTTTTTTTTAAGGAAGATGGGTTTTAAGAAGGAGGAATTAGATAAGAGATCCTTATATTGAAAGATAATGAGGCCATGTTTGATTTTTTTTTTCTTTTTCAGCACTGAGGTTTCCTCATAAAGTCTTGTTTCCACTGACCTCCATGTACAACATCATTTTGCATGTGTTTACATGCGCAACAATAACAACTTTATTTATTCATCATTATTTATTATTTATTTATGCCTGCTTTGAAATATTATGTAGATAAACAATTTAAGTAGAAAATAAAACTGCAATACAATGAAGAATTTAAACTGGGTAGCATGTGCTTAATACTTAACAAGTAATCCGTGCTATTATCCCAGCCGCCACATGTTTTGTGCTGTTTGCACCTTATTACCACCTGTTTTATATCATTACTGGATCAACAAAATCTCATGTGTCAAACTTTTAAGATCCTGGAAGTTGAGCTGAGGTAATGTGGAATCAGACTGGAAGGAGAAGCATTTGGTGCTTGTACAGGAGGTATTATACACACCCTGTTACACTGCATGCAAGAGGAAACACACTGAGCCTCTGAGCTTGGCTTTATAAGATCCAAGCATAAAGCAATGTCACTTAGAGCAGACTTTATGTAATCTGAAACAGTCAAGCATCTGGAATTGCACACATGTATAGACAGATATCTACTTTTGACAGATATCTATTTCTTAATTCACAAGCTTAAATCCATACTGATGTATGAAATTGTTCGATGAATACACTTTCCGATGTGAAATAATCTTAAAACTATTTGTATTATCCCACAAATCATGTAATCATTCAGAATATCAAGATTTATTGCAGTTATTTGAAAACCACAAATGTCAAGTCACAGTGGAGTTCACAAGACATTTGATTTATTTTTCCACAAAATAACACAAATGTCTAAAGAATATTTTCAGTCAGTTCATGAATGTGTTTAGATATCTATCTTTGGCCCAAAGTAAGGAGAACTAACTAATCAACATCCCCTCTTTAAGATATGGACCTGAAAACTGTTCTGTAGTATGTAGCTCTGGATCCAGACAGTCATTCTTGTTTACTTTGTGTGAATCAAAGCCTCTTCTGTGCAAATAAATAACTATTTAAGAAAAACATGTTTCAACCTGGATGCAAAAAGAACTTAGATATTTCATGTGCATAACACCCTTAAAAACTCAGATAATGCAGTCTTGCAAGGAACAAGGCTGTAAGTTAATATGACTGGTTGTAAAAAAACTAAAATTAAGACAAAGCTGAAGAGGAAACCTTTTCTATGTTCAGATTAATTTAAAATTACAATTCTGTTGGGACATAATAGAAACTGCATCATCTGGGGTAAAGATGAGAAATATCTAACCAGTGAATAGCTTAAACCCCAATAAATACATTAAGACCTACAGAATGGATCATTTAGACTTCTGTGAATGCATCGCTAAAGGTGAACATCATATGCAGACTTTGGGCCAACATAAACGGTCATCTAAACATTTTTTATAGGAAAGGTCATGTTTGATTAAAAAATACAATGCCAAGCCATATTCAGCATGTATTACAAAAAAATTTCTCTGAGCTCAAGCACCCTTGTGCTAAACTGGCCAGCGTACTGTCAAAACCTGGAAAAATATTTGCTCTTTTACAAAATTCAAGTTTCAACAATGGAAGCCCCAAACTAAAATATCTGAAATATCAAGCGAGAAGACCCAAACATAAACGTTAAGGTGATGAAACGCAGTGGTAAAGTAGAGACAACACCTAGATGTCATTATATATTTACTAGAGTGTCTGTTGCTGGGTCTTTTTTCTCTGCTGAGCTGCTCCCCTTACTCTCTCCATCTTTCAGTTTCTCTGTTTTTCATTTTCTTTCTTTCGGAGATTAGAATAGCAGCAGTCATACGGGAGTTGTTACATGGATTAAACTCGACCGGTTGCCCCCATCAGTGCTTGTGATGATAATCCACGGGTTAATCATGATTCTCCTGAGAAAGGAAAATAGAATTACCAAGAGGGTATGATCTGTAATTACAACCTAAATTTAAAATATCATTATTTCTACAGTGTTATTCCATTGCATCTCTTTTAATAAGAAGAGCTTCCAGAAAATATGATTCTCTAATACTGCCAGTGTTGTAATTAATGTGCCCTTTTGACTGTAATACTGTGTGGTATTATTAAATACCCTGTTTACACTTTCTGACATAAACTTTCTTATCAAGAATACATTTCACAGTTTTCTTCACACATTAAGTAAAGAAAAAGCTCTCTAAAACCATGACAAAGTGACATGAACAAATTAAATGGTAGTAGTAGTATTCTTGTCTAAAGTTCCATTATATGTTTAGTATGCATAACAAATATGCAGCATTTTTTACAGCATTAGGGCTCACAGTGAAGACGAGGTTTTGTGTCAGATAAATGAGTCGATCCAGTTAGGAGGGTCTGTTCTGGCCTGTTTGATTAGAATAACTGAGATGAAGACCATAAGCAGTCTGGCATTCTTTCATTGTCATCTTTGATACAATGAATCTAATTACAAAATGATACAGCTGATAAGTCTGGAGCACTTTAATATCTATTAAGTTGATTAATGAACCTTGTGGTATTTGTGTGTGGCTGATAGTTAATGTCCTCAAACGCTGGTGGTTTTTGCCGATTGAACGTGCTTATTTAATGTTACTGAGCCACACCTACATGCCTCTCCAAGTTGGCCATTAAGTGTAATATGAGAGCAAACCTGTTTGGTTCTGTGGAGTGTGACTGTGAGTTTACTTTTCGGAGGAGAGTAATGGCGCCTCATGAATCAGTGGAGCGTGATGCATCTGTATGGCAGCAAGTTGGGCCTCTGCACTCGCCCAAACGCTGCGACACCCTGCTCTGCAAATGTCAGACCTTTCCAATTAGATGGTTGAGTGATGCCATTGCCCACAAGGGGATGCTGCCAATAAAGTTCTGTTTGTCATGAGGCTGTTGTTTTGTTTCCTGTTTTTCCATCTTCTTCGAAGAAACTTCATGTACAAGGATGCTGCTCGTGGGCGCAAGCACAACGCATTCAGTGACAGAGAAGACCTGTGAGCTGTTACAGTGTCATGTTTCATGCAGTAGTATCCTCATACTTTTCTCTGATTTTCTTAGGTCATGTCTGTACTTGTTATTCATTTGCAAGCAGTTTGGACCACCTACACATTGGCTATATTTACAGCAATGTAGTCTGCAGTTGACTTCACTTTGATTATGGCTTGCTCTGGTTGCTGTCAAGCACCTACCGTATCTGACTGGTGCAGTGATTAAATTTGTCCATGCTCTCCAATACAATAACAGTCAACCTTCAATAACTGATCATAGATTAGTGAAGATTGTGTACAAAGTTAGATTATCTTCTATTACGATTTCTATGCTCTGTTCAGTTAGTTGCCTTGGTGAATGAGCTAAAAATTAGCTTAACATTTGCCACTGGAATATTCTGGTACTGAAAAAAAAATGTGTGTCATAGATTGCTATGAATAATGAACTTTTTTCATTTGGAATGTTTTCACATTGCAAAGTCGATGTACAGTAGCCTATATTGCTGTATAGACTACAATAAAGCCTGCATTATCACTCATTATGGCTGCATGCACAGTTAAGTCAAGCTACTGCCATAGTTCAGCCTGGCTATGTAATTGGACTACAGTCCTTGCCCTATACATGTGGGGAAACTTATGCCCAATGTTGGAACACTGTGAACAATGTGAAAATAATTTGAGACATCATTCCATCTTTCTCTAGGGGAGATCATTGTATGATGTAAATATAATAAATTCTTTGCCTTGATGTTGTCTTTAAGTGTGACTTCAGTGGTGATTTTGTCAGATGATGCGATTATTGAAAGGGCAAAACTACATTTTGGAAATTATTTCAACAACCACAACATATCATGTAGTATTAATAGTTCAGTTATAAATTTTGATATTTAATATGTGAATGAGAGCAGCTTCTTTAAAAAAACTGCTGTAATGATATGTATTTATGCTTAACCATCAAAAGGTTTATTAGTCCTGCTTTGAAACCTTAGATTTTGTTCAGTTTTGGTCAGACTTACCTAATTTAAAAGTAAAGTTTTGTTTTCACTATCACAATAGTTTATTTTTTTAGTGTCGTGTAAATGTGCTCATTAAAAGGTAGGCATGACTAAATGGGATATAACAATGCAAAGTTCATAGTTTAACATGTTGGTGTTGAAAACATGATTGATTTTGGCACTTACTATGTTCATTTCAGAATTGTAATCATTAAAGAATTATTATTTAAATCATTCTTTACAGCATATGTTCTCCATGTAACACAACACACTTAATCCATGTCTGATGGTTTGGGAGGAATACACATACTGTTACGCTCTTACTGGCTTTACAAGTACAGAATGTCAAAGTCAAGTCAGTCAGGAACTGTATACATAACAATGTTCACAAGGAAAAAACATATGGCAGATTGTCAGAGCAGAAAGGGGTTATTGGCTAAGGAGGAACATGTGCTCATGCAAATCCATCCTCATCATAAATCCATCCACCACAATGATTTCCAAATTAATTAAGTCAACTTACAAACCTGCTGCTGGTAAAATATTGTACACTGTAAAACCTAACAGCACATCTTAATAAAACAAGTAAGTTAACTTTACTAAATTCTTGAATAAAATTACTGGAAATTAATCGAAATGTGTCAAAATTACTTGAAAAAGTCCTCCTGTTGTCCAAAATTGTTTCCTTAGTTCTGAAAGTATTATTTTGAAAACAAGTGAAGATTTTGTTGTAGCCTATTGACTCAGAAAATGCGGTGAAATGCAGATGAGTAAAGTTGTAGATTTAGCTCACTAACGCTAGCTAATGTTAGCCCTAGCTAATTTGACTGCTTCCAGTTTGAATTGAAATATAAATTCACTAGTTTTTATAGTTTTCTTGACATCTGGAGCATATGTTGTATTTAGAGGTGTGATTTGCTTTGCTTGCATTTAAAAGTGACTGAAGAAACGTTGAGTCTCAAACGAGTTTAACTGTTAATTGGAGCTGCAAAGAAAGGGGGAATAAAACACCTTTATTTTTAGTTTTGTTCAGTGCAAGTTGTGACTTTTCTTTGTATTCAGACATAGATTATATAATTGTCATTATTCAATTTTACCATGCCTGCACATCAGATATATGTACACCTTTTGTACTTTTAGTTATTTGACGATATATTTATCAAAAACAATAAGAAAAATAGTTATAAGGAGAGAGACAGAAATGCTCCTGTGTCCGTTCTGATCATGCAAGCTTAAAACAAATTTTTACTACCCATATAAAATGCTCAAATGCCGGAATCTTAAAGATGTATCAGATATTAAATTTCCAAAGATAGTGAGACTGAACATGATCAAGCAGAGGTTCCTGCTGATCTCTGAAGGCATGCATTTTGAAATTGGCTGGTTTGTTTGGAGTATGTGCTGGTTTGACTGAATTTAAAGGAATAAAGAACACTGCTTTTTGGAGGTGAGATTCATTTTCCATTTACAGAAATGACCTTACTTTACTTATCTTATTTTACAAGATGTTATTACGACGGGGGACGATTCAATAACCTGGACGTTTCAGTTAGAATATGCAAGAACTTGATTACGACAAACGGGTGCAAATATAATGTCCTACAATAAAATTAATGTTGGATTGTGAACTCTGCTAATTCAAACCGACATAACCCTTATCTCTATATTTGTACAGGACTACAGCAGCCCTGGCCGGCCTTCCAATGCACCGAATGGAGGATATATGTTTCTTCAAAACTTGCAAGGTGTTATATCTTTCACACATACATAAGTAGTTTCTTTTAAAGTTAATCAATAATCATTGGTAACCACTTTTTCATTTCAGAATTTTAACAAATAAATTACAACTTCGGGTCAAAACATAAACACTGAACACCGAGCTGCACTTCTCTGCTTTGTTATTTTTGTCTTTATCTTCTCTTGCCCATGTAGTCTACTTGATTTAATTTTTGTTTGCACTTCAATCATCTTCAACAACACCTTAAAGCTCTAATCCTTACAGATATGAAATGAGGCTTGGAAAATGATTTTGATGAGTGCTGGGTAACTTAAATAACTTAAACACCAAAGCCTTGTGCTGCATTTGTGATTAGTTAAATACAGAAAACAAATTTACCTATATGAATTATTAAAAGATAAAATCCAGGGTTTCCTCCAGATCTTTTTAAACTGTGGGGGAGGGCTTTGTTGTTTTTCAAATTAAATTATTTACAGAGGAGTGTCACATTTCCTGAATACAGTTTCACATTCTTACTATGGTCCATAATGTGCTCACATATGGACTTTATATTCATATGCATCCACTCATACAATATAATATACATTTGTAACATCTATAAAAAAAAAACATAATTCAGAAGACCAGTCGGCTTTTATTTTTCCGTGACAGTGCGCCTTGATAATTTACATGTAACGGAAACCCTGAAATCCTTCGTTCAGTTACAAACAGAAACCTTTAATTTCTTTCATGTTATTCTATGTTCTATAAAGAGCCCAATTAATGTAATACTTTTTGTTTACTGTTTATTCTAAGTACTTTGATCCAAAATGGCTATAATTGGTGCTTTTACTTTTTATTTGCTATTTGAAATGTTCAATCAGAATCTGGAAAAGATACGTCAACCATACAGAGTTATAAAATTCTTCATTTGCAGACTGTATAAGCACAAGCTTTTGCTTTTGAGGTAATTTGCTTTAAAATCCACTAGACTGTTTACTGAAAATGTCATTTTAACACTTAAAATAATTCCAACGTGTATCCTAAACATGTTTTTACTTTATAGGATGAGTTGGAGGTAGCCCAGGGGGAAGCAGTGGCTCTTGACAATGATGAGGAGGTATCAGCTGGAATTCCTTTGGATACACACCTACACAACATGAAGCAGGTCGAAATGTCTTGCATATGGACAGATGCGTTTGTGACCTTGTTTGGACTGATCAATGCACTTCATCTAAACTACCCCAAGAAGCTGAGTGGATTGTGTTTGTCCAGGCTGTCATATCATATCATAGATCAACATCTATCAGTGTAACAAGTTCATTTTAGATGTTTTTATCATGTACTGTACACCTTGACAAAATATGGTTAGTTTAAATTTGTAGTATTTACCTTTGTGGTGTTTGCTGTTTTTTTGGTTTCCAAAACCATCAAAAAGATTTTCCAATCTTGTATTCTGTTGTTTTCATCTTCATAATTGGGGAAAAAAATGATAATGTACTGTCCACACAAAAAACTGCATATCTCACCCCAAAATTGACTAAATAAGTTGAATAATCAGAACATTTCTTCCCCTTTTTTTAGCAACAATTTTAAAAGAATCTCATATCAGTTAGTTTCTACTTTGATGTAACTGTAAGGACCATATTTAACATTGACTGCTGCATTACTGTTAAAAGTATAATGCAGAAACTACCTTTTAGCTTACTTACTTATTTAAGAGTTCTTAAAGTTGGTTCTTAAAATAAAAAAATAAAAAAAGTTTTATTTCATTTCATTTTATTTTCTCTATATTCATTAAGGTCACTGTTCCGGACCTTACACCTGATTAGTCAGTTTTATGGGCTTTGACCGTTGGCTCAATGATGAGGAAAATATATAAATTGAAATCAGATAAATGCCAAAAGTTAAAGTTTGATTTTCTCTGGAGGACTTTAATGTGAAAAATGTTTACAGCATTGATGTGCATGGACATGTTTGCAAAGTTAATGTTTTGTAATGAGTGATTGTAATCAAATTTAATAAATGGTTTAAGTTTTTAAAGGGGTCATGACAACAAATTTCATTTTTCTGTGGTTTTGGGGGTATTATATGGTCTATTGTGCACTGAAGAGGCCATGTTAAAGTCAACAGCGCGTATCAAAGGCACTGCTTGTGGGCGGGCAGCTTTGTTTCTTTGCTCGAAAACGGACAAATCAGAGAACAGTTAATCGTTCTACGTAGGTTATCTTTTTACGTAATTCATATTCTCCAATTACAGCCCACCATCAACAGCCTTCCCCTTCCCCCTTCCTCCCCACAGCTGATACACTAGCTTGAGTCGCGCTAGCATGTTTGCTACTCCACTTGAGAAGAAAATGGCTGCTAAAAAGGGGAGCTGTTATGTCCGAGGG
>JBBBVU010000022.1:18291405-18305444 GCA_037177055.1 Atherinosoma microstoma | reverse complement strand
TTTTGCTTGTTTCAAGCAAAAATACCTTGTTTTAATTTTTTTTTACTTATTTTTGGAGTGGTCTTTTTTCCAGTGTATGCCATATGGCAGCTGCCATGTATGTGGACCCACAGCAAGCAGATATAAAGAGCTCATTCCAAGAGAATAGAAATAATTAATAAAGTGAGTAGATTCCAATGGAAACACAGCTTTTAATTGACCTTTGATTTTGTTACACATTGCACCTGTAAGATCCATCAAAATGCTGATAACAAGATTAAATCAGTTTACAAAGGAAAGTCTCCCTGATATGATGAAATCTTCTGTTTCCTCTTCCTGTTGGACATTAATCAGAGTCATATCTTGGTTTTTCACATAAGATGGTTGACTTTGATGTGAGTGAATTTGGATGGTTCAACTCCACTTTCCCGTAAGTCCCAATGAACGACTTCACACTTTAGTTGTACATCCAAATGCTAACCCCCAGCCATCCCCTCCTTCAGAGGAAGCTATCCTGTATGCGTTTTAACTAGAGTAACCGTGACTTTAAACTAAATGAGTGACATTTTTACCAGCAAGTCTTACACAACATGGTAAAGGCAGATTCTTAAACTGCATTGTACATTTTGAACCTCACCATAATCAATCCTTAGTCATTCTGTCACTTACTAAAACAGATTTCCACAGTGAACTGTGTGATTAAACAAATTAAGCATTATTGTCTGCTACTGTCAGGAGGATACAAACAAGGAAGCACAAGTATGAAATAAAAATATTTTCTTTTTCTTTTTTTTGTTTTGAAGAACATGCTATAAAATTCCATATTATATTACGTTCATCTGGTTGAAACTGTATCATTGTGTGATCCAAACACTACCTTCACAGAATTTAATAAACAGTGACCAAGAGCAAAAAGAAAAAGGCCATCAACTTAACAAGGTCTGCCAAACTAAAAGACCCATGCTCTTTTCAACCATTCTGTGAGGTTTCATCTGAAAATTCAATAGATGTAAACACATGTAAGCACTTAGTAAGAATCTGTTTTTTTCTTTCTTTTTGTTAAATAGAGCATGTCCTCTAGCTTTTGTGTTCAGTACCGAAGCACCCGAGAGCTGTGATCTTGGAGAATTACCTTGAAACTTGATAATAGCAGTTTGGGAACAGCTTGAGTAGCCTTACATTCAAATATTAGCTAGGACAACTCGTCATCATACAGACAGCTAAAGGTTCATGGACAGTGTTTATATGTTAGGTTCATTTGAAACACTCCATGATATTACCATTCATTTATAAAATTGCTGCAGCAAAAGTTTTGAGTGAGTAAATTGTGACGGGCAGAATATGCTACAGCATGAAAACAATCTAACCATTATCAGAGGAGGAGGATCTGTGTTTTTTTGCCTCAAATTCATCATGATCAGCATGGATTTTATGTATCTGTCCCGACAAATTGCCTGTCTTCGTGTTACACGGTTACATAAATGGCTATCAGACTCCAGAGACTGTGCTGCTTATCAAAGACTTCAAAGTCTAAAAGTGTTATCACGGAGGTGCATCGCTTCTCACAGAGGCACAAAGTGTTTATAGAGTGAGATCAGACTTTCGATAGAGGATGAAGTAAATCAACTGCCAGCAGCTACATTAGCTATAAGTTGTTTTGAAATACCCCTTTGTTGTTTTGCAAAAGTGGTTCAAATATATCTGAGAACCAAATGAATATTTAGGTGTTCAAAGTTTGGATATTATGAGCGAGGTAAGCATCGCACGGTGATCAGTGATTACCCACCAGAGTCATGTGCAAATGGCCTGATTAATTTAGACTTCTGTCGCATCAGGGATTTATGCTGACAGAGTTGAGCTCACACCAAGATGCTAAAACATCTGGACTGCAGAAGCCGCTGACGGAACTTCTGGCATCCAGCTTTTCTTTCCATGTGCAGCACTTAGCCGGATTATCCTACTGAGGCATGGGGGGAGTGAGATGAAGGGGTGGCACCAGACAACTGGGTGTTTAGCTACTTTATTGATTGCCACCAATTGTGGATAAATAAACAATCTGAAAAGCTGTAATGCATATCCACAGTGAGTTGTGTCTTGATAGAAATATTATTTTTTGGTAATGGTCTTCATTTAGCTACAGTTCATTAAGTCTGAACAGAATGGTTTGTTGCAACAGATTGTGTACAGAAGTTGTCCATCTGAAGTCTAATTATTAGGCCTAGTTAGAGCTTTGATTGTCTATTCTTATAAAATCAGCCCAGTATGTTGAGGCCATAATTAATACCAGCCATTATAAAGCTAGGATATCTATAAATACACTCCTTCAATTTGCAATCTCTGTTTTTTATGTGCATTAAATTGCATTCTCTTTTGGAGAAGCAAAAAGGATTCTCAGAGTGCCGGAGCAGCATTGTGAAAGAAAAAAATGTTAAAGATAGGGGAGAGTGAGAGGACACGGGAAAGAGATTGAGAGACATGCCGTAGATAATGGAAAAGCCTTAGAATGAGACTGTATTATGGGTAATATGTCAGGCTGCTTTCAGCTGAGGCACTTGATGTTTTCCCAATTAAACGCAGGTGCAAAGGCAGCTTTTTTCCCCTACTTGTTAACATGTAGTGAAATTGCTGCGTAGCGTGACCTGCGCAGGCGTTCTGTAGATCGCAGTGTGATTGACGCATGTGCTGAACTTCATCAGTCCCCAGCTTGGCTCCTATACTAGCGGAGAAGGAATTGTGGCTCTATTTAATGTTTAGATCCATGGAGAGAACAGGGTAATGAAGCTGTTATCAATACTGGGGGTTATTAGACATGAGTAGTTTCGAAGGAGTCCATTTATCTTCATTCTGACCCTAAACATGCCATTCAGAGATCAGTTGTTTCCTCTCTTATTGACCATACAGACCAATTCAAATAGACAGTAAGGACGCTGCCTTGCCTGAGTTCTTCATGTGAGGAAATAAAACACCCATCTGTTAGCAGCTTTGGATTTTTATAATTCATGCAGTGTGTTCAGGTTATTTCTGAGCCATTGCAGAGTTCGCCAAACAGACACATTCAGTTTTAGGCAGGTGTCTGTCTTCAGTAATGCGGCTTTCAAATGGCTGTAGGTGCAGTGTTTTAGTGTTTGGCCAGCTTAATGAAACCTTGATTTCCCAAACTCCCCCTCTGTATGTGTCTTCTCTCATCTCTCTGCCCAAAGTCTTTGTGTTTCAGACAGTGCCAGCCGCTGCCATTTGGTGTTGTTTGCAGAGTGCTTAGAGCCAACTGAATCAACAAGCTTGCTGATTAAAATGAAAATGGGCCCTCACTCTTGGCCCCCTTATATGTGTCTCTTGTTTTCTTTGCGACTTGGCTGATGGGACCTTGTTACATAGATTCTCCTTTCTTGAATTACAGCAATGAACTTCAATATCTGCTGTTTTGCCACTTGAAATAAAAAGTGAATAAATTATATGTTTTGTGTCCAGATCAGAGTAAAGCTCTTGTGTTTGGGGATTTTAGCTCTATTACTGCAGCCAAACAGCAGTATTAGGTGTATAGTGCTGATTCAAACAATTGAGATTCCTCTCAACTCAACATTGATTGTGCAATATCAATGACGGTTTTTCTGTTATTCACTGAAATGTAAATCAGGAGAGACTCATTTAGGTAAAAAAAACATCCCACGTTGACATTTCACTGTCAAAATACCTGTGTTCAAGAACTGTTTTTGTCATCATCACAGTAAAAATAAAAAGATTATGTATGGAAGAAACTTTCTTTTACATCTAAGAGAGGTGGTGGTGGCCAGCTTTACAGACAAAAACCAGTGGGATGGTATATGTTAGATATTTACACAAGCTCAATGCATTAAAAGGGCAGAATGTGGGTTGAAAGTTGACTAAGTGGTCTTGAAAGTCACATTAAAAAAAACATTTACATGACCACAGAGGCAGATTCATTACATTACTGACTCATAAGGAACCAGGGTAAAAGGATGAGTAATATCAGTTTAGTTTTTTTTTAATGCTGCATGTGATTTTAAGTCAATTAAACTTTACTTTGAAACACAAAGAGAGAAACACAACAGCAAGATGGATCATATCAACTGCTGCTGCTTTTTGGACTCAGTGATGGGACAACTGACCAAGCCATAGAGTACTTGAGTGATGTCAGACTGTATGTATACTAGATAACACACATAAGTTAGTTTTTGTACAATAATTTATGCAAAACAAAAGGCAGCATTTACACATCTTCACTGCTTGTTGGTCATGAGATCATAATCTCACATGGCTGGGATTAAATCATTCATGGTTAGCTGAAAGATTAAAAAAGTTTTTTTTTTAATCTGCATTTTCTATTTTTACTCAAGTATCTATCATTCTAGCAGAGCTTGCCTGGCTAATACCCACTCAGGAACTCGTTCAGACAATTAGAATGAGCCTCTTCAATCCTTCTGGGTACTGCCCTTATCAAAGGACAGAAGCTACCCACTTTCTTTAGTGACAGCAGACAAAACCATGAATAGCTTCATCAGAGTGCTCTGCAGAGTTCTGTCGTGCCTGGCACACTCCACTGCACTGGCTACTGTCTGCTGCATGTGCAATGGTGCTGAGCAGTCCCCTGCTGGTGTCAAACAACTTTCTCACCTGCTGGCTCCGACACAAAGTTTTCAAATTCTCAAAACGTACAAAAGTTCCACACCAAGTTGTTTTTTTGTTTTTTTTTTGGTTTATATCTTAGCTTGTTTATAATTTCTGCTATTTCTACTTTTTGCTCTCATGTTTACTTTTTATTAAGAGTAAATACAAGTCTCCTACCATTTTGAGTCTAAAATGCCAGAGGCAACTTTACATTGGAGAGGTCTTATTTGCACACACACACACGCATCAGACACAATAAATGTTTTGCATAACAAGAACCATTTTTGTGAGCTTTGAATATCTGCAGCTGTGGTGGAAAGTACAATATGCTTTACTAACCACCTGTTGGAGCAGCATCAGAGCCAGTTGTTCAAAGAACCTGGACAGATTGATAAAGCCGGGTGGCTCTGTGCTGGAAATCCTGGAGATGATGATGCAAAAAAAAGTTTTGGAAATTCTGCAGTAATGGAAAATCTCTATACAACACAGTGATCAAACAGTGGCGACAACAGACGGTCAACAACGCGAACAACAGCTGATAACTACGTCACTATCCATCCGGTGACACCTCTGATGGAGACAGAAGGGTTACCGTCAAACATGTGACAGTTTACGTGTCTGTCACAGGCGCCTTCAGCTATGCTGCAATAAGGACTACAACAGAAGGTTATTACTGCCCACAGTAGCTAATAGCCATACATGACAATGGTCTTTTAACTATTTCCTTTATATCTTCAATCAGTCAACATACCACAACAATTTCATATCCCTTTGAGTATTATTTGCCATCCATACAGGAGATTCTGTAGAGTTTAAACTACTAAAATTGCTAGTAGTGTGACATTTGCAGACATGCTCCCTGTGCAGAGAAGCTAAAACTGATTATTTACTGGTGTGGTGATTTCTTCTAAAAGAGTTGGTAAATGAATCAGAGGAAGTATTTAAGGTGAACTGGATCTAATGAACTGTACCCTCAAACAGAAAAAAGAAAAGATAAATACATTTGCATGTTGCCACAAAATACAGCAATTAGCTTGGAGTTTTACCTGAGTGTGCTGAGAGGCTGTAAATTAGCTATCATCATGGCAGAGCTTTTCCTTTGACATCCTGTGAGTTTGGGCTCACAGTGAGCTTCTGCACTTTTTATGAACACAGACCTTTGTGCGATACACGGGCCACAATGGGTGACATCCTTAGTAATCAGCACCTGCTGCCTGTGACAACAGAAGTATATCGGCAGATGACATGTCATGTGGTTCCATACTGTGTCATGATGTGTGGGTTTGATAGCAGAGAGAATAAAGGTGTGAGCCTAGACATAGGAGACAGGAGATCGCAGTAGGAGACGGAGAGGCAGTGGCTCTCATGCAGAGCTAGTGGCTTGTGTGAACAGCTAATGACGAACAAAGTCATCCACAATTCTCATATGGGATGGGAAGTCATGGGCGTCAGCTAGCACCCTTCCAGATGCACCAAAGCGTGAATGTCTCCTGTTGGCACACTGCTACAACACCTCCTACAGTTTGCGCAGATTTGGCTTTTTATATGTTTGTGTGTGACTGATGCTTCCTTATTTAGACTAACTGTAATTATACTGGCCACTTGGTTTTTTGTCATACTTTTAGACAATGAGGCTGCATAAATGTATTATGAACTTTGATTTGAGCTTTCCTCTCTTTTCAACTTTGTGTGCCATCTAATCTATTTCCTATCCCATGCACAGGGGTTCAATGATATCCGTCATTACCCCTTACTTTTCAATCAACATCAGCCTGAAAATAAAAATAAAAGAAATTAAAAAAAACACACTCAAACAATGTCTCCTACAAAGGAAAACAGTTTTTCTTCAATCCCTAGAAACCAATCTGTCCTGCATGGCTGCAGTGGCCATTTATAGTAGAGAGGCTGCAGTGTCTGATGGCTTTGGAAGGCTTTGACCCTTTGTTACTTTATATCCCTGGGTGGAAAACAAGTAGTTAGCTTTGTCTGAGTTCTGAAGGAGTGCAGACACACACACAGACACAAACCTGCGAAGGCATGCTCTGTCCTTGAGCATTTAAGAGAGCATCCTATTGAGACAAAGACATTTCTTTTCTCTTTCACATTTGGTAGAAGTTCTCACCACAGGCAGGAGTTTCATTTTCCTTGTATATAAACATCTGAATTGCATTTTTCTTCATTTTAAAGTGTTGAGCTTTTTTCAAGCTTCTAAAGGTCTGTACATTGCTGAAAGTCAAATAATAAAAACCCTGTGAGGTCTGTAATGTTGAAAATGAGCTGAGGGTTTGTCAATGAGGTCATAGTCCATGTAAAACATAATAAAAGAAGTGCAATACGTCTGAGAATTTAACCAGACTTCAGTATTTGAAACTCTCGAGTGGCAACACACAAACTAAAGCAGACAAATTGTAAAATTACAGGTGTGGTGATCAGTGTTCCAGAAATACAATCAGCACTAGCCAGTAGAACAGGGGAAGCTTGTGAAATAGCATGACACCAAGGAAATGTAGTCAGGGCAAAGGGCAGGATTATCTGGTACATACTCTGTAAACCTTTGCATATGAAGTTATCTTGAACAAGTCAGGCTGAGCTTGTGTTTAGGGGATGATAGTACAACAAACACCTAAATGAAGCATATCTTAGCATTTCCAAGGTTTTTCCCCTTCCTTTCCCAAACCTCCAAACTTTCTGTACTACATCTGTCCAGCATTTTTTCCCCAAGCAAGCTGAAAAATGTTATTTTTTACATATACTCTGAAACAACATCTGGAATTTTTTTTTATAGAACATTCAAATAGGATTTCTGCCCATTTCAGAACTATTTCATGCCAGTGCTGAAATCAATCTTAGTATGCAGCATTAAGGTCTTTAGAGTTACATGAAAAAAAAAGAAAAATAACAACTGACAAAATTTTGTTTTCAGTTTTGCACAATTAATTATCATTCAAAATTTTTCTGCCTCTCCTCCACCACTGTCTCTAACATTGCAGATGGTCAGTAAAACAAACCCACTCTGTATCTATGAAGCCTCTTAAATCATGCAGAATGAGGTCTGGTGCTGTTCTGCTTAAATAACCATCGACCTCCAAGGAAAAGATGTTGCCTCAACGGTAGCATATGCTGGTCCAAACTTCTAATATACATCTGTATATCATTGATATCCCCCCACATATATACGTACAAGTCACCATGGCATAAATACGAGTGCATCCTTAAAGCATTAGGAAAATTGGCTTTTGTATAACTGCCTTGATATTTTTGACAGACACCAATATGTTTTCCCTAAAAAGCAGCTAAAATGTGGACACTGATCACAGAACATCTGTTCATTGTCTTTCTGTTCGTCTGAGATGATCTCATGTCCAGAGAATATATTGATGTTTCAGATTTGATATATGGCTTCCTCCTTGAGTAATCCCATTTTAGAACACATTTCCTGGAGTAGTTAGGGACTATGTTTAGTTAAAATGGCTTTTCAAGGTACTTTGAAGTCCATACTGGTTATGGTGGCATGACAGTTTCTCATCCTGTGCCATCTGAGGCCTCGAAGGTCATACACATCCATCACTTGTTTCAGACCTTGGACTTTCCAAGCCGAGATTTCCCCAAACTCCCCAGATCTTTTTGCAATATTGTGATCTGTTGATGTTGAAAGACCAAAGTTTTTTGCAGCTGATCAGTGATTGAAGGAGCTCAGCTGAACAAGGCGAGCCAAAACCCCTCCTTGTGATGAAAGGCTAAGCCTTTGATGCTTGCTCCTTCTATACCAAATTGTGACACCCTAACCTGTCACTAATTAATCTGGTGATTGTTTAATTTTCAGAAACGGTGTTACTTGTTTATTCTTCACACCTCTATTTTTTATTGACATTTTCTCTACTTTGTTGAGTGTACTGGCATTGAATTTAAGATCTGTTTATATCTTATAAATGCAGCTGGTCACTAAAAACACTCAAAATAATTTTCTTTTATACTTAGTCTATTCCAAAATAAATTAACCAAACTTTTTCTGAAAATTAAATCAATGCAGTCTTGTGCAAAACCCATGAGCCATGAGCCAAAGATGATCCTCATCTTTTTTGTATTTTCCTTCCAAGGACTCAAGCTTTCTTTTCATTGTTTTAAGTAGTCTTGAGTAATACTTCTTTAGGTTTTTTGAAGATCTTTCAAAGTTTTCCATTTGGACATTAGCTGCTCTTTTACACATTTTCTGTCCAATCCCTGTCCCTGACCATTTCACATGTCACAGCATGGTGTGCAGTGTGTGCTTTAAAAAAATGGCAAGTGGATAAGTGGAGGACAAAAGAAGTGGCAGGCATATAAAAGCAGATGAGCTGTATATAAAAGAGATGTCCTCCAAAAATAGGGAAAAAAATACATCAAGACCTGGCACAGGATCTGAGAAATGTATCTGCCCCTTCAGTTGATCTATCTGCCGTATGCTAACCTTTTACCTAATAGCTCTTTGGGAGTCACATTGTTGGTGATGATTTCCATGCCTGTCAAAATGTATTATCTTTGGCATTTTTCATTCATGCTACAAAAGAAATAAGAACAAATTTGTAACAGGATGCTAGTAAAAAGGTGCCGGAAGATACTATTCATGTATGACTCTTTGTAATGTTTTCTGTTAGACACGAAACTGGTTCATCTTTTGATTTAGGTGCTGCTTAATTATATTACAGTGATAGGCCAGTGTTGGGGGGGCTTGGTCAGGTCATGGCCAGGTACAAGGACCTAAATGAGAGAAAGACAGATTTTGCCATGAAATTCGCATTCATCATGGACTTACTTAAAATTCCAATTATATGACTAAATGTATCATGATTTAGATTTAATGATAACCTGCCTTATCTGTATCTTTTACATCTTATACTTGGGTTAGCTTTTTTGACTTTCTCCCACTCAACAAACTGCCTTTGTTTGGTTTTGAAGGTTAGTCAAATATTTAGTGCTGCGTTTGCACTGCAGAGTAAGCACCTTGCAACTGAATAGCAGCTACTCTAATTCAAGTGAATGATTCTGACACATCTGGCAATGAAAATGTAGAATACCTCCAAGCACAAGCCGTCATTCTTTATTTTAGATGTGGTTTCAGATGCTTGCCATTACTGTGATGCGCGTAGAAAGAGATACGGCTTTCTAGAGGCCAAACGGAGGATCTAAGTTCACTGCGAGGTCAACCTTGAAACAATTCATAGAAAAGTGACAGTGCTGTCATCAGTAGTGGCGTCTCAGTGAAGCATTAGAGAGAGTAATTAGAGTCATGGGGGAAGTCATATTAGCAATGATTGTGTTGCAGTTGTTGTTCTTTTAACGCTCCTGTATTTAGTATTTGAGGTTTCTACTTTGGGAAGACATGTACTGCAGTGATTAGTATTCAAATGAACTGAAATAAAGAGTGGGCAAAAAAATCCTGTTGACAGCAAAAGGTGTCATAATTTAAATTCTGGACTATATATTTTCTAACCATAATGAATGAATTCCCTCTCAGTTTACTGCTTAAATTATAAGACAAATGTTCCACCACTTTTTTTTTTATTAAAGCTATAGGCTACTTTAGTTATGACCATTTAATAGGAAAACATATATTGACACTGTCAATGATGTTGATAATTAATGTTTTTAGACACCTTAGAAAGCATAGATGTAACCAGTGTCCATTCTGTTCTTGATTACGTATCAAGGTATTTAAGCGCCTGTTTCTGCTGGATAGTATCACCAAGCTTGTCAACTCATAAACACAGTGACTTATATTTACACATTTCTGTTTTACGCCCAACATATGTTGCCACTAACAGAGACAATGAAACAAGGGGTTTGAAGATAACCAGAAAGCAATCAACATTTGGCAGCAGTTGTCAGCCAGTGAATGATTTATGTCCGATCGCAGCTCTGTTTTACGTCTCTTCCTGCCAGTCAGCGGCCGGTGTGTTGTGAAGCAGAGGTGCTCCTCGCAGTTTGATTGGAGTGGCGTGGAGCTGCAGCACATGAAAAAAGAGCCAGTGTCACCTTGTCACTCTCAGGCACGCCGCCAAACTGCTGGCGGGGGTTGGAACGGGCATGTTGCCGAGGAAGAGTGTGTGTTGAGCACTGTGGTGATGAATCATTGTGCTGTTCGACTCTCTTTCCTACCCCCTCTTTCCCCGGTGCCTCAACCCACCCTCCGCCTCACCCCATCACTAACACTGTAATTATCCGCCTTCAGAGGGTGGGACATCTGCAATAACACTAGAGTTTCATCATTTGTGTGTTCAAGACAAGGGTGACTCACTGAAAAGAAAAAAGAGGAGGGTGTTTGGAGAGGGTGGTTTACGTTGAATTGGTGATTCTCTTGTTCTTTGTCATCTGACGTCTCCATTCTCTTTATTATTCTTTCATTGTCATAAACAATACAGCGATTCTTAATCCCTGCCGGTTGGCAGCAGGTGCACTATTCTTACATCCTGTCAACATGATGCATCTGAGGACCTGTGTAGCTCATCTGACGCTCGCCACGACCCAAAACTCTGCCCATTAGAGGCCCTCTCCCGCTCAGGTCTGCACATACTCAGGATCCAGCAGCTGATCTGTCCTGGGTTTATGTGTGGCACATCTGATTAGAGACTAAGGGTCGAATGTGAAGTCACCCAAGATCAAGGCTTGTGCTGAAATAGATGCTCCCATGGCAGCAGGGCTGTCACAACAGCCAAAGCTCTGTGGTGGAGACGAGAGGTGGGTGGAGGTGACCCTGAGGGTCTCTGGGTATTGCTGACACACGTGCTCAGTCGCAGCAATAGCTTTTGGGGATCAAGAGTGATAGTAATGGTTTCTGATATCCCATCATCCACAGCAGCTGAAGCCAGAGGTTTATACGGAGAGAAAAAACACAGCTTTTACTATGAAAATAGTTTGATTCATTAAGTGGTTTACTGACTATAAAGAAGACAATATCTAATAGCTTTGGGAAAAGGTATATATCCTGACAAACTCTAGAAATAGTAATAATTTCTCAAGATTGCTGAAACTAAAAGATTTACAAGAAGTGATGGCTTGTTGGATGAATGATAACTGTAAAAAAAACAAAAAAAACAAACAAACACGAATGCATGGATTTGGACAACTCTTTAATAAGTCATTCATAATTAATCAGAAACAGAAAGAAAACAATGTACAGAGTAACAATTAACACCACCAGCTTGATTGGATGCACATCTTATAGACTGTTTTTTGCAGTTACTGTACTGTATAATTATTGGGCAAGCAAAAATGCAAAAGATACAACAACACAGCTGGACATAAGTCTCTTATTGAGTTTGACTTTCAACCTTTATGAAGTGGTGCTTTGCTTCCAAAACTCCCTCTCCTTGCGTTAGTTCGCTGTAGTTGGCTCCGATCATCAACAACTATCTGCTAACTTTTCAGACTTCATAGGAAGCAATATGAACAGTACGACTGACACTTCCAAGGTTCTTTCTTTTCTTGGTCGGGCCCAAGCAGGTCACTAAGGTGCAACACTAATTATCACCTGAGGGTGCTGGTTCTTCGAGTACTGGGAACCCCCTCATCTCCAAACCCACCCACCCACCTAGCTTGAACATCTTGGGCCTGGAGTGAGTGCTATGTGTTTCAGCATTTGTGTCGGTCACATGTGTGTATTTACTCGCATTACATTTGCTCACAATAGTGTTGATTTTTATCAGTACTGTATTCTACTTGTTCTTGTATGTATGCGTGTGTTAGTGCATGTGTGTGTTAGTGCATGTGTGTGTGTGTATGTGCGACTGGATGATCCCTCTCAAATCGTCATGGTACTGAGGTCTAAGTTAAGCACTACTCAAGGCAGCTGTGCTCTCCGCTTTGTCTCAGTGGATTTCCCCTGATTTCTGTGAAATGAGACAATATGAGAGACCAGCCGACATCTCATTTGAAGACTAATTAGATTGTTCAGGAGGAGGGGGGGGGGGGGGGGGGGGGGGTCTTCCCCCTCCTCCCTGTTTTCCTCTACCCCCCCTCAACTACCCACCCTTGGCTCCCCCCCCTCTTGCATGGGTGTTGCTCCAATTTTCTTGTAGCCATCAGTACATGGAGATATAAATCAGAAATTAGCTTTTAAATTTGACCAAAATATAAAGATATTTTGTCAAATTTGCTGTCTAGTAAAGAAGATCAGCATATTAAACTCTTTGCTGAACATGTTTCACCTGTGTTTGACCTCTTCATAAAAGACATTTCAGGTTAATCTCTGGTTGACACCATCCAGAGCCTTTAATCTGCAACAGCTTCAACTAAATCACTGCACAGAATTTCATTATTCATTTTCTCACTCTCCTTTACACTCTATTGTTTTAGATACTGCAAGTCAGTTACGCAAATTTTTCACCATTGTTAAAAACATTTAATGACTCTATCTTTGACCCTGCCTCTCGCCTGATAATTGCTGGGATAGGCTCCAGCCCACCCGCGACCGTTACAGAAAATGGATGGATGGATGGACTCTATCTTTGCAAAAATGGAGCAACAGGGACAAATTTGTCAGTGTAACATGTAACTGAAATACAGAGTTGACCTGAGAAGGCCACAAGACTGCCACTATTTGAGAATGAATATAGCCAACTGCTTCAGTTTTTAAATGTAGAGGCATAGTTTAACCATTGTGTTATTACATATTCAATAATTTCATGTTCAGTTATTATTTCATCAAGGAACAAATCTATTGAGCCAAATTTCATAAAACTTGTTAAAGAGATGGAGCATGGGCAGTAGAAGAGCTTGTTTTGATGCAGATCCAAAGTACTGTAACAAAGGCTGTGGCAGAGGTCAGTGCTTTCTGAGAACACATCAGTTTTTGTTTCAGACAGCATGGGATTGACTGTGATAAATAATGTGGATCATTTAATCTCAGCATGTAAAATCAGAAAGCTTTGTCCCCAGAGACTGAAATTTCAAATCTAATTTTAAACTTTCACTTTTAGTGTTAATTAGCAACAGAAGAAGCAAGCACATGTTTTAATGAGCTTTTATTAACCAGGAAATGTCCACAATTGGAGGTGGATGGGATGGTAGTGGCATAAACTACTCAAATTTCCTGTTTTAAGAATTGTTTTCTTTTTTGCTAATTTTTTCTAACCCACTGGTTAGATTTTGTCATTAAAACTATTTGACGAAGGTTTGGAAAAAGTTATGATAGCCTTTAAGATGCTTCATATTTCTTACAAAGCGTCACTATGCAATCAGGTTGGATAAACTCTAGGTTCCTCTTGTGGAGAGAGTATATTGTTGATATTAAGATCTTATCTAATTATGTTATTGCAACATGTTTCTCTGGTAACTGCAGTAGAAGGAGGTAACTATACTGCAAAATATGTTGGTAAAAAGCAATTAAAAGAACATGCAGGGAATCAAAAATAAGCCATTAACCCATTGGTACCGGATGTGATGTCTTACCTTTCATA
>JBBBVU010000022.1:18273707-18291305 GCA_037177055.1 Atherinosoma microstoma | reverse complement strand
CCCCCCCCCCCCCCCCCCCCCCCCCCCCCCCCCCCCCCCCCCCCCCCTCTTCTTCTCCCCTTCCCCTCCGTGCAATGCATTAATGGTTTAATATGAGCTCTCTGAGATGACAAATATTGAGTCACATCTATATTGCATGGGTGAGGGAAAATACATAATGCTTTTTGCTCCTCTGGTTCTGGTGGGAGTAATCTGCATATCTCAGCTTTAAAATGTTCCGTATAATTGGAGGTATATGCTGTACAGCGCAGCATGTTTGCTGAAGTGGAAATACGGCAGTCGCGAGATGTGTTTAGACACGCCGAAACATCTGTGATGTCAGGAAATGCAAAGCTTCATTAAAAAAAGTCAGAGCTGTCTTTGTCTCCCTGACTCTCCGTCTTTAATCAAGACGGCGAGGTTAAGAGAAGGTTATAAATTCAAAGGAGCTGTAATGTGTTATTTTTCCACTTAACGTGCGAGCTATTAATTGGGCCATGTGAGGGGAGATGACACTTCATGCCGTACATGCTATTCACACATTTTGCCTCTTCACTACTGGCTCTCTCATCTCTGGAGGAACAACGGACTTGACTTTTGCTTCATCATACAATAAAAAGGTAAAAAAAAAAAAAAAAAAAAAAAAAAGGAGCTTGAAACTGAAGTAATCAAAGAGAATCCCTTAAAGGGCCAGAAATGTTTGGGAGAGAATAAAAAAAATTCACATCACCTCTATGTACATCCCTCTACCTGCAGTACAAACATTGGCATTATTTCCAGAGGATTTAGAAATTTACTCATGTCACCCATTATCATTTATGTCAGCTCATGGATTTGATATGTCTAGACAGCTGAGATGTCTATTTATCTATGAAAACCCGTGGAGAGGTTAAAAAGCCTGAGGAGACAAAAAAAAAAAGATAAAAGTAAGAAAGTAAAACAGGAAGAGAAAGACACTGATAGCCTCATCTTATAACATTCTCTGTTAAACCATTACTCTTTTTGACTCTTGTAATTAACACACAAAGCACAGGGATGGAAAGAGCGAGCTTCAATTGGTCCCTGTGAGACTCCGGTCTCAGCCTACAAATAAGATATTGCTGCATAGACAGTATTTTACTGAAAGCAGAGAATAGATTTGTCTCCTGGCAGACACAGCAAATATTTCATCCAGGGTATGCCTGCGGCTTAAAGCCTTGTTGGTATTAAAGTTGTTGGGAGCTTGCAATCCACATGGGAATTTTTTCAAACCATCAGTTCTTGAAACACACATGTGCACACTCATGCAGGCATTCACTTGGATTCATTATGCACATTCTTGCTAATTGACAGAAAACTGAAACAGCTACGAATGTGACATGAAAACTTACTCTTTTTCTTTTCTGATTGGCAAAATAAAAGTCCTTTTGCTTCTGGTGTGAAATGACTATGATGCTGCAGGGAGCAGACAGCTCCACACAACAGCCCCAGGAAGTGGAGTCCAGCCGGGTGAAGTAATTGAATAACTAACAGCAGATCACTATTTGGCTGTCTCCAGTTCATTAGATGTACAGGAATGCTTAGACAGCGCTGGGTGGTGGGCTGGCAAACAGCAGACTGTATGCTGGAGAAAGCCAGAGCTTAAGACTGAGAATGACTGGGTTGTGCTTGTAGTCTAAGCCACTGTGTAGATAATGTAATAGAAGAGGATAAGGCAAGAAGCGGTGTAATCTCACAAGAGACTCACTTTAACTGCATTTTTGAATTCTTCTAATCGTGTAGCTTAATGACTTTAATGTCTTGTTGAGAAATTCTGAAAACAGTTGAAAGGCTTAGAAAGTCCCAAGGAAAGCTTTTTGAGGTCAGAGAATAGTGTCTTTTTTCTTTCTGTCAAGAGAGTCAAAAGGCTGTAGCTACCATTCAGTTGTCCACTCAGAAATTCAAGTGCAGTTCTGCATACCGGCTCTTCATCTTTGTTCCTGTGAAAAGAACAGGAAGTGTGCTCCGGTGTGGAGGAAATAGTTTACTTATTCATCAGGTTTTCAACTTCTATTGGACACAAGGCTTCCATGGGATGATAAATGGCATTCAAAGGATCAGGTGGGTGAGGAAGGGGAGGAGGTAAATAATGGAACAGCCTGACAAACAAAGGGGGCTTCATGATGCATTGTCTGAATGTGAAGCAAAACCACAGGTGTGTGTGTGAGTGTGTGGGATTGCCTGTGTGAGCAGAACTGTTGGTTTCCTTGCCTCTCTGTTGCTGCCAGACCCCTGTAGAAGTGTCTGGGCGGTATTTGAAGTGAGCCTTGCTGCACCACCTCTGTGAAGTGACTGCCTGAATGAAGATGGTGCATTTGGGCAGAGATAGAAAATAGAATAAATAAATATATAAAAGAGAGAACATCCACCCCAGAGTGGAAATGTAACTCTAATGCAGCAGGAGGAGGTGAACAGGAAAGCTATTAAGGCTAAGCGAGGGCCTGGGGTCCACTCAAGTTTTACAGTCCTACTCTTAGCTCCATGTGTATTCCTGATACATTCTCTGTCACACACACACACATCTTCTCAACCTCTCGTTCCAGCTCCGTTCCATCTGAACTCCTTTTCAGCGCTGAGCTGAGCAGACTCAAGGAAACGGTTCATTTAAATGTACATAATTTGCTCTTGGAGGCTCACTCTTGGTCTCACTGTTCCCCTGTGGCGCCACTGAGAAACAGCCCAGGAGAAACGGACATGGAGAAGAGATTTTATCCTGGAAGAATTCAGTGGACTGTACAGAAGCACAGAGTGGTAAAAAGCCAGCCAGAGTGAGAGCTTCAGGTACACTGGACATTTATTCCCTGGGGGGCTTTGATGCCAACATGTGTTTTCATCTCGTCTCACCACCAGATTCCTTTAGCTGCAAAAAACCAAAATGTGATGCATTGCATTTCTCTCATTAGTCTTTGTGACATATGAAACATTTTGTTTACATGTATTTAGAAATTGTAGAGAAATTATGGACGTTTTTTTGATGATGTAAAAATAGATTTTTCTAAAAGGTGGAAATTTCTTTGTTTCATGACTAATTGATTGAATACAGCTGAATTTAAGCTCGTCGTCTGAGGAAACAAGACTTTTGAGATGTTCACTCTGACATTCTTTTGACTAATAATTGAGAACATATTTATCAATATTCACCAAACTGGCAACATTGCTCATCTGGACAGTTGCAGCATTTAGCCATACCGTCTGAAGCTAACTAAACAATGGAAAAAATTAGATGGAGACACAATGTCCTAAAACAACTGGAGAAAATTATAACTGAGCCTGCTGCAAATGAAACCAGACGTTAAGATGCCAGAGAAACAAGGCCTGGCAAGTTTATTTGTATACCACAACAAGCAATGGATAAAGTAATACCCTTCGGCCTTAAAATGCACCATCAGAAATTTGTACAAAGTATTAAAAGGGCAATAAGTAGGCTTACATTGGTGGAAACATACAAGATAAAAGATTGCCCAGGGTGAAAAGACAAAGACAGAAATGAAAGAGACTGAAAGAGAGTGAAAAGCAGCTTGGCCTTTGTCAAAGTCGACACTTGGCCTTTTGCTGATCAGTTGGTGATTGTGTTGACTGTGTTGTGCGTGCAAGTGTGATGGCAGGATGTGAGATGCATGCTGCAGACTTATTACAAGATGTCAGAATATCAGTCATCTGTTTACTTGTTTTGCTGTGTGACGGTCTTCGTGACCTGTGGATTTGAAAAGCCTCTGTCTTTACTCTAACACTGACCCGTATTAGCCGGGGGTGCAGTGGAGCTTGGAAACACATGTCTGCTCTCTGAGAACAAAGTAAACAAAACATACAAATCCCCTTAATTGAATCTACTTTGGCTGAGTCAACTTGTATCAAATCATGAGCAAACAAGTAAAGGGATAAAGGATGTGCTTTCATACATTTTGTCTGAATGGTCTCCATTCTGTACAACACAATTGAAATAGGAAGACATCTCTTCATACAACACCAGTGGGCAAATGTTACTTTTTTTGACAAATAGACAACATGGTTATAAAGAGATCTGAGACAAGTTAAAGTTACCAAAGTCTCTTGAAGTCCATACTCCACCAAGGCTTAGCCTACCTGTTTCTGCAAAATCACAGGAAAAAAAGGATATGGGCTTCAATAAGCTTAACTCATATTTGACTTTGTTTGTAAAAACAGAAACGATTTCACATAAAATAAATTTGCCACTGAGTGTATGAACATGTGCTCCAAAGCATTATGCTCCTGAAAAGATACATTTTCTGCATTTGTCTGACTGTTCAGGAGCACAGGTCAGCATGAGTCATGGGATATATATGCACTCTCCACAGAAAGTTCAGTGATATTCATTGAGTCAGATCTGCTGCTCATACATTAAACGATGAGAAAAATAAAGATGATATTAAACCGTATTTCAAATGCCAAATATCTTACATTTTTAACTGTCTCACAGGTCACAGGGTTGAGATTTAATCAAAGCAGCAATAATCAAATCCTTATTTAGTATTGTTAATTCTGCTCTTGTTGCCTTCAGCTGGTTACATTACATTACATAGTCCCTTCTCTTAGGGCAGCAATAGGCCTCTCTTATTCTGTCTTTATATGATTTTGTTTCTCCTTATTCATTTCTGAACATTTTTTTAATGCTTCTTCTGCACGTGAAAAGCATGAAAAGCACTTTGAACAGCATTACACATGAAATGTGGTATACAAATAAACTTGCCAGGCCTTGTTTCTCTGGCATCTTAACGTCTGGTTTCATTTGCAGCAGGCTCAGTTATCATTTTCTCCAGTTGTTTTAGTACATTGTGTCTCCATCTAATTTTTTCCATTGTTTAGTTAGCTTCAGACGTTATGGCTAAATGCTGCAACTGTGCAGATGAGCAGTGTTGCCAGTTTGGTGATAGTTTCAATGTAGTGATGAAAAAAAAACTTGATCTATAAGCGCCTATCTGTAGTGTGCTGTGTTAAATGCCCAATTTACTCACTCAACCTAATTCAACCCTCTTAGTTTACACTCAATAACCTAATATTTATTCACCTGTCAAAAAGCACAGTTGGCGTTGTCCCTCTAAAATTTGGCAACTTTGAGCAGGCTGTAACAGCTCCTTGTTAGTAACCTATCCAGCCATCTTACGTTTAGATGACACAGCAATCTGAATTTTAAAAAAATTATATTTAATTTATGCATTTTCACCTGAGCCAAATAAAATTAAACTTCACAGACACAAAAGTGATGCAAGCTGCACACTGAGTAATACTGTGTAAAGTGAAATTTAAAATGGCTTCAGGACACATTTCTGATTTGAGTACAGAAGATGGTCTCTCTCAGCTGCTTTAATGTTTTTTGGGCAATCCAACCAGTGCAATAAAACTAACTCTTTTCGTTCATGCCACAAAGTTCCACTGTATTTATAGTGAGAAATATATTATGCATATCAAGCAAACAGCTTTCCTTGACTACATAACTTTCAAACGATTCTCTCCTTTAAATGATGTTGTCCAATTATGTAAGTGTTAGGACTTCAAAGAGCATTTAAGCGAACATGAGATTTCTTACTCTTGGCCTCCACTAGGTTTTAGTTAACTATAGTAATTTATCACATTTCCACAATAATTAGTCAACTGTGAGCCTCATACCCGCCTCCAGGAACACAGTCAGCAGCTGCTTTACACAGCCAGTGAGCACCAGAAAAACACTGGCTGGCAATTGTCACCTCAAAAAAAGTACAATTAATCACTTGGAAAAGGAAAAAGACTATGGTGTCATACATGCACACTTTGAAAAATACTGCAATTTCAACGTAATGAAACTAATAACAAATCATTTTCATGTCTAATTTAGAAGAAAAAGACAAATGTTCTTGTTGAGATATCTTTGAATCAGATAAAGAGTTATGAAGAGTGTTAAATAACAAATAAGGAAAGAAAAAAGTTTAAAAGTCATGAACCAAAGTGTGAAATGTATTATTTAAAAAAAGCTGAGATAAAAATGAGGTTCTACTGGATACCTGTGTGGATGCTTTACAGCTCACAGTACTATCTTAAAGGAGTGAAAATGATTAGTTAAGTAAACAATCGGTCCAAGCAAAAGCCCAAGGTAATATTAATTGAAGCTCTTGCTTATTGTATATGTTTTTTTGTGACCTAACAGTGGATTTACTGATCAACAAAGACCATAAATGTTTCTTTAGCTAGCTTCTCCTCATGTCTCTGATTGATATTGTCAGAATGATTTCAGCCATTGGCTGAATCTAAGGCAGATATGAATGAGTGTTTTGTTCTTTTCATATTGGTACAGGGAAATGCAGAATTTTCAGCCTCTTTACACAGTACTCTCTTTTATGCAGTCATTCTAGAAACACACGCTCAATTAGCTGCAGTAAATAATCTGGCCTTTGGAAGCACACTAGCTCTTGCCAAACTTTGCCGGCTGTCATGGCAACAGGTGACACTGACATTTTCAGTTGGGTGTGTTTATCACCTCGGTGTCTCACTGCAATGTATGCCTCTGACATTTTGGATGGGGTGTATCTGGCTCTGGGTACAGAATCAGCTCTACTTTTGGTGTCTTCACATGTTGGGTTATGAACAGAATATATTGCATTTTTTATCGTGACACGTACACATCCAAGTTGTTGAACACTGTCGTGCTTCTTTTAATCAAAAGCTGATTTCTCAATTGAGTTTTTTTTTTCTTCTTCTTCTTCATTTCATGCCAACTGTTGAGCTCACATCCAAACATTTAGCGGCACCTTGTAAGTTATCTATTATGGAAACATTGTCAAAAACTGTGTGTTTACATGATTCATCTTATCTCATTTTGCATGCATGTGTGAAAAAATCTCTGCGATATCAATGCACGTGTATCTGTTCAAATGTGAGTGCGCAGACCTTGTGCTGAAGCCTCGAGCCCAGTAATTGAAAATTGAATAGAACAGTGAAGTTGTGGGCTCATGGCTCATGGCCTAATTTGGCAGATGGCTCACTGAATCTCTCTGTGGAGCCATTCCCTCAAGTTTGTGTGAGTATGTGTGTGTGCGTGTGTGTGTATCATTTGCGTGCATCTTTGGTGTGTATTTCTGCTCGTGTAACTCCTCAGAGACAAAACGTCCCCTTAACGATTCAAGTTTACATCAGGATCAGCACAAGGAGTTTGAAGTTGCAAAATGATGGTGAACATTAGAGTTGGTTTTGTTTTGTTCTCTTTGCTGCCCCTCTGCCCTCCCCCGTGCTCTCCTTCACCTTGCAAGGGCTCATTACCTCCTCTGTTTATTGAAACCTCATCCTATTCCCATCATCATGTTAATGTATTCAGTTAAGGAGATGTCATCCTGAAAATTTGTTGCTGTACACATTCTTTCTCTTCCAGAAGAACAATAATCACCTAATACCCATTTTTAATGAGATATCTTGCCCTCAATTTATACAAGTGTGCTTTTTTCTCTTTTTAATTGTGAAAATCCGTGTGAGGTTTGCAGGTAGACAAATTGTTCTCCTCGTTTGAAAAAAAAAAAAAGGTCAAAAACAGATTCTTGGGGCATGAAATGGTCAGACTCCCTATTCTTCAGTCCAATATGATGGCAATTTATTAAATTATCTTCCTGTTCAGAATTAAAAAATAAATAAATAAAAATATGAATTTGAGTATTCTTATGTCCTTAACGTTGACAAGTTGATACACTTGTTTTTGGGTTCAGGGTTAGAACCACTTCTTGCTGATTATTTGTGGTTTCAAAGGCACAAAATCACAAAAAAGATAAACTTGAGAATTTTTTTTTGTTCTATTATGTTTTAAGTAGCATTAAATTCAGCATGCAGTTTTGCTTTTGAAAAAGTCTACTTAAAGGCACAACAGAACTTTTTCCATTTTCTCAGTGATGCGCCTCCTATCGACGGCTAATTCCAATCCATCTTGCATCTTACATGTACTGTGAGATCTCGCCAGCCAGTAAGACAGTCATATCGTGACTTTTGTCTTATCACTTGCAATGTCCCTTTCTCTCTTTCTTTTCCTCTCTTCCTCGAAGTGAAAAAGTGAAAAAAAAACGTTTTTAACTGTTAATAACATAATATTGAGGAACGCAAAAGGTGGAATTCAAAATTGTGGAAGTGGATGCCCGGACTGGCTGTGACATACACCTTCTGCATCAAAAGCTAGCGTGTGGAAGTATCATCTTCAACAGGTGGCCTTGTTTGCTCGCAAAGTCCAGTTCATTTGGGGAGGTGAGAATGGGCATGGGTTCAACACAGGGAATTGTGGGTAATCACAACAAAAATATATGCGTGTTTAGTACAATTAGGCGGCTCTGGCAAGGAGAAATGGCTCGTGGTCATATGCGGAAGAATGCAATAAAAGTTCTGACAGAAATATGGTAAACCCACGACCGTTCGGATTTAATGCAGCTCCATGTTTTGCTCTCATGCAGTAGACACAGAAGTTCTGCATTAATCAATACATAAGCAAGTTTTCTTCTTCAATGTGTGTCACAACAAATATGAAAAACCATGTTACATGTTTTTTACTTGGAAACTAGTCCTGGGCAAGAAGTCACACAGGGAAAAAAGATGCATCAAAAGAGATCCTAATGACTTTATAATTGCATTACAGCCATCTGGATTGTATTTGAATCACATCATGACGTACCCAAAGATTCACACCCTTTCTAGCCACATAGCTTAATTTCCTTAACCCTAAATTGATGAAACATCTACTTATGGCCTGTGGAAGTTAGAAATAGTAAAACAAACAAACAAAAAAATGTAATAAAGCAGATAAGACAAGATTAGATGTATTCCACTGCCCTACCCTCCATCTATCCATAGTCTACATGTATTATTCCAATGCAGGTCACAGGGGGTCTGGAGTCTATACCAGCAGCTACCAGAACAGAGGTAGGGCACACCCTGGTCGCCAGTCCATCACAGCCACTCCACCTTAGGGATGCTGTAGCTTAGGAGGAGGGGCAGTCGTCTCCCAACCGGAAAGGTGGTGGTTCAATTCCCTGCCCCCTGACTACATCTCGAAGTGTCCTAGGGCAAGACACCGAACCCCTCTTGATGTGCCTATCGGGAGTATGAATGTGTAAAGTAGCACTCAGTATGTTACAATATAAGTGCTGTATGAATGTGAATGGGTGAATGATATGTGTAATGTCAAAGCGCTTTGAGGGGTCACATGACTAGAAAAGTGCTATACAAGAACAGTCCATCTACCTTCCAACTTTCACAGACCTTTTGATGGATACTCACATAAAAGTTGTGGGTTGTGTTACCATTTACTTTAGGTTTTAATTAAAAATAAGTTTGGTTAAAACCTGTATTATGAGAAGTTTTTCCTTCCCCCGTCCTTGCCTTAGTTGCTTCCCTCTCTGCAATTAACTCGGTGAGAATAATATTATTTTTCAAATGATTTGCAGGATAAACGAAGGCTCTGTTATACTGGTGCTCCTCTGAATTGCACAGTAATCGTGATGGTTAAGATTACCATAAGGAGGTATGTGAACAAATGGCGTCAGAAAAGAAAAAAAAACTACTGATTTGTTACATAACCCCCCCAATTCACTGCCACATCTCCAAAGGTGCTGTCGTGTTTCTAAATAGCACCATAAACAATTCATTGTTACAGCACATGTCAAAGGAAGGTATGAGATGCTTCTGTGTGTGGTTTCGTGTTATTTGCTGTGCAAACAGCCATAAGACTCTCAGTTCACCATGAAACTTTTTTCACTCAATCTATTTATTAATCACTGCTTGTTTGGTGCTGATATCCCTGTGTGAGCCTGTCCGTGCTTTTCATCGTGGTCTCTCCAAATTCCTTTGAGCTTTGTCTTTATTTAGAGAAACTTCTGTAATCAGCAGCAGGTTGTGAGTGAGCGTTTCCCAGTTCACCTCCCAGTGAATGCTCCACACTGACACGTGTCTGTATGTGTTAATCACAGATGTCTATCTCTCCCCCACTCTGGCCTCCTCCAGACCTCCCATGGCTCTTCCCCTTGTCTCCCTGCCCAGAGCAAGTGCAGCACAGGTGACACAAGGCGGCATGACTAGCACACCACACATCCATCAGACTGCGAGAAGCAGCAGGAGAGACCGAACCGAGCTAAATTTGGAGAGTTATTACTCACTGCGAGCAGACTGCTCAAAAATATACAAGAATCTGGTGGATCACATGCATTCTTTGAAATTTGACACTTTAACTTATCTGGTTGCACTGTTACTTGTAGAGGTTTCACTTGATGTCTTAATTTTCCAGCGAAGGTGGCCGCTTCTCTTATTATTCAGTGTGCGTTTCATCTGTATGTTAATATCTGATATACAGTAATGTAATGGCCTGTCTTGTTGGAGTGGGAGTAATGTGGAGGGTAATGTCTCCTCTTTGACATATGCCCCTTGCAATTCTGCGCTTATCTTTCTCTCAGCGGTTTCCTACTTTAGGCCCTGTAGCTCTGTCTGATGCCCGCTCACGCAAACACAACTGCTCTTCGTGCGCACACACATGCCCACTCACACAGACACACACAGATTTTCTGCAATTAAAGTCACATGGTGTGAGCTTACTGCCTCCTACGATTTATACCCAATAAGGTCATTTTGTAGATGAAGAAAAATAATACTTCCAATACTTGAAGTTGCCTTTTTGCAAATGTACTTTGCAGCCCAGTATTTTCCACGTACCAGAGTGATTTTAATGGTTTTTTTTAATAATGCTGCAGTCATTGTTTACTCTTCTTTGTCCATCTGCAAAATTGGTGGTTTTTTGTTGTTTTTTGTAGCTAAGCCTAGTCTTATTTCTGATTTGTACCCATATTCAATTTTAACCACATTAATACAAACTCAGGGGTATTAGAAGATGAGATATAACAGCAGTGTTATGGGCATTTCTGAACCTACGCTATGCTATATGCTAAACGTATTTGTACATATCTGCGGTGATCATTCAGCACAAGCTTTCACACATTTGGCTTTTGTTTGACTACAAAGAGGTTTGTTTGTCTTGGCTACATAACTGAATACCATTAATGTGGCAAGTACTGCCTCATAGCCAAGAAATGGTTTGATCTTTGTTTAAAGTGTGTCAGCTTTTTAGCCCTATTAGTAGTTTGCTTTTCTTTGGGATGTGTGCAAAGCGCAAGGGAAGCGGCACTTTAAAAAGGTCACTAATGCACTCAGCCTGCTGAAGGGAAAAAAAAGGCGTGTTGGATGTTTGTTTGTGCTTTTTTATCTCTCTTTACAGTGAGTTCTCTGGAGATGCAGCGCTACAACATGTGAAGATACCATGGTACTTTGACTGAGAGGGGTGGGAGAGGGAGAAAGTGATAAACATTTACCTCACTGAATCTCATCTGTTCCCGCCTGCAGTACGTAAAGGCCACACAGGTCCAAATCAGACATTTACAAAGAACAAAAAAAATGGAAAAAGCATACAAGGACAGTAGTGTGTGAGACAGTAAATGTGGTGAGTGAAAGCCAGTGAAAGGAAGGGGGTCAGCAGAGTCTGAAGTTCTGGGAATGAACTTTCATTCTGCTGTGGCCAAGAATATGTTGCTGCAGTGTTAAACAAGTGGTGGGGCAGTGGACCAGCGAGTTGGGGTCACACAGTAACACTGGCTGCGGGTGAGCCTGCAGATAAGAGACCGGGTAGCTCAGCTCCGCCAGCACTCCTCAGCTCAGGGAGTGACTGCAGAGTACACCTGGCCTGGCAGCTTCAGAGCATCCAGGGAAAACTGGGAAAGGCTTCTTCTTCGGCTGCAACCCAAACTGACAAAGAGAATCATGTGCACGTTAGGAGCAAGCAGAGCAAGGTTGGCAGCGTTAATGTGTGACTATACAATCATGCTGCAGAGGTTTGTGCGTGCACTTTTCTGCATGTGTGTGTGCATGTTGTAGCAGCTGTAGGTTTGCAATGGGAGTTCAGCCTACTAACAGCTGTCTGCTTTCCTAACCTTTGTTTTTGTCAGACCAAGTTAAAGGTAGGGCACGGTCAGGAGGAAAGAAAACAGGTGCAAAAAGATAGAGAGAAAAAGGTCATGCTAAACATAGAAAGAAACTAATGGATCCAAAGTGCATGCACATCAGATGTATAGAAAATATCACTTTATAAGAAAAGTATTGGAAACCTTTAATTGCTGCCATTGTAGCCCAATAATATGCCAAACCATTTTTTCCTCCATGGTGGAAAATAAGTGACCAGGATAGATATCTTTTTCTTTTTTTTACAGGTGCCATTCATATAATTGCATTGTCTCTTGCAAAGACATGCAGTACATTAATATAATATCATGTCACATCTATGTACATGATAAACACAATACTAATGCACAAAATCATTACTCTTTGTAGAACGATAAAATCAGTAATGCACTCAGCATTGAGCTGTAAATTGCCAGCAATATTAGCATTTGTAAAATGTGACTCTGCATTTTGGGGTTTGTTAACAAAAAGTAGTGCTCATTTCATGAACATAGAATTTCATGAGGGTCTCCTCCCCCTCAGCTCTTAGCTGATAAACTCATACATTATGTATAAGATTCACACCCAGGACTCCAAAAATAAAACTGCAGACAGTAAATATGTTGCACTATATATTAAATATGGAGTGCTGCTGAACCCAGCCTAAGTTGGCTCCTCTGCAGGGGTAGGACTTAATGCAGCAAGACCCCTTTATCTGTGGGGGAACACACCTGGGTGCACATTTTTTCATCATGGTGATGTGCAGGTGACATTAGCAGCACAGAATATATCACAGCTGCTTCTTCCTCAAAGGTAAATTAGCAAACAGAAACATAAATAGGTGTCAGGCAGGTGTCTTCGAGAAGAAAACTAATTTGAGAAAACACCACTAAAATGATGAAAAGCCTTAGCATAATTCACAGTGCAAACAAATTAGGGGGAAATTAAGTGAGAATCTTCCCAGACTAGAGAAGCAAACTAATCATTAGTGGGATAATTGTGTAAACTCATGTCTGCTGTGTTTTATTTTCTACAAAAATACCTCACAGAGTAACTTGAACTGTTGCAGGGTCTATTTTTACTAAAGCTTTTCAAGTGTACAAAAAATATTTCTGGCCAAAGTCTAAATAAAATGTCTTAAGTTATACTGCTCTGAATTAAAAAGTGATGCCAGCATGTTTTTATGTTATTTTTGAAAATGTTGGACTGCATCATCTGTAAAAGACATCTGTTTTTATTTTCATTGCAATCAGTAATAACGCACATGTTCACCGATTTTGCCGACTTAAAAAGAAATTAGTTTTTTTCTTTTTTAATAATTGACTTTTTATGATAAAATAAACATTTAAGAAAAAAAAGTGTTTTGGAAGACTGATCAGAAAAAGGCTACAGGATTGAATTGAAACAACTTTTCATCTGTTGTGCATGGAGATGGATCAGTTTTTCTTTAGGTAAGTTTTACAGTGTGTAGCAAAGGGAACATTATCACTGGCAGATGAAAAAATGGAGTCACTGAAAACACCTGGAAAATCTGGCAGCTGCCATCATGCTGTCTCAAAAAAGCTGAGGATGAACAAACAAAAAAAAAACTGTCCAAAAAATACTTCAAAACTTACAGTAGACTATCTCTTAAAGTGCAAACTAAAAGTCGTCACAGTGTCCTGTACTAGATAACATTATAAAGATGTGGGTAAACCTTAAAAAAGAATCTGACAGTTTGCAGGATGGTAATGTAAACCACAGGATTGCAAACAAAATCTGACCTAGGGTCAGACACTATAACCAAGCTGGGAGACCCCCACCACCCTGATGGTCCTGTTTTTTTGTGTGTTTTTTTTATGTCTTTAAAATTACACTAAAAGTGAATGGATATTAGCATGCTCTGACATTCTCATTCCCACTCGTTTGTATGTGATTAGCTTGTTGTATGCTCCAGGGAATGACTAAAACGATGCACAGAACGATGAATGCCTCCCTTAGGGGCAAGGTAGTGCAGATGAGTATAGCAGCCAGTGTCACATCCCATTCCTGCCAGGTCTGAGGGATGTCCAGTCCTTGACACTTGTCCAATCTAAGCTATCTCAAGCTCTCCCCTCCAGCTTCACGCTGGCTAATCTCTCCTGACACCTTACACCGCCCCGACAGGGAATCACTCTACCCTGAAAACAATCCAGCACTCCTCCCTCTTCACCTCAAATCAGCACCAGTCCGCCTCTCTGTCTGTCTGTCTTCTTTAGATTTCACGTTAGCTCTCCCCCCTCCCTATCTATTCCCTCCCCATTACTTCCCTCTGTGGCCTCCTCACTCTCTTGTGTTTCCATCTGTCTTTGTCAAACTATATTCCGTTCCTTGCCTATCTCGTTCAATCTCTCCTCTCTCTGTCTTCTTTCCTCCATCCTCACTTCCTTGTTGGGTATATTTGGCCCATGTTGATGAGAATCTGCTAAAAGACACTGTGATTGCCAGTTGAGGAATAGCCTGCATTCTCTTAGGGACTCATCTGCATTCAAGAAGTGCTTTTAACTCCACCGTTGGATGTTGCTAAAGTTGGAAGGTCTTTATCTCCAAGTGCACCTTTCCAGATGGAGAAAAGCTCCAAAGGAACGCTTCAGGATGGGATAAACATAGAAATCTCTCCCTGGATGCCTATCACCCTAAGTATACTTTATTCTTTTGAGAGAAAAGAGAGATGAGGGACTTTCTGATATACTCTTTTTTTTTATTCGTTTGTTTTGAGAGTCCATTATTAAGATTCATCGTATAAACAGAAAACAAAACCACACATTTCCAGTCATTTTGTTTCACAGAATGAAATAGATCCTTTCCTATTTAGCGTTTTTTGGGATTCAAGAATTCTCTTGAGACGAGTCACTCAAAAAAATCCCATTTATTATTTAAATGTATTCAACAATTCCAAAAGATAAGATAAACAAGTCATAGATTTCAATTACAAGCTGTTTGTTTTTCTCATCGTAGGTATAGAGGCTCCACCCTACAGGGCACAATCTCATTGGCTGCTGAGTAAAATATCTGTTCATTGGCTGTAGCACAGAATACCGCAACTCTGGAAAAGAACGAAGTAGTTATGGCACGGCACATGCTAAAATGCAGACACTTACTGATATGCACATACACGCACACACACACACACTCACACACACAAACGCAAACACGCACACACTCAAACGTGCAGTCATAATAAGCAAAGTCACTCACCCAATCAGTTTCATTCTCAAGCAAGCTGTCAGGCCGCTATGTTGACTAAATATTACCATAATGCCTGTATGTCACTGAATATGCAGCTAATGAATGGATGACATCCAGTGAAGACAGTGAAACAGAAAAATTGCCCACTCACTGTTACTGTGCTTGAATGCCTTCTCTACCTCCCCATCCTGCACATTTCTGTCTTTCTCTCTGTGTGTGTTTGTGAATTTCTCCCCATCGCCCTCTGCTTCAGAAGCCAGATTTTCTATCTTTTTCTCTCTCTCTTTTTTTTTTATGCCGTTCAAGAAAGCTTGGAGGTCAGCACAGCAGAGAAGAAGGAAGGATCAGCGCTCTTCAACCGGGTTACCTCTGAATCAGAAGATTTGCTTCTTCACATGACTGGTTGTGCCAAGTGGAGCATCTACATGAAGCTAGAACAATGAAAAGATTATTTCAACTCTACTTTAATCCGAAAAGCAGCAGGACATTGTGTGACAGCATAAGAAACAGTGTGAGGTGGTTTGTGGAAGGGATACTGTTTATATGCGATATTTCTTTTTTCATATATATTAGAAGTGCAGAATGTATGTTATTCTCCACATGAATAATATATTGTTAGCTTGTAATACCCAGAGATGAAGAAAACACCCACTTCAAAAAATACTGAAAGTCTTGATTTAAATATTTCTTGTCCAGTTGTTAAATCTGTGGATTGCATCACCAATAACATCTCTCATTCAAGCGGGATATCTTCACAAGGGACAAATATTATCATTATCATTTTTTTAAATCTCTTTTGTGTTGGATAGTATGCGTGTCTACAAAATAAAAACACAATCTAAATTGCACAGAACAACACTACAAGTTTCAGTCGGTCCAGTGGACTGACGGTGCAGCTGACTGCCGCCGTTGTTGAGAGAAGAGGTGAGATCATCCACTTTTGAAGGGTTTTCATTTTTGTTGATATTTCTGTGCAATGGAGCAGGGCTAAAGAGGAGAGACACTGAAAGTGAGGAGCTTCTGACACGTCAGTGTTGTGGCAAGGAGTGAAGAGAAACCAGCCTATCTAACATCCCACTCCTCCCACGACACCCGCCAAGCCCTCTCAGTGCATCCTCAGGAGCTTTGCGTCCAGGCTTGGCTGCAGAGCCTGCATGTCTTGGCTGATGGATATGAGCAGAGGTGTCCGTGGTGATGGTGAGAATTAGGAAAACTAGATAGCATTCCGGCTTTTAACACAAACACACCCTCCCCCCGTCATACAACTCTTTCTCTGAGTCTCTTCCTGCCTGATGGTCTCTGTGTCTGTTTGTTCTCAGTCTGCGTAGAGGATGAAGCCGGAGAAGGTGCTGTACTTGTTGTTGTTTCCTCCGTGGGCTTTGCCACCATCTAGCTTGATGTAAACCTCGTCGCCTGCATCCAGATGAAGTATGACACTGTTGGAAGCGTAGTCATAGTTCTGGTCGGCATCTTGGGCAATAGCACTGGCACGAACCTGCAGAAACAGGGGAGGGGGGAATTGTAGGAGAATGGAGAAGCTTGTTAGCCATAACACATATCAGGGTTTTAGCTCAGTCCATCAAGCAAATGCTCTGAATCTTGCATCTTCTCTTTCATACAAGTTTGAACTAAATTTTGAATCTTTTTTTTCTAATAAAAAATAAATTCGTAGTACAGCTCTCCTGTTTTAGAACATAAAAGGAAATTATTTATCAAGTCACAGCCACTTTGACTAAGGGATTGGTCTGATTTATATATTTTTGCTTTTAGGAACAGACATGTTATTGATCTACTAGGATCTGGTCCCTGCAATTTTGCCACAAATATTTATTATGTTTCATATTATTTTATGTTAATTGAAAGCATCCACATTTGTTAAATATATCCAGTTTTTCTTTATTCTTTTAACTTTGAAACAATCTTGTGTTTGTATTTATGAAGATTTGCAGCCACACATGGTTTAATCTGACTGAAACTGACCTGGTTCCAGCAGGAAAATGTCAAATTTAGCATATTTCCTAAATGATAATCAAATGCATGACAAATATCAATATCAAATCATATTAAAACCAGTATAAGACAAAATAAGGTGTATAAATATGGCAAGATATGTAAAAATGCACCATGTAGTGAGCTTTATCCATTTTTGGTACAATATTTCACAGAGAAATCTTTTTTAACTTCCCAGAAAGACAGGCAACCTTTGAACCAAGGACATTTCTGTTGTCATTAACAAAACGATAGGCATACATTTCTGAATCTCCTCTCTGGATATCTGAACTCTTACGAAAATGTAGGCAGAAATTCTAAATTTGCAAAAGTTTTTGTTAAAAATCTTCTCTGCTAAACTGAAAAATTTATAGATGCCCTTATAAAAGCAAAATCCAAAATTTGAGTAGAGGAAATGAAAATGACATCTGGTTGGATTGGCATGAATACCTGCAAGTTGAATATATA
>JBBBVU010000022.1:18258727-18273676 GCA_037177055.1 Atherinosoma microstoma | reverse complement strand
TATATATACAATTTTATATACACGAGGGCCAGTCAAACAGTCAAACCTCAGGCCTTTTCTGTCAAGCAGATTTATGGTTTCAATCATGTGAGTGGTCTTTCACAAAAGAAAGAAAAAAATAATTAAAAAAAAGGAACAAAAGCTCCACAGAAAGAAAATAAAATCTCTGAAATTCAACAGCAAAGTTGTTCTTAGGGCTTGTCATCAAGGAGGAAATTACTGAGAAACACAAAAACAAAGGAAAAGAAAATACATCAGGGATCTCTTCTAGATAAGCAAAAATATCTGCTTACAACAAGGAGTGACAAGAATCATGAGAATAAGTCTGCATAATAATAAAGAGAAAAGGAGGAATTTTTATGTCGTGTTTGTCTTTGTATGGCTGAGTGTACTTTGTGTACGAGTGCATGTGTGATGTTTTAGTCTGACTACAGGGCATTTGGTGCAGTTTCTTAATAACCTGTCCTGGGTAATTAAGATCTCAGTTACAAACATGGTCTATCTCAGGGGAGGCCAGTAAAGCTTCCGTGCCACATGAGTCCTGAAAGACAGCTTCTTTTTCATGCATTTGTTTGTGTGTATGTGTGGCATAAATGGATTCGACCAAAGTGATACTGAATATAATAGGAATGACAGTTGCTAAATGATTTTTCTGGCTATTTGACAACGACATAATAGTTTGCTTTTAGCAAGCTTCTCTCCAAATGCAAACATTAGAGAAACAGTAAAAAGTTTGGAGAAATCAGTAGAATGAGATGCATAGATTGATCAACAATACCAGTTAAATCTCAAAGGACAATGCTGTAGGACAACTTCCTAAAGTATGGACATAGATAATCAAGGACATTTTACTGCCTAACAGTGCCACTTGAACTCAGCCCAATTTAACATCAATATGTGTTGAAAATCAGACGGAAGACAATAAACTTCTAAAGAAAACTAATGTGGCTGCAGTGCAACTCCTGCAGAACATCGGTGTCAGCTAATGTCTGTGCACAATTAACTGTGATAAAGATTTAGAAAAGTATACTTAATATTTAGCATTCTAACACCTCCTGAGATATGTTTTACATGATGTTCTCTACTGTAGTTGCTAATTACACTGAGCTTCTGGTGTTTTGTGGGTTTTTAGGGCTGTTACACAAAAACTGTGCTTGAAAACAAGCCACTGAAATATGTGAGGGTGAAAAGTAAACTGCAAAGTTGTTGCGATACAATCAAAGAATGAGCTGAAGCTCACATTAAAACCTCAAACTAAAGATGAGCAGGAAGTTTAGGTTAAACTTGTCTGTATCAGGAGATGGAGCGACCACTCTCACTGTTTCAAGTCATCTTTTGACATCGTAAAAAAAACTGCTTCAACTCCAGTGTGCTGCCTGGCGTAAAATAAAGCAATAAAATAATTTAACACTTTCCTCTTACTTAATTTGCACTGTTTGTCTTTGCTATTAAACCATTTCTAAGGAAGAGAGCTGCATCATCTGTAAGCTAAACTGAGTAGAATTGAAGAAAAAGATTCTTATTTTCTCCGGGGAGGGAAAAAGAAAGCATTGCACAGTGGTTAAATAAGCCTATTACTCACTTAGTCTGGTCAGTAAAGGTTGAATCAAAATCAATAGTTGACATGCATTTGAAAAGTTTTCTTGTGGCTCATTATGGGGACTCTAAAGTCCACCCTGGCCTTGTCTCATCTCGGTGTACAAAGCTTTAAATTAGAGGCCCCTTGAGTGAGTGTCGACTATCGGACCAACAAGCGTCATAGAAAATGTCCAGCAATTAGCTGGCCTGCATAAAGAGTAAACACACAACAGCTATACTGGCATGTGTGATAAGTCAATGAGAGAAATCTGCACAGAAAGGAAGTTTGTTCAAACCCAATGTTGAAGAACTGTTTTGTTTTTTTTCCTCTGTTAGTGCTGAGCTGTGATTTATAAAAACCTGCTACTGGAATCACAAAAGTTTGCAGATGATGTGCAGAGGTGTGGGCAGTCTATTAAAATAGGAAACATAAAGCCTTTATGAGCTCAATACCCACTGGTACATGAGAAACCTAGAGACTCTTTTTTTGTCTTTATGGAATTATTACTTTTGAATTCAGTTTTTCCAAGCTGGAAATGGCACTGAAGTTTAAGGCTTCATTAGAACCCAGAAAATACTGTAAGGGAAGCGTTTCAGTCTGTAAACGCATGCCTTCCTGTAGGATACAAACTCCACTCCACTCCACTGTGCTCTGTTTTTCTTTTTTAGAGGAACTTCATTGTGCATGAATGTTCACATGCATTACACTGATTTTATTTACACAATAGTGCACCTTGTGTTCTTAACATAGATATTTCAACAGGTTATAATGCTGATCTTAACTGCAGCTGTGCTTTTTTCATTGTTGTAAATTTAGGCTTACACTATATATGTAGATTTTATTCTGGATTTCTTGGGAAGTTTTCTCATAGGTTTTCTGGGGTGCATCTCAAGGAGGCACCTGTTTTCTTTTTGGGTTTCCTTCAGCTGACTGAATATGGAGAAAAGAAGAGCAAACTTGTCACTTCTTCAGCCCTTTTAACAAAATTGATTAAATGGAAAAAAAAATGAATTTGTCAAAGTTGAACGTGCAAAAAAGATTAGAAAAAGAAAATGCAAGAAATTGAACTGTGAGGTGGAATTTAAAGGAAAAGAAAAACATGGGAACAGCTCCCGCAGTTATGTTTGTGCAGAGAGTTATTTATGTGCAGTGACATTTCTCTCCTAAAGACCTTCCTCACTCTGAAGAATGTGAGACCGGCTTCACTGTAACTACCAAATCTCTTGGCGCAGGCATGATTCGGCTTCATAATTAACAAGTGAGACAGATGTGGTGAGGAAGTCGGAGAGTCAAAGGTTTCTCAAACTTTTTAAGAGCGTGCCCCGGACAGCAAGTCGAGCTGTCATTGAAAAACGCTTGGGCTCTAAGAGCTAATCTGACTAATGAAATTCTGGGGAGAGGTTTTAAGATACAGAAGTAATATATAGAATGTTGTACTTTTTTTTTATTGTTCATCCGCATGATTAAATCTTGCACAGCTCATATCGATGTGCAAACAAAGCCTCTCGCTCTGATTCTGAGATGCCAGCGTCCAGTGCATATTAATATGATATGATATGGCATGATCATGCAAAGTCAACATCATCTTATTAGAGGGTTAGCGCCTTGGGCTGTTGGAGAAGCAGGTGATGATTGCTCTGGAGGATTTGTCAGTTAGGATATTAATGAAACTTTATCAAAATATTTGCTTTGCAGGTAGGCACACAGAACCAAGGAACCAAGCTCTGGCAATGTCACAGATGTGTCTTCTAGTTATTCCTTTTTTTTGGGTCTTTTAGAAAAAAATTCCAACATTTTCAAGCGAATAAGTTTTCATTTAATTGGAGTTTTTTAATATGATAATTTTGGCTGTGTAGAAGAGGGACAGAACAAATATAACTTTCCTCAGGCAAAGAGAGGAAAACCAATGCCCTGGTGAAAGCAAACTTCCATGAAATCCTGAAATCCTTTCAGTTCTTCCACATTGATATTGTTGTTTTGTTTTGTTTTGTTTCTGTGCTCTAATGGTTTTCATGCCCTTCTGAGACTAACTGCCGCAGTCTAGGCCTCCTCTGTTGCTTTCAATGATACGCATGCATGAATAAAATCTCTCACTATTTTTGAAATAATGATGAGGGAGCTCCTATTGGAGCTATTATTTTCATTTCCTTGTGCTTTTCCCCACCCCCTCCTCTGCACACCAAGAACTTGTTAGGGATATAAGCTGAAGGTTCAAATGCGGGGTGCGGCTGATATGTAGCCAGTGATGAGAACGACAAACAGCCAACTGGCAGTGCATGACCTTGACACAGAATATGTAGAGGAACTTTGACAGGACAAACAAAGCGTGAGGCTGTAGGCGCCTGCTCCAATGATGGTAAATGAGGTGTCAGCGTTGTTGTCTTCCTCGTGGCTGCTCGTGCGTGTTTGCATCCGTCACATCGTCAACTTGATGGCCTTGATTGAATAATATTTTGAGTGAAGACTGTGCTTGGGCTTAATAGATAATGCATGCTTACAGCAGCTCAGTGTGGATTCTATTTACTTCTTCTAACTTGTGCACTCTCTAAGTACGAATCTTAATGTGAGAGTTATGAAAAATTAGGCATTCATGTGACGAATATGAGCCAGAGAGGAATTCATGGCACAATATAAGAGACTGCCACTCATCTTCAGTCCTGCGGGGCTTCACATTCAATCAGCATTACATCTTAAAAGGCTTTTTTTCATTATTTTCATTCAACAGCTACAGTGTGCAGTATTGTATGTTGACTGGATAGCATTAATTATACACGCCTTTTAGACCGCTACTCGTAAAAGTCATGGCAATTTTTGTTTTGTTTTGTCTGTTGCATCAGCTGCAGGAGGAGTCTGGAATGTCTCACTGGGACGGTTATCTTACAAAAGGCTTTGTCTCAGTGACAAGGACATGTCTTCTGGCCTCTCTGACAGGGATTTGTTGACTTGGTGTTGAGCCTCCATTTTGGATCAACGAGTCTATTGGTCCTTTTTAAATCAAAGTGTACTGCCATCTAATTGTGTTTGAACATTCCAGCCGTGAACCGCATGCTTAATGGCAGCTTAGATGGCTTGCCTCCCTTATTGAGCCCGATCCGACGTTCCTCTGCCACAAACATTCCAAACACACACACATGCACGGTGACAGAGTGACACAGGGAGACATAAGCATTTTTGCCCGCACACTTACACAAGGGGTGCAATTTAAATGAAGTAATGAGAACACGAAACTGATGGGGTGCAAGAGAATTGTTGTGTCACAAAGCGCCATGTGTTACAGGTTCATTTGTTTGAGGAACATAAGTGAAAACATGATAAGAGAAATGAAATGGTAACAGGAGAATCACCATCTGTCAGATGAGAGTAGAAAAAGGTCTCCTGAATTAATTTCAGCAGCTGTTCTCTCTGTACCTGCACAGCCCACGTTAAAACAAAGTTGCCTTGCTGCACAAGCCCTTGCACTTTTTTGATGATTTACTTTGATTCTAAAGGTAAACGTAAAACCCAGCATTAGTTTCTTAGCTTGTCGTTAATGCTCAATCCAAACCGAAACCTCCCAAGTGGCAGAGCATCAGCACCGAAAGTGAGAAGCTGGGACGGCTACTTCTAAAAGAAGGAAGAGGAAACAGTGGTGGGGAAAAGAAAGAGGCATCAACTTTGACCTGCAATCCAGCCCCTCTTTTCTTTCTTCTGTCTGACTCATCACGCTCAGTTAATTACTGAGACTGTCTGCCAGTAGCACCGACACAAAACCTCGGCCATTGCCCGCAGCACTGTGTGAAACCTCTCTTTCACAACATTTCCAACCTTTTGTTCACACAAACCCATTTTTATAGTTTACCTGCTTGGAAATCCTCAGGCTCTAAAATGCTGAAAAGGATAATTCTTTATGAGTGTTGGCTGCAAGAAAGACTGTGTCTTTTTCATACAGTTGCCAGTTTATCCTCTCACAGGGTAACTGTGGCTATTTCACCCATTTGAATTCTGAAGTGGGGGAGGCAGGAGGTGTTAAACACACTGAGTTATGAAGCAAACAGTGAGTCATTTGAAGCCATTGACTTAAAGCTTTCATGTGAAGAGGGTGATGGTAATTGTGGGTAGCGTATCACTGAAGCCTGAATTCGGGGGAACGTCAAAATGTCAGGGGCGTGGGGAGAGATGGGGAGAGAGATGTTTACATAAGAGGGCCAGGGACTCTCTGTCCATCTCCCATATGGCCCTCATTATAATGAAGGAGCCTTGTGAGTCAACATCATTGTGTTTTTGATTCAGCCAATCACAGTAGTCCCAGGAGACAATCCATAGCCTATTTTAGACTGTATGTTTTTGGTCTCTTGGTACATGAGACATTAGACATTATCATTCTTAAGCTACTTATTCTGAAATGCAAGCTCAGGAAGTGCATGCACTTCTGAGTCGTGATTATTCGAGACTATATATGTGAAATGTTTTACAAGTAATTGATTTTTAACAGATAAGTGGTGGGCAGTCTTCAAGCAAGTTTTGAAACTTCACCAATAAATGATGGATTTTCTTTTGCCATGCTTGTAGATGACAGCCTGATGTCATCTTGACATTTCCAATCTGTGTGGTATTTCCTAACAACGTGAGCCAATCTTAATTTAATAGCCCTCGCACCTAATTAGGCCAGCTCTAATGTTCCACTCGGCAGAGTGTCAAATCCAATGTCCAATTACAGAGGAGATCAAGGCCAAAGGTCCGCCTCCACTACCTCTCAGGCTGATTATAGAAGAAGTGCCATGATGTACAGAACATTCAAAGAAACAGGTCTGTCAGAAGAAGGAAAGCGAGACGCAGAAACATGCACACACACCTAAAGGGATCAATACTGCAGGCAAAGAGGCTGAGGGACTGAGGGTGGCTTTCTCAAACCCTGCCTGTCTATTTCAGACAGAGTCTCTCTGTTACACCAGGAAAACTACACAAAGGCCTCTCAGTGCTGAAGGCACACCATGATGAAGAATAGCAGGTCTGAACATTACCAGAATGTTAAAATCAATCATGTCTAAGTATTGCTGCATCTATGTGTATATAACATGCGTTCAGTGGTCAGGATTTCATTTTGGTCATTTAAAAAAAAGTTGGATTATACCTTACTGGATATATTGATCTAAATTTTTATTAAGGTCTTTCTGGAGAGCGTAAGGAATCAAATCAAACAGATCCGACCTTCTCCAGATAGCTCAGCTCCTGTTTTAAATACTGGGATTGTCAGCAGATGCTAAATATAAGCAACAGGATAAACAGCATTGCATTCATGTGTTTCACCCTGCTGGAAGAGGGTTTTTTAAATTTATTTATGACTGAGGTTGAATGATCTGACAGGTAAATGGCATGCGAGTAAGCTAAGCTGAGCTAATCTAACAGGAAAAAAGAATAACTTTTCCCCAGAGCAAAGTTTGAGAGAACACTAACAGTGCAATGCATCACTCGAGAACAATAAACAATACTGATGGCAGTGTGTGTTAGCAAATCGATTTTTTTGACGTTGCAGTCCACGTTCTCTCGGGTTCCTTTTTGTCAAAAGAAGTTTGCCTTTTTAAGATGAAAAGTTTTTCCCTTCTTTAGAGAAGTGTACACGCGTACACCATAGAGGAGAGATGGAGGGCAGTGCACAGTTGGGGTGGGTTGAGGCAGTGGGTTATAGGGGGGGCACGCATACGAGGGTGTGTTTGAGTATGTGTGAATGTGTGTGTATGTAGGAAGGAGACTGCAGCGGTAATTGCTAGGGAAGAGCCATGTGCACGAAGGACGTTGAAGCTTATTAAAGGAGGAGACAGAGTGATTATTCACTATGGTCCTCTTGAGAGACTGACGCTGAAGTCATTGCTTTTAATTAACTCTGAAACGGTTTTGCGGATTAATAACAATATTAAGAAGGGAACTGAGACGAGAGGCGCAAACATATCCTGGATCTGGTTCAAGCTTTTTAATTACAATTAAATAGACAAGATGGCACAATAGCACAATAACCACGTCTTCTTTGCCCTCTTTTCTCCCCCCCCCCCCCATCCACTGTGTGTATTTTGTCTTCATTGTCACTGCCACGTCTCTCAAAAATGTGCCAAGGAAAGGTTAAAGCAACTCATTGATTTATTGAAGCAAGTTTAGGGTGTTTGGAAGATTTGGCAGTGCTTGGAGAGGAAAGTTGGTGTGCTGGAAATAGACTTTTTATTTGTTTGTTTACAGTACGCTCACTTTCCTGTCTAGCTTGAAAAGTGTCAAAGTTCTGGGGACATTGTTTGGATTTTGTGTTGAACTGTGCCTTGCAGGGGGAAAAAAGGGCAGTGAAGAAGTGGAGGAGAAGTAAAGTAACCTATAGATACTGATGCTCCTCACAGTTTATAAGAAACCCTGGCGTGGGAGGAGCACATGCTGGGGGTGAAACAGCACTGCAAAGGCCTGGAAGCACAGCACTTCACTGAGACCAAAAGATGATAAAATACTAGTATTGTTTGCAATTCCCTGGCCCCCACCGTCCTAACTCACAGTGTAGCCTTTTGCAGCTTTAATGAGCTGAGGAAAGCACCGGTGTGACTGGAGGAGTTTCAGTTAGATTCTCAATATCTCATCAGTGATGTAGCATAAGTTGGACCAACATTTATAACCATTCACATTCATTTACACAAACTAAGACTCTGGGGTCCTTTCCATCAACCATGCACACACTTTAATAAACACTATGAGAGGACTGCTTCTTTAGGCATAAGCTATGCATGGGACAGAAGAAGACAGAGACACAGTTGCCACTTTATAAACATTACTCTGGTCTCCAGAGATGAACACTGTGTGCATCTAACTTAAGTACCTCCACACCCTCCTCTTGAGGGCACAATGAAGCTGTAACAGAAGGCGTTTTATAGGAACATATGTTCTTCTTCCTCTTCTATATATCAAAGCTTTTACACCCACCCATAAACATTACTGTTGAGTGAGACATTATATATAGGATGTGATAGCTGCAACCCTCCATTTCTTTCTTGGCTTGAATTTATTGAGGGGAAAAGAATTAACCTCTGGCTGTATTGGTGAGACTGCAGGTTCACACTAATGCCAAGTGTTACATCAGCTCCACATATCACAATCAGAATTTGTAATGGAAGCTTCCAATAGGTTTCTGCGTTAATTCAATGTCTACAAATTAGCACAGAAAATTTGCAGGGACATTTCCACTTTGTCACTCCAAATGCCAGTTGAAGATTTTTATTTTTTAACCCTTTTGATTTATCTCTTTTGACTCTTTTGCTTTTAAGCTATAAAACCAGCTTGCATTAGCAAATAACAAAGTCCTAATATATAGATCATATTTTTACATGGGTTGTGGTAAGTGAGATGAAACAGCTTGTGTGCAAAAAAAAGATGAAATGTCTGTCACCAGCAGCATTTCCTACAATATCACTGATCTCAGTGTGTGTAATTCATTTTGACATCTTTGGCAAAAAATAAAACAAAACAAAAAACAACCAAAATAAAAACAATAAAGTGCAGCTGAGCTTTTGAAGCATCAAATGCCACAGAGATGCACTCTGGGAAGTGCAGGGCGGGCACAACTTCACTTGTAAATTTTCATGATTTCATCATACATGCTAAAATAAATCCTAGAAATGGTTGATATTTACATTGTGTGTTCCTCAGTGTCACAAAATAAGTTTGACAGGATTAAATGTAAAAGCAAGTGAGAGATTTAAAAGAAATGGTCATAATCTGCCAATTGGATACAAACAGCCAGTAAACAAAGGCAACACACTCCCAGGGTTACAACTACAATAAATATGCAGTGAAATATAGCCTACTTTTATTTTATTTTATTTTTCTAATGTATTTTTGTAGTTTAAACGTTTAACGGAACTACTTTGAAGTTAAGAGATCTGACGGATGGATGAAAGTCTGAACAATTGGCACGCGCATTAGGAGAGGAACCTCCACGGCGCACGATAATATTAGAAAATGATGCATCAAAGAAATCGAGAATGGATCACGCAGATACATTTAACAGCACTGTAAAAGCAGGCGAATGCAGGTGAGGAAAAGCAACGGTGTCCGGCAACTCTGCGCAGCCTTTACTAATCTGTAAAGCACAATTTTAATGCAACCTTTAGGCATAGCTACATTTGGAAAGTAATTTGTCCCAGAATTGTCTCCAGTCTAAAGCAGCGTTTAATCATTTAAATAACAGCGCGTCAATAATGTCCTGCAACTAAAACACAAACTGATCGGCTGACAATAAAAACCAGACGATTGCATCTTCGTAACCTTGCTGATGACAGCTGATGACATTCTTGCAGTTTAAAAACACTTTCTTCTCCCCCGAGTTAATTTTCAATTCCACTTCAGCTTTTCCATTTGGAAACAATGTGAACGACAACTCGGAAAAACTACTATTAAATTATTTCCATTGTAGCGAGAAAAGAAGATGGGGGGGGGACTTTAAAAAAAAGTGCATTGTAAAGGCAAAAAGTGCTGCTCTTACTCCGCGATCGGCCCCTATTATGATCGTCTTGTGGATCGCAGCACGCGGCTCTGTCAGGACGCATGACTGGAACAGGGAACTCGGCTTTGCAAACCAGTCAACACACCTTTACCTCCAGGCACGTTGTGTGCCACAGCTGTGCGCTCTGAGCATTGAAGGCGGGCGGCAGATGCCCACCTTCCCTCACAATGTCACTTTTTATTTGGATGTTTTGTGAAAAAAAAGGAAAGAATGAAAGAAAAGAAAAGGAAAAAAAGAAAATGTTTTTCGGAACATATGCATCTTAAAGCGGGATAACCACCGAAGAAGCAGCGAACAAGAGGAGAGTGAGCTTCAGAGGAGACAGGTGCGCATATATCAAAAACACAAAAGTCGGAAAGAGTTTGGAAGTACTAACCTGGCCATTCTTGCAAAGGTCTGCCCACATACTCGTGCCATCCCCTCCTCTCATCAGAACATGGTAGATGAAGAAGTATGTGCCCGGTATGCTGCAGATAAACTTGCCCGAAATACCGTCATAGTTGTTGCCCAGGTTGGTGACCACATCGTCAAACTTTAGGATTTCGTAGCCCTCATGGGGGTTTTTAAGCCCGGCATAAAAGGCCACCCGAGGAACTGTGCTGTATGTGGCTGTGCTGATAGCTCCGTTACCCCCCAGACCCAAAACCCCAGTCCTCCCTTGATCCCCTCTGTCACCAGGTGGCCCTGCTGGTCCTGGTGGTCCTGGTTCTCCAGGTGGTCCAGGAGGTCCAGGTAGCCCTGGCTTGCCTGGCCTGCCAGGCTTCCCCTGCGGGCCCTGTAGTAAGGTGGATGGTGGTAGAACGTTGCTGTGGTCACTCAACGCCTCTGCCTCAGCCTGGAGACCAGTGGAGCTTGTGCTGCTGGCTGGAGTTCCCTTGTTCAGGTAGGGGTCACACACCATCCGACAGGTACCCAGCATCTCATAGTGGCTGGCATCTGTACCCACAGAGCTGACGAGCACAGGGATGAGCACCACCAGCACCAGGACCAGCATAACCCCCACAGCAGCCGCCACCAGGGTCTTCCTCCCGATGCTGAGTCGGGGAAGGGGCTGCGCTGCCAGCGTGGGTCTCCCGGGGGCAGAAATGGTGACTGCTTGGTGTGGGGAGTCTGCCACCGAGGAACGGGACCAAAAGATCCCAGGAAGAGTTGCAAGAGGAGCGGCAAGTGTGTGAGGGTGAGACAGAGACCCACATACACTTGATACAGCTCACTGCTCCACTCAGTCACACTTAAGTAGGTAGGCAAGCAGTCACTCACACATACAAAAACCCGAGCATACACAGGGAGACATTCAGCGCATACTTACAAACACTGTGTGACTTGTGAGAAGAAGCAAGAAGTATGCAGAGCCCAGAGGAATGGAGTGAGAGACAGAAGGAGCGAGACAGAGGGAGGGAGAGGGAGAGAATAATGAGAGTGGGTGAGCGTGAGAGATACAGAGCAGCCACTGGATCTCTGTGTGTGTGTGTGAGTGTATGTGTGTGTGTGGTGAGTTTGTGGTGCTGTGTTCTCAGGCTTGGCTTTTTATACGGCGGCAGCAACGGAGCCTCCCCTCCCCTCTGCTCTCCCATCGAGTTGAGAGGTTGGTGTGGTTACGTCCCTTTCTCTCTCCAGCTCACTCAGAGGAAGGACTCTCATCATACTGCATATCTTTCTACCACTTTCCTGAAACACAGAAGAACCAATGCAACCCTCTGACCACCTTGCTCTGCCTCTTCTCTTTCATTCTCCCTCCTTTCCCTACTACTGATGTTGTTTCTCATGCTTTGTCTTCTCTCTCATCAGCATCCAGCCTCTAAAAATAAAGATGGAGCTGTGGAAAGACAATCTCTTTTTTTCTTCTTTTCCTGGAGGTGGGTTCTAAAGCTTCATGCATATATGTGCAGAGGCACAAGACAACACTTAAATCTCCTCTGCCAGGAAATGCTTGCAGCTTCTCACAAAAAGGTGCTAATTACAGAGCTTAATGCCAAGAACAAATTCATAAGCAGACCGACTGCTGAGGAAGTCGGATGTACCATCACCCATGTTAAAGAACTGAATGAAAACTTTTAAAATGCCAATCTAACCTTATGTTCGACAGAAATGGACACTTCTCTGCTGTTTTGCCCCCCGCCCCCCTTCCCTCCTTGTCAATAAGCCAGCAACTCCACCTGAACATGCTGAAACGATTTCTTATTGGTGTCTTTTTTGGGGTATTGATTTCATGGTTTATATCAAATTAAGGGCCCTGTTTGGGAGAAAAAAAAATCCATATAGAGCAGTGATGTCATTTGTTTGACATTTTCATCCCTCGGAGTGATGAATGGCAAAGTAAGAAAGCAAATGACAAAGTGTGTAGATGGCAAACATTCATCATGAAAGGTGTGTTATGTTTACACTGGCTTTCTTCTTGGTGTTTGTGGTCTAATACAGTGGAAAAAGTGGTATTGACAAATACATCAAGATGAACAACAGAATTTCTCATGTTGATAACTGTGTGAACGCTGGTTGGGAAAAAAAACAACTTTTGTAGCTGAGGTAGGAATTTTTTTGGCAGCGATATTTCTGACTTTGAAAAACAAAAGAAGTCCAGTCAATGCAATAATTCAACACAGTACCCAATGCAGCCATGAGCCCTCGGAGCTCAGTCTCACCAGAAACTTTGTGATAAGTCCATTTTCCTACACAGTGTCACAATCTATGGTTGCAAACTGAAAGAGGGTAATATATTCCAAAATGTCTTTCTGTAGTGAAGCGTTAATGTGACATGATGGGAAGTGCATCCATCGATCCATCTGTTTTCTACACTCGTTTATTCCAGAGTGAAGGGTTGCGGTGAGGCTATCCCAGCAGCAGGCTGCACCCTAGACAGGTCGCCATCACAGGGCCAACAGAGAGACAAGCAACTACTCACACTTTATTTAGAGTGACCAGTTAACATAACATGCATGTCTGTGGACTGTGGGAGGAAACCGGTCTATGGGAAGGGCAATGTAGATCTATTAAGATAGGGTAAGCTGTGGCATGTACAGTATATTTTGTTAAGATATACTGTACATATTCTTTTAAATATACTGTACATGTATTTATATCATGTAAACATACCCATGTGCATTCATATTTACCCCGACCATTTGGTTTTAATGCCAAAACCAAACCATTTGTAAGTGAAACTAGAATAAGTTAGAAATTCTGAAAGGATGAAAAGAGAAAAGTACAATTATCAGTGAAAAAATTTCAAACTTGCAATCCTTTGCAGAAGGGTGATGCATGAGAGCTTCACCAGAAACAGTTCTTTGGCACCTTCTGCCACCTCCTCCTTATTAACATTTGTGGCTAACAGTAGTAAGACATTGAAAATGGACGTCATCGTGTTGGAAAATTTGTGCAGATATGCCGTAGGTTGCTGGCATGCTGACAGAGGAAGTCAGTGTTCCACTGAAACTGAAACTGAAGCTACGTTTGTGTGGGGAATAAAGTCAGGAAAACATGGTAATTACAGGATTTTTGAACCTTTATCATGACTGTTGACCAAAGTAGCTTTTTCAAACTCTGTTATGAGATTAGGTTGCCTATTAAAACGCCCAGAAGTATGACAGTGCCAGAGACTCAATGTGCTTTGAAGGTGAAGAAATGAATTGTTTGTCAAAAACAAATCTGGTGTGGTGATATAGTACGTATATATAAAGTCCTGGATAAATAGTCTGTTTTGTGCTCTAATCTGTTTAAAGTTTCCTTTTTGTGAGCTTGCATAGTCATTGACTGTTAAAAGTCTGCCAGCTTCTGGTTTTCCTCATAGTCGAGGATTTCTGGCTGGGACACTTTGTGCAAGAGCTGGACGGAGCTCTTGTGATGGATTGAGATGGATCAACGAGCAGGATGCCTGATTATTTGTCACCACTACACATGACATATCACCAGTTATTTTGCTGCATTTCTGATTCTTCATCATCATTAAACTTCAGTTGCAGACTTATGGCATCAGTAGGCGGTTGTCTAATTTATCACTGTGGAGAGAGTGTGTGATACACAAATAGCCGGTACACCAGGTGGGACTGTGATGCATATTTGTCTGTTTTGTTTTACTCCTCATAACAGTCATCAAGTTTGTCTATATGAGGAAGCACACAAGCCCTAAATTGGTTTGGGGGGTTTGTTTAGGGGGGCTTTGTTTGTCCCTCACACCTGCCGGCTGTAACTCCCAGTCATATCACTGTGACCCAAATCTCTATATCTTTGAACCACAGATCAATGCACACTGGAGAGGACAAACAGAGAGACAGTGTTGAAAAAGAAATGGGAAGAATAGAAATGCAGACAATAGAAAAAGGAGCAAAAAATATAAATGGAGGTGTTTAGTGCTGTAACAGCTGGGGCCTGTTGCACAAAACCAAGATAAGGGGTTAAGCTGGGATATCTTGGTTATCCTGGCTCAACTCATCTGTGATCATGGTTGCACAAAAGCAGGATAGTGGAAAGTGTGATACATGTTATGACATAAGTTACTATTGACATTTATTCTGTGGAAATCCAGGGTCTATCTAATCTCATCCCTTACTACAGTCGGCAATCTCCACAAATGGAAACCAATATTTATTCCACTGCCCATTATCGTCACATTAATTGTCATTGTTTCAAAATTTGTGATCATTGATCAAAATCAGATTTTAGATCATTTTGCAATCAGATAATTTACACTTTCCCATAGACTAAATTAGACCTTCCATAGAAATACGCAAAGAGTAACATGATGTTCCTTTATCAAATAAGGATAAATCAAAGCAATTAAACCATGAGCTCCGTTCAAAACCGAAATCACACATTCCTCTACGACAGTGGTTCTCAAACTTTTGGGCCACACACATATATATATATA
>JBBBVU010000022.1:18235457-18249294 GCA_037177055.1 Atherinosoma microstoma | reverse complement strand
GTGTGTGTGTGTGTGTGTGTGTGTGTGTGTGTGTGTGTGTGTGTGTGTGTGTGCGTGTGTGTGTGCGTGTGTGTGTGTGTTTGGGGAGTAGAAGCAATAAAGCTGCTGTTTAAGCATCTCTAGAGGTACTAATGCAGCAAATAAAATGTATACTCTATAAAATTATCTATCCAGAGATTACAATAAAAGCATATTCTGTGAGACACAGCACTGATGTAAAATGTGAAATACTCAATTATCTTCTTACCCTCCCTCCTACATCTTGTACCCTCAGACCTCTCTCCTTGCCAGTCACCAAGGATGCCCCAACCCACAAAATTAGACTCCAGCCAGCTACTCATGCCAGCCTGCAGCCTCTGTCTCTTGGCTCAGCTCGTCCACACAGCATTAAGGGTTGCGCAATAAGATTGCATGAGAGTATGAGATATCATCTTGGTTAATCGCGTGCAGGATGGAGAGCATTTATGATGAACTCTCAAGAAGTTTCTGTCTCTTATGCTCACATTGTGCATCATATGGCCATCAGGGAGGAGTGTAAAGTGCACCACATTATTAATATAAAAGTCATTAATATGGATCTGGGAGCAGGGTGAATACTTCTTGAAATAATGAGAACCCCATGATTAGTAAAGCTGTGTACCCACATGTTTTATTAATTATTCAAAAATAAGTGAGGGAAACATTGTGTGCATGTATATTTACATATTTTGTGTTTGTGAAAATGTTGATTGCAGCCTCTGGACAGATGTAGGAGTGTGTGTTGGTCCATAAGACACAGCGCCCTCTCAGCAGTAACTGCTGACCTTGACCTTGTTTGTTGCTTTTTTAAGATTCTGTTTATCGGGAAGGGGGAGGGAAAAAAGAGAGAGACAGAGAGAGAGAGAGAGAAATTTTTTTCATGTGGTTGAGTATTTCTTCCAGTGAAATCTTACCAGGAGTGAGCTGACCACCTGACATCACACCCGGCTCCAAAAAAAAAATCCCAAATTTCTCCCATGAGGATGAGAGAAAGAAAGAGAGAGAGCAGAACCGAGAGGAAGAGATTGAAAGGTAGAGTGCAAAGGGGAGCAGCCCAAAAAGCAGTGGTACCCTCCCTCCTACCTCTGTACAGCATGGCAGTTAATTTAAATTCTGCAAGGAGACAACCCATAAATCACCTCCATTCTGACTAATGGCTTCTGCACTGAGGGAAAACTATCGCCTCTCCACCTGGAGACTTTCTGCACTGCAAAAAATCTAGGCTACATCAAGTTTGTGTGTATGGTGTGTGTATATAAATATATATGGTATAAGGTATATGAGTGCTTCACTCAGACAGACAGTTTTTGAAGGAGTCAGCAGCACGACTAACCTCTCTCCACATGAACAGCTTTCACTGGAGGCAGAAGTCCCCCTGTGCTGGTCCATAATTAGCCCCCATAACTGCAACTGTCTGACGTCAGAAGTGTGTGACACAAAACTAACCTTGGACTGGATTCCAAAAAATCACCCTGGGTTAGCACACACAAGCACAGCTCACCCAGATTTGTAAGTCATGTGAGTCCAAGTTTGTTTTATCACATTCTAAGTGGTAATACTTCAGGGAATATGCTCATTTATTTTCTGATTGTTTAATAACAAATGTTTTCTTTTTGGCAGTGCATGTGTGTGTATATGTGTGTGTGTGCCTCCAGCTGTTTAACTTCTCTTTGAAAGAGGCACTGTGGATTTATTTAGTCTAGTTGGTAAAAAGGGCAAGTTCATCCAGTGTTTAGGTGAATCCTTAATTTCTTGTTGTTTTTTTGGTTAGTTTTTTTGTTTTTCCTTTTTTTGTTTTGTTTTGCTCTGAATTAACAAGTGGGAAATTATTACAGCTATAGTGAAATATTAATTGTTCATAAGAGTCATTGTTTGGTCATTGATTGAAAATGCTCAAACCACCAGTTTAATTCAGCTTGACAGCGCCAACTTATGCTAAAGTTATCTCAAGACATTTGAAAGATACAGTCCAGTTTAATCCAATTCAACTGCAGTCCAATTATAATCCAATTCAAACAAATCCATGATCTGATCCATATTAGTCCAATTTATAATAAATGTGTTCATAAAAGCCAATTCATAAAAGTATTTGCCTGGCTAAATAAACTGATGGATTGCATCCAATAGTGAGTTCTGTCAAAACTGATTATTAGCATTGAACTCCAAATTAAAGATTGCCTGAAGAGGTTTTTTTTGCAACTTTGTTTGCAGGTTATTTGGCTAAAAAAATTATGTTTGAAGCCTAGTTTAAAAATGACGCACAACCAGAGAAATGTTCTTTTTTATTCCATCTTCCTTCTTCCTTGCCAGTGCTCCATGTCTCTGGTAAAACAAGAGATTTGTGTCTGTGTGTGGGGGGGCAGCGACGTCCCTCTGTGATGTTGAGGGTGTCCTGACCAGGCGCGAAAGACAGTTGTGGACAGTGTGACTTTATGCCCTGGGCTTGTGGTCACTTGCTTGCTTGTTTTCTTCTTCCTGACAGCAACTGCCCTTTGCTCTGTGATGAGAGACTGGACCTCAGGACCCTGTTTGCTTCTTTATTGCCCCCTCCTGACCTGTCACTATTCATTTGAGCATATAGTTATATGATCGACTCAAAACATGCACCACTGTCTTTATGAAGTATTTTGTTCTATGCCCGTATAGCTGTGATGGACTGGCAACCTGTCCAGGGTGTACCATGCCTCGTCCGATGACGTTCCTGACAGGCTTGTAGTCTCCTTCCCCCATGACTGGACAGAATGAAGCAGGTGTAAAAAATTAATGAATGATCTATTTCTATCAGAATCCAGCTGATTGTTGCTGACAGAAATGTATTTTCTTTTCATTTCTTCTTCAGAGTTGAGTGGTACCCATACAGATGTAAAAACAGCTTTTGTTCAGTGAGGTCAAAAGAAGGAGCAAAATCAATATGAAAACACTCCAAATACCATTTACAAACACACACGCCATTTCATCACACTCGGACATCCACTGAGTGGAGGAAGATTAAACAGTTTCCGCTTTATAATTTGTTACAGTCTGTAGGCATGTAGTCTATACACTCCAGATGAAATGGGGCTATGGCTTGAGCAGTGACCTGGAATAACGGGCTTCAGCCAACTTCACCTCTTATTCCCTCCCAGTAACACAGATGACCTCCAGCTGTGATTGGGGCCTCTGATCCCCCTTGAGGGTCATAAATGCATTTTAAAACTCAGCTATATGCTTTCCTTCCTTCACCTTCCCTTCTTGTCCATTCACCTCCTGTGTCCCATTTAAAAACCCCTCTTCTGGATTGCCTCAGACAGGCACTGTTTCCTCCTGGAACAAGCTTTTTTTTGGGGGGGGGGGGGGGTTTGAAGTCGTGTGGCGTGACACAGAACACCAGGCTGTGGGAGAGTTCCAGTCCTCTGGACCACAAGAGGCATGACTACAGCTGTGGAGAGGAGATATGAATGTCTCAAGCCTTGACTACCACCACCACACATACCTCATCACTCACTACTACCTCACTACTGGAGCAGAGCCTGGTACTCTCCAGCCTAAAACAGTTGGGCTGTGGGACACTGTAATGACAGTGCTGGATGAAGTGGTTTACCACAATGAGCCCTTTCACACTGCATGCTAGCCCACTGACTAATAATGACTATGATCAATCATACATGAAGAATCACTGCAAGAAGTATCACCTGAAATAAAAGCTGAGACGTGACTCCCCACCAGCCAAGCAGGTGTTGAGTTGTCTGTCCCAGTAAGAAAAACAGCAGGATGGGCGAGCCAGACCGCAAGAAATCCAAGGTCATTTTTAATTCACTGACCCAAGATTGTTCTCATCATAAACCCTCCTTTTTATTGTATCTTGCTTCTTAACTCTTGTGATTATTCCCTCTCCTCTCTGAAGCCCCAGTCCTGTAATCCAATATCATTAGCCTCATGAATGGAAGGCTCTCTGTGTGAATCCATTTCCAAGGTTTCTCTTTGGCTCCCTCTCTGTAATCTCTCTAACCCTGTGGGATTAATCACCTATAGAGAACAGAAATCGATCCATTTAATCACTAAAAGATGTGACAAAAACGCTGTAACTCGGGGATATGGTGGGAAATTATTGGCCAATTGAAATTCATTGGACAGAGAGGGGCGAAAGACTTATAGAGAACAGTTCTGTGTAGCACCTTAATGAGGCAATCATTCCATTTATCCGCACAACGTATTCATACATAGAAAGGATCCTTCTTATTTGTCCAGGAAATGAGCTCTAAAGAAAGTAATACACAAAACAAATTGATGATTAAGTATAGAATAACCCAGATGATGAGTTTGACCATGACAACCCTGCTGTGTGTGACAAATAAACATGACTATGGCATTGGAGTAAATCACGTTTAATGCCACTCACGTTGTTTGTGCAGCTGCATGTTCAGCAGATGCATTTGAGAGATGAGAACGGGGTCCGCTGAGAACTGTGGTAACATTTAAGATTTGTTGATGCCTCCATGAGCCCATAATGAGAAGGAATGAGGGTCGCCCGCTGATGTTAACCTACTAATAAAATCCGCCTTACTTTAAAGTGTGTTAGAAAACCACAATTACCCCCCTGACATTTTTTTACTGCATGATTTATGAACTGAATATTGCATCCTCCCTCTAACCCTTATTCTGGCTGTGGAGTAATAAAGGGAAGTCAGGGGCAGTATTGATCAGCTAAAAAGTAGTCTTTGATATACCACAGATCCATGGAAGAATGGCGAGGAGAGAAGAGAAGAGAAGAGAAGAGCTCAACTATTGACAAGCTTTTCTCTCACACGGCCCTCCAACATGCATCTCCTGGCTGTCTGGACACCCACCACGTGTGAACAAGCTTTCAGCTCACATCATCTTCTCAACATCCACTTATAATTGGCCATATGTGTCACTAGCACCCTGCTGCTGTTGCTGAAGGAAGGAAAGGGAGATCACAGCTTTGACAAGGTGATTGTTGGATGGTGCTTGCTTTGACATGTCAGGTAAGTCATCTGAACTCTTCGAGCCCTTGTGTGCCTTAAAATAGTGGAAAACCATTATTGTATAGCAACAGACGGTCTGTTTTTAACCTTTGCTTGTTTGCATGACATGGCAGATGAGAACTTTAGGCACTTGTCCTTTACATAGAGGCTAAATATAATGAGATATTTATAACATCCCAAGAGAACACCTCCAGTAGCTTTACGTGGATTGAAAATGTACAGTAGATTGTCAGGGGGCCAGCCCCTGAATGAGCTGAATACATAATGCCTCAAAACCACCCATTGCATGTGGCATTCAATGAGCATTCATTAACCTTTTCTGCAGCTGTAGCAGTTATCTGAATTAAATAAAGCACTTAAGTAAGTCGTCAGACAGCTCACTAAGTGAAAATAATCAAATTAGGAAACACAGCTCAAAATGAGTCAAAACACAGACCAGTAGCATATAGGAAAATGTGATTTTAATCCTTGGAAATGACTTTTCACTGAAAACCGGCTCCTAACATTTTAATAGTGGGAGAGATAGCAAGGGATGGGTGAGAAAAAGGTCAGAGTTTGGATAAGTATCCCTCTTCTCTTGTCTAAATGGCAAATGTCACACCAACCAGCAGAGAGGCTGCAAGGAGGCTGTAGAGAACAAGAGCGTGGTTGGTGAATGGGAGGTTAAGGGGAATATGGAGAGAAAAGGGAGGGCAAGGAGGCTAAGGAAAAGCTGGTTTAGAGGGGAAGACATGAAATGTGGCTGAGATGCCACTGGGCAGATGCTGAGAGGCGAGTGTGAAGTAGTGATAGTGATCGCGCCAAACTGAATTGCAGAGCAGCCAGTGAAAGGCAGCCGGGGGGTTTACCACAGGGGAGCTAGGGGACAAAATGCATGCGAAGCAGTGACATGAATATACAGAAGGCTGAATGCTCATTTCCTGAGGAAGGGCAATGTTGTTATTTATTTAAAAGGCACGTACACACAATTTCCATGCTTTAGCTTTTAGAAATTTGTATCAAACTCTGCTACATTTAAATTGATGCACTTAAAAAATAAAAGAAATAGGGAAAGAAAATATCCTTATGTGGCATGAAGACAGTTTGAGCAAACTTTTTTTATGTAAAATCTCAGAATATCATTACCTTTCAGTGAGGAATTTAAAGCAGGTTCAGTCTGTGAATGTTGCAGATGGTGACAGTTGAGGAGCTTAATAAGTTCGACAAACCTTTTTCTAATATTCAGCATCTGGGTCCTCTCAGCAGTCACCTCAAGATTGTGAAAAATATAAAAAATAGGAAATGTCTTTAAAACAAAAACAAAGTCTTGAAAGTATGCAATTAACCCTGTCTGCACTGTCATTGGGGAATATAACTGTTGTCAAGGAACTTGTTTATCACTTCTGTAGCTCCTGCAGAACAGGTCTCTTTCACTGTAGCATTTATACTTAGTCTCAGTTTGCTTTGCTGAATGCTGAGCACAGCTATCTTAATGTGCATCATGTTATATGCACAAACTGATCAAATGTTTTGTAAGACACTGTCAATTTTTCATGGTCCTGGGTCAAAGGACACAGAAATGGTGCACTGTTCCTTTTCTGCAGCAACAACATATAAATAGGGTCTATTTGAAAAATGAAGAGAAGGAAATCTGACATAATACTTCATGAAAAAAGTAGTCTTAAGTATGTAAAGCAACATGATAAACCAGTTCATTTGAAAACAACTGTTGTGGACAGATTAAATTTAAAGTCAGTGATGTGGATCTGGAGAGACAGGAGCAGCATAGCAGTTTCTCTTATGCATGCGTATTTATATCCAAATTATTTTTGAGGGTTGTGTGGTGGCCAGTAGCACAGTCTGCAATGAATATCAGCACATTCCAAGTACAGTGTAAGCAGTCAATAGAGAAACTGAAACTTAAAATATTGTGTCCTGAATAAAAAAGGTGGAATACTGTGTAAAATGTAACAATTTTTTTTTTTTAATAATTTGCAAATCATTTAAAGGTTTTACATCAAATGCAGAGACTGGGGCAGAAGAATTGAAACAGTTTACTGTGAGAATGAATTTGTCTTTATTTTAATTTGCAATGTTTTAATTGCCATTTGATTTAATCATCTCTGCTAAGTATAAGAACGTTAAACCATTCAGAGATATCTGAATACAAGGGCAGCTTAATCCCACCAGAAAGCATGTTGTATTATAGCACCCATTTTATAGACAGCACTTGGTGATTTTTATCTGTGCAAAGCGCTTCAAAAATGAATTTTACTTTCTTACTTACTGACGTTTCATATACACACTAGCATCAAAATGCATGAACAGAAATGTAGTCCTCCGCTGTTGTTTTTGTACATCAGGTGTAGTTGACATGGTGGGAATCTCATTGCATAAATAAAACATGTTTAGGTGTTAGGCATGTAACTGTATTACCATGTGGGCATACTGTATGTTGTAGCCCTGAGGATGTTTAATGGCTAAGCCTATCTTTTCATAGATGAGAGTGCTGGAGAAAAGTAAAGGTTTTTCCATGTGGGAGAAAAGTAGAATAGTGCAATGACTGTGGAAAAGAATGGGTCTGAAACCAGCAATCTCTTCTATAAAGATGTTCAGAGTGTCCTTGGATTAGTGGCCAAGTCAACGCTTATCATCATCATGTAGGAGAACATACAGAGATGCGCAGACATGAAACAGCAACATGCTGATGAATCAAAACCCAAGCTGTACCTGTGTTGGGAAAAGCACAGTAATCTGTGTTGTGAAACTGCAACATCCTGTGGTGTTGAACACTGTAGCTGTTTTACTTTCTGTTGTGAGGTCAAGTAGACAAGAGGCACGGCTGAGAACAAGAATTACAGGGCTTCAGACTGTAATGCATTAAAAATGGACAATATTTTGTGGTCAGAATGTCTACTTTAGTGTTAAATGAATATATAAATGTCCAAAACAGCACCATTATATTCTGGTATGAAGCTCATTTGAAATGAACAGAGGTAAAGTGAAGTCTGATGAATAAAAATTGTAAACTTTTTTTGAATTCATGGCCTCTGCTTTATAAGAAATAATGAGTTGCAAGGGTTATTCAGTTTGTTATTATTATACAGCTCAAAAGGAAGCTTTTGTAACGGCCCTTTACAGAACCCCGAACTGGCTGACCTCACAAAATAATTCAGAATCTTACAGAAACATGGTCATAAACCATGAAATGTGGTTTTGCATAATCTTTAAGAGAATAATAGAGACAAATAAAGTATTAGACTCCAGTTATTTCCTTGCTCATGCAGTATTTCTACTAATCTCGGTTGCAATTTTACTTATAAATTCCTTTATTTTCAAAAGATCTGGGGAAGAAAAAGACAAACTCAAGAAGCAAAGATTATATGTTTCACACATTAACTAAAAGAAGGAGAATAAATGGGGAAATAGAGGAGGAGTGGGGTGGCTTGATGGCTTGACATTGTATAGTTGTGCCATCATTGGACTGTAATCACAGTGTGCACACAAAGTACTTTCACAATGATAAGATAGGGGTTTGTGCAGGATCCACAAACATCTGAGCATCTGACACACACAAAAAAAGCATGTACTCTGACAGATGTTGTGATGCCAGACTAGTTCTCAAGCATGCTGTCCCTCAGCTTCTAATCTAGAGGATATCTAATAAAAGGCTGGTGCCACGGATTGTGAATACCATATGCATTAACCATGTTAATGAGACAGTTCACTGAAGGATATTAAGCTTGTATCCTCACCTTTTGACACAAGATGTCAACAGCACAGAGTGTGTTGAGTGTGTGTGCACAGTGTCTAATTGTGGAATGTCAGCAGATGTCACATCTATTTGAAGAACAAATCACATACTTATGTGACGGTTTAGCTTTGGATTTCACTTTGTGCTATTTTCCGTCTTCCTCTTTCTTTTGGCCATTTATTTATAATTTGAATTTACAAACCTTGAATATCAAAAAGCTCTTTTTTTTTTAAAAAGAAAAGAAAATCTTGTTGTTTCAGTAATAAATCAGAATCAACTCACTTGTTTTTGTTTATTTGATCCCTTTAGACACAAATGGAACAAAAACCCTTGATCACTCTCCAGTTTTCTTTACATTCTTTATCTATAGTATATTTGTATTTACAGGTGTTGATGAGACTGTTGTGTGACTTTGCTATATGGCACTTGTAATAGATTTTAGGACCAAACCACACAAGAATCTTTGAGTTCTCATAGTGCATTTTAAGGGTATAAATAACATCAATTACATAATCATTACCTAACAGCATTCATCCTGTACTTAACAATGATCAATACAAATGTTTTATCTTCTATTTAAGCAAAGGATTCAGTGTCTGGTCTGCAATGCCAGATTCACCTTGTAGCCGTTTAAGTCCACAATAAAATGGAGAATTAGGATGTTTGTGAGTGAAAGCTATATTTTCTTCACAATTCTTCCAAAGGCAAGAACTGGTGTCTTGTTTTGAACATTTGCCCATTTGTATCCCCCTCTAGTTTCTCTGGTGGAAATTAGCACCTGTGGGTCCAGCATCACAGAAGTGCAACCAGGCCAAGACTTCGGGGAGCTGGACTGAGGTGGCTTCACTCTCTAAAGGAATGGCAGAGGAGGCACTGGCACTGGGTCTGGCCTCATGACTTAGTGAGAATCAGGGGACCTCTGGAGGCCATCCACCATCTGGTCTCTGTCATTGAAAAGCTTGACTAATAAAATGGAGCATTTGCAATGTATGTATTCCTCTCTTTATGTCTCCTTGCATCAATGACATGGAAACAGAAAGACTGACAACTGTCGCCAACCTGCCTTCGAACCACCGGCCCTCCCCCACCACTCGCTCTCGCTCTTCGTCTCTCTTTATATATCTCAGTCTGGTCTGAAGATAGACGAGAATCTGCTGTGGGATTATGTACTGTGAGCTGCTAATAATGTTGAAGAGCCTCCTGGGCTCCCACTCCCGAAGCAACGGTGCAATAAAGCCAGGAGCTGGGAAATACGTGGCTATTTAATGGAAACCGAAGCTCCTGAGCTACTGTGCTATATTTACAGGTCGCTTCTCTCCTTCACTTTTTTTTGCATCTTGCACTTGTCTGCCTTGTCTGCCCACCCCATCAGCCACCTTGGAGGAGACCTGGCATCTGCTGTTCCTTGTGACTCTCCTGCAGCCTCCCACGCCATTGCCACAAACACACACTCAGCTTGCACAGGCAGTAATGTAAGAGCTCGTGTGACTAGAGTCATTGTGATCGCTGCTAAAGCAGCACTGGGTTATGAAGCACTAAACAGGTGACAAAGACAAAAAATGCTGGGTCTCTTCACAAAATGTGGAGAAGTGATGCAGATCAGGGTGCTCTCTTCATCATAGTGTGTTGTTTGTTGTGCTGGCGCTGCTGCCCAGTTTCCCAACTCTTCAAATCTTGCCATTTAGTTTGTACCATCTGTCTCACACCGAAGTCAGAATGGGTATGACACAACAGGGCCACTGTTTTGTTGTCTTGTTCTATTTATTCCTCGATAATGAGAAATCAGCAGAGGGACTGGCATGGTGCTCGTTGTCACACATATACACCCATGAAAGTCTTCCTGAGCCATATGGCTTGTCTACAGGGGGCTACTTGACTCTTCTGACTCTGTGGCACCAGAAGCACTGATCTTGATCTGTCTTCTTCAAAGGCGCCACGCTATCATGCGTCCCAGTTGAAAGAGAATAACTTTTCTGCAATGTCTCCATTGCATACCCTGCCACCTCCCTGCATGTGTTTTACTATAACTGACGGGTGACTTGAATATCAGAAAGCAGCAGTGAAACAAGTTAGAAGATGTATTGAGAAGTGATAGTAGCTGTGGGGACATGCTGGGGAAATAAGCTGGGAATTAAGCTGTCATAATTGTCCTTCCTCTTTGTGGGACACTTTGTCCACATGCAGTAATCCCGGCTTTTGCCTCGTGCACGTGCAATGTGTCACTTCTTCAAAAGAGAAGGCAGCACCATGTGACTAATTACACACACTTGAAATGTTTGAACGGCCACAGATTGAGGGTGGCATCCATGCAATGTTTAATTCGGCATCTCGGCATGATGACTTTTAAATCTGGAGCCAGTCTGACTCTGCAGCAGCAGGCTCTGGCGCAGACAAGACTTGCTTGTAATCCCCAGTGTCACAAACAATGAGACCCACTCTCTCCCACTGTGTTGTACAGTGGTCTCACACTTTTAGAAAACAAAAAATAAATGTTGATGACACAGTTAGCAGCAGAGAAATCCGCCCAGTTCGACGATACATCTGTCTGACTGGCAACGCCTACGTAAGCCTTTTTGTTCATGGTTACATTTTGTCAATGACACCGAAAGGTGAGAGAGGTTAGTGATTGAGAGCGACATCATTACACAAACCTTTTGTCATGCTTGCTGCATCCATTCTCTGTGTGCTCTTCTTCCAGTCTGCATCTCCATGCATTGTCTTGCAAAAAGCTGGGACACAAACTACCCACTGAGCCTACTTTCCTTGTTTCCAATTTTCTCTGCATTCATCGCCGCCTCTGGACTCTCAACAATTCATTTAGAAATCAACACTTAATTAGTTGAAGTGTATTCATTTTATTTTCAGAGACATGTTAGTTTAGATTTTGCTTTCAATGTTTCTGCAAAGCTAAGTAGGAGGAAGCCTTTACTTAACTTTGCAATAAAGCTCAAAAAGTTACATATTACTGTAAGTTTTCAAAAGTTGTGAACATGAAATCACATTAAGAAGAGAGTGAAATTGTGGACTGATCCCATACATTAAAAATCAGACAAAGGTGACCATGAAACTACAGCAGACATTTTGAGCCTGATCCGGATTTAATCAGTGGCTGTCACAATGAAACAACTTTGTTTGGAGAGTATGATTCAAAAACTTACCATACTGATCCAAATTACTGGAAACTAATTGCTTTTATTGTGTTAAAAATTAACTAAACAAACTAAACTAATGAACTAAAAAAACATCCAAAACACATATTGCCATATTGCCAGGAAATATTACCATTATCTGACAACAAACCATTCTAAATACATGTGTAAATATCAGTTTCTCTCATTTTTTGTGAATCAATTTCTAGATGTGTAATATTAGTTTATGTGTTCAACTTTATAGGTAAAGCATTGGCTTTTACAAAACACACAACTGTTGTGGATAGTCTTTTACCCATGAAATATTGTTTGTATCTCTGACCCAGTTACTATATTCATTTTAAAACTGATTGAAAAATTAAATCAACACTGCCTTTATCACATTCTATCACTCATACTTAAAGTTTATCATTATCGAGCAATGTGCAGAGCTCGTTTGTCTCTGACTATTCAACCGTGAGAGAAGCGGATGGCTGTTTTTAGGACAACAGATATTATTTTCTATCCTTCACATCTGGAAGAGTCCAAATCCCAGCAGGGATTCACCGCAGGCATGACCATGCTGGGCGGCATTCCCCAGCAGGACCAATACCATCACAAGGGAAGGCTGAGGCCCCATGGAGCACACATGTGGAGAGAAGGTCAGAGGCCGTGCTGAACCAGCCGAACACCAACAGCATTATCCTCCATGTCTGAGACCACAACTTGTAGAGTTGCCCCTGGTTCACATTCTGGACGTTTCCTGGTCACTCCATGCCCGTCAGGTTATATTAATGTCATGCTGCCACTGTGTGACCTAATATTCACCCTAATAAAAATGTATAGGGACATTTCAGTCACATGAAATCAATTATTCCTACAAATTATTCCAACAAATGTCTTCTATTATTATAGTTAAAAGATCATTTTCCTGACTTTGGTATGTTAATCCTGCTTTTTTCTCACATGTCTGTCAGCCTGCTTAAACATACAGCCAGGCTTAAAAACCTTGAGTTTGTAAATAAACTTTTTGATAAATGTTTTTGTGACTTTTTAAGCATGCTCCCTCTCAGATATATTATGTGAATCTTTGTAACCTTCACAGATTGCTAATTTTAATCAGAAGGGGTGGGTATTATCAATGAGTTATCAACACAAAATGCTGTAGTTTCACAAAAAAAAAAAACAGCTCCAAAATGTTGGCATTATCACAACTTTACACTCATTTACCTTCACCATGTGGAGACACAGCTAATGCAAAGGCTTATATCTTCCCCCTTTCCCACAATGTTGGCTGTCATGCAAGTTAGAGACTCTCTGTAAGACATTTTCCACAGTTCTTTTACTTTTACTTCCCATTTTGCAATTCCCTTTCATTCCATGTTACACATGGTACACATAGTTACAGGTTACATGTTTATAACATGGGTTGTGGTTCCAGTAATTTTAGGAAAAACTAAACATTAAAAGCTATTATATAGAAATAGCGAAAGTGTTGTATTCCTGGATGAAATTCTGTTTACAATGGATTTATTAATACAGTTATACCAGCGTTATATAACTTCATGCAAAAGTTATCAGATGATATCACTTTTTCAAGAACTTATTTGTGTGATACACTCAACAACTAGTCTGCATCTACCACTTTTACTCCATTAACAAGAAACTTTTTTTATTTTCTAATATTCCTGTGGGATATTATAGACTTGTAAGACTACTTAGCATAATTGTAAAAAATCCAAATGAGTCAACAGGTTCCAAAGTCTTTGAAAAAAGACACATACATTTATATATATTTGTGAGGTGGAGTGAGGCTCCCTCTTCTTTTGATAAAAGGACTTCCGTCAGCTAAGTTAGAAACCACCAACAGAGCCAGAAACCTGGGTGCAGTCATGAACTCAGACCTGAACTTCAGTAGTCACATTAAGACAGTTGTGAAGTCAGCCTACTATCACTTAAAGAACATATCGAGG
>JBBBVU010000022.1:18219655-18235357 GCA_037177055.1 Atherinosoma microstoma | reverse complement strand
GAAACCTGCAGGTCTGCTGAGACTCTCAGTAGTTTTAAATCAGGGCTAAAAACTTTTCTATTTGCAGCCTTTTATGAAAACAAGTGATATTTTCTCTGAGGGTTTCTTTATCTCTTTATTTTTGTTGTTTATTTCATGGTTTTTAATTCTTCTTAATGCTTTCTGCACCCCGCTGTAATGTTTGAAATGTTTGTATGTAAAGCACCTTGAATTGTCCTGTACATGTAATGTGCTATACAAATAAACTTGCCTTGCCTACAATTCTGTAATTAGTGCATATTTTCTCACCATTTCCATTCTGCTTGTAGAAGAAGCTGTTAGGATTGTGTAATAGTTATTTGATCCTATTGTTCGTATTTTTCTCAAAACACAGACTGATTAAGATGAAGTGAGTGGAAGGTGGCATTCAGGAACATTTCTAGGTGACCCAGGCAATATTTTAGCCGTGATGACAGACCTGCTGACATCTGCATCTTATGAGTGCATATTAAAAGGCAAGATGAAAGGCAGGGGTTCCCCTTGAGATAATTTTGGACCCATATACACTAAGCATAGCTATGAGTCTTAAGTGACATCTTCACATTTGTCTTCATTATGACTACAGGCTCCATGCATCCTCTTTTTAGTATTCCATTTTTGTTTTTTTGTCTACCATGCTTTGTGACATCTGTGTGAGGGATGCTGGAGGATGGGCAGGCTTTTGTTGGTGGGATGTGACATTTGCCCCTTCTTCAATTTATTCATTGTCATTGTTCATTTAATTTTTGCAAACCATTCAGCTGCTTTGTTGCAAATTGTCCTTCGGGATTTCTGCGTGTTCTGTACAAATTTCAAGTCAAAGCACAATAAACTATGTGTCTGTCAGGACGTGAAAAGACAAAAATATGATATAGAGATGCAAGAATGTGGCAATGACATTTTTGTCTTCATCAACAGAATAGCGCAAAATAATAGCGTTTTATTATAACCAAATAAACCTAATATCTGTTTCATTTTTATTTCCTACCACATGCTTACATTGATGCAGAGATGCACTGGACTTGACTGAAAGCAACATTCTCTTTTTGGTCTCTTAGATTATGTTTCCTGCTTCTCTAAAAAACCAAATGTGACCTGATTATATCATCTTCTTGGTTTTGCTCTACAGTTTTCTTTTTTGTTTCAAATTTTTTATTTCCGTTTTGATATATTTCAAGTGTTTATTTCTTGTCATGTTGATGAAAAATTCAGTATTTTAGAAAATTTGAATCTTAAGACAAATGAAACAAACATTTTAAACAGAATTCCTAAGAATCTGTGGGCTGAGTTTGATGACTATATAAAGATGATTTTTAATTGATTTTGTAAAAAAAAAAAAAAAAAAAAGCCTCTTAGTTGATATATTAATTTATTGAGATGCACCTGTATTTTTATGCTGCATCAACCGCAGCATCCTCCATGAAAATGAACATGTACACTCAGTTGTTGTGTTCCCACTGGTGCCTAACCAAACTGAAGCCAATAAATACTGCAATTTAGCATTCTCCATTTTTTATTCAAGAGCCAGTAGGGGTTGTTCATATTGGGGTTTTATCTTTTGTTTTCTTTTGTGTGTCTTTTTTGTTTTTTTTAATCATTGTGAAAAGGGCTTTTGTTACTTGAGGGATTGCAATGAAATCTTCTGTAATGCCACGATGAATTCATAATATTTATTTAAACTTTATAAATTTTGAGCCATAAAAAATTTAAAGAAAAACTTAAAGTTTTTGTAAAGACTCAAGAACTTGACAGCTTCAGTGTTTGCCACACATTTGATTTAAAGAGGCACTACAGAACCTTTGCCCTTTTCTCAACGCCCCCTATTGACGGCTAAGCAGGCATCCATCTTGCGTCTTACCTGTCATGTGAGCTCTCTCCAGCCAGTGGAATATGGTCTTATATTGACTCTTGTCTTATCTCATCTCCACTAATATCTTCTAACGTTTAGCTTGTGACGTGTGCACAAAGCGAAACTCATGCAGCATAATAGATGTCCCTGTGGCACCAAAGTCCAGAAAGTGGAGTTTTAAAGTCATAAAAGGCCTTGGACTCTCTTTATTTCTCTTTTTTTTATTTACACACACACACATACACAAGAGTTTATCTTTGTTGTGTTTTTCAACTTTTGTGCTGATGATTCAGCTGGAACATCTTCAAGACCATCCCAGTCTTGGAAGATCTCCAATTGCCATGTACCAATGCTCATGCAAAAGATGCACTGACAGAGCTTCAGATCCCCAAAATAACTCGTCCCTCTTTGTTATACTACACTGTACATTTGAACTTTATACCTCAATCATGTAATATGCATTTGAAACACACTATGTGATTGCTCTGTAAGCATGGGAGTAATATATGCAAATGTAGAGTATTTCTGTTTTTAGTTCAGCACCAAACTAAGCAGGTGCTGAGAAATATCAAAGGTGGTGTGGGTATGCGCAACCCACACACACTCCTCAATTTCTCTTATGATTTGTCTTGCTGGCATCGCTCCAAATTGACCGGTTGCCAGGTTTGTGTTTGTTTTTATTATTTAAAAAAAAAGGTTAAACATTAAGGTCAGTTGTGTTCTTCTTTATGAAATGCAAATGTGTTAAAGCTACTCTCATTCTAGGGTGCAGGTATATAATAAAGTGTCAGGATCCTGCAGCCTGACAGGTAGGAGATGAATATCCACTCAAACATAAACCATGCTGATGTGTGAATGTTATACATCCAATCAACCGTCCCCCCTTTTTTCATGAGCCATTTGAGACAGGTGCTGTTGTGCGCTGTGTCATGGGACTGAGTGGCATTTTAAACTGAACTCGCCTTTCTTACCTGCACCTGCATTGTGTCTCCAGAGCATCCGCTTTCCCATTTAGCGCCTGACAATATCCAAGCTTTCTATTCATTTCCCTTCTTTCAGGCAGGAGGAAATGAATCACAAGGCTGTCAAGGAGAGGCACAGGAGCAATAACAGGAGTGTGTGAGAAAAGAAACTTTGATATGTGAGGTTTACTCACTCTTTATTCCTCACAGACCCTTGGGGTATATTGTGGGACATCACACTGCAAGACTTTTGCTGCTAAAGCTAACAGACCTGCAAGTGTAATTTCATCTGCCCATCTTTTCCCTCCTTGGCCCTTCTTGGCCTTCCACTTTCACTCTCACTTTCTGTTTGTATCATCCTCTACTTCTTCTTCACACTGGCAGCTTAACAGTCTGTCCTGTGTCACTTTCATTTACATCACAAAAAATCATACTGCAGATTCTCTGCTGTAGTTTTAAAATACTAAGAAGAAAATGTATGTATGTATCAGCTTGTAAGTCATAACTAACAGAGTCTGTGTATACATCAGTGCAGCGTAATAGCACATTGTTTATATATACACACAGGAGAAAGTGAAAAATGCCATTTTAAAGTCCTGGTTAAAACAATAGAACAAATATTTGTAGTTCAGATGATAGAGAGCAACTCAATACTCACCACAACTAAAGGATAAATGATGGAAAGGAAACAATTACTGCAAATGTAAACTTTAACCTTCTGGGTGGCACTGGAAAAGTAAACATTTAAAAAGTTATAATAATAATAATAGGCCTATATTTTGTTCTGCTGGCAACCATACATGACTATAGAACAAATATATCCATCTGACAGTTATCAGAGTTTTCAGTGTTTCTAAACATTGCCTCCCTGGTAAGACTAAAGAGGTGATGTATGAACAAAGAGGTTTAAGGGTTTAGGAATGGTATTGCTTATGAATCTGTAAAAGAAGATATGGAGTTAAATAGTCAAAGATTATTACAGAGGACATTTCACACAAATAGTAAACGTAGCGCAAAAAGTAAGAAAATTTGAGTTTGGTTGATTATTTGTCCCCTTTTGATAATACCAACTCTCATGTGTTATATGTAATTGGAAAGCCAGATTAGTTTCCTTTATAATAATGCATATGGATGATTATTTGTGGAATGAGAAAAGACAGTTAAACATGTGGGTAGCGCCACCCAAAAATGTGCCATAATCCCCTTCAATATTTTAGTTCCACTGTCAGGGTTGTTCGTATTTAACTCCCCTAACTTAAAGTCACTGTACTTGATAATCATTTAATATCTAAAGCAATGTTTTCCTATTAAAGAAACCTGGGATTGTTTTTGTAGCCTATGGGTGTTTTATAAAACAAACTGAAATGATGCATCTTATGATAATTTGATCATAATCAGCACTTATCTTTATAATGCAAGTCAAAAAATTTGATAAACAAATTGAAGTCCACAGTAATTTATTCACTTAAAACTCAAATTTTATTTACTTTTCTTGCTAATTGAGTATGTTTTTTGTGATATTTTGAGCATAACACATCTCAGTGTTTTACATTAAAAGGACATACCAGTACATATGTATAAAATAACAGACTATAAGTGTACCAGCTTGACAGAAACAGTTATACTTTGGGATTTAATGGTGAAATTGTTGAGATTGTATAAGCACGTCTTTTTCTAATATTCAAAAGTGTGCAAAACCCTAGATTTCACACAGAACCTGGCCACCACGTGGTACATTGTTCTTATTCTCACATCACATGTTGGTATGAGTCTTATTATAAAGCCTGGTGCTTCACTTTCTCAACCTCTCACCTCTGTAATGAAAGTGATATTTTAAGGTCTGCCATCTGCACATGTGCCAAAACAGCTCAGGAGTTCTACTGGCAGCCTATGGATCAATCTGACATTATTCCCCTGGTCCCTTTGGCTGGGAGGATGGCCTGTCATGTACGTTCACACACGCACACACACACACACGCACACATACATACACAGACAAACACTTAACGATTTTTCTGAAGTGAACAAAACAATTAAGTAAAGCCTGCAGCATCAAAGTCTTTCAGTTAAAGCTCAGAGGCCTGCAGGGAGGTGTAGTGGAGACTATAGACACTCAAAGAAATAAAAGAATAAGTGAGTAAAAAGGCACTGCATGTTTATTCTTTAGCCTCAAGCGCTAGTATAGAAGTTACCTTGGACAGATTGCCTGATGTTCTTTGAACACCTTTGTTAACCACCAGCTGTGCATAGAAGCTAAAGACCAGGGCAACTTTTCAATATCAATTTTCAGTGTTAGTGATATTGTACCCAATTTATCTGTCTCTCACAAAGAGTTTAAAAGAAAAGACTTTAGGGCCCTTTTTTGCTTTTGTTTCCTGGTAAGAAGCTCATTGTTAAATCTGTAAGTGGTTTCCAGGTAAAAGTATGTGTAAATATCTGGTTGCTGGGGTGTAAAATGTAACGAGGTATGTTTGATAAACAAATGTCTTTTATCGATTTATCAGATCACTGATTTTGTTATTAGAAGTTTACAGCTTCTTACATGTAATTCAAAGTTTACTTTTAAAAATATGTTTTAATGGGGCTTAAAAGCACAAATAAAAATACAGTATTTGGCTGTTGCAGTGCCACATAGAAGCAGTCTGTTGCAGTCACTCAGGAAATAATGTATCTTTCTTTCTTTCTATCTTTTACTTAGCTTTTTTCTGGGAAAACATTCATTTTAAAACATTTTCTCTGATGGTTTAGACACTATGCTGTTGGAATAGTTTCTGCCGTGCACTCTTGGCACCTTTCAATATCAATTTTATTGAGTTACCATGCCAATAGGAAAGTCATTTACATGTGGGAGCAGCTTATTGAGCTTTACAAAGCCCAAGTAACACCTGTAATAAAATCCCAATTCCTGACTTTTTAACTATTTCCTCACTTGGCCATCATTGGAAAGGTGAGCAGGTAAGTAAATGCAGTACTTTTTCACAACAGTGAGTGTAATCCTGGAAATTTGACAGAGAAAATAAGTCTTCACTCCTCTACTTTATGAGGTACACTCTGCTTGTACCATTTTGGAACACCTTTTTCCTTCAGAACTGCCTTAATTCTATGTGGCAAAGATTTTAACATTCATAGGAAACATTTATCAGAGATTTTGGTCCATATTGACATGATAGCACAACACGATTGCTGCAAAATTGTCAGATGCATATCCATCATGTGAATCTCCCATTCCACCACATCCCAAAGGAGCTCTAATGGATTGAGATCTGGTGACTGTGGAGGCCAGCGGAGCACAGTGAACTCATTGTCATATTCAGCAAGCCACTTTGAATGAATGAATTAATTAATTAATATTTTGAACACATTTTCAAAAGAAAGCAATAGTAGACATGTATCAGTCATAACAAAAAATGATCTCAATTCAACATGATAAACAGTTGGAGATGATTTGAGCTTTGTGACATGGTGAATTATCCTGCTGGGAGCAGCCATCAGAACATGCTACATGTGGACATAAAGGGATGGACATTTTCACCAGCAATATCCAGGCTGTGGCATTTAAATGCTGCTCAGCTGGTTCTAAGGGGTCCAACGTTTGCCAAGAAAATACCCCTCCAGTACACCATTACACCAGCAGCAACCTGAACTGTTGATACAATTCCACTCACTGGACATTTTCCCCTTTTTCAGACCATTCCCTGTAAACCCTAGAGATGGTTGTGTGTGAAAATCCCAGTAGATCAACAGTCTCTGAAATACTCAGACCAGTCCGTCTGATGCCTAAATCCATGCCACATTCAAAGTCACTTAAATCCTCTTTCTTCTTTATTCTGATGCTCAGTTTGGACTTCAGCAAGTCATCTTGATCATGTCTACATGGTTAAATGCATTGAGTTGCTGCCATGTGATTGACTGATTAGAATAATGAGAATAAGAATAAATAGATTTGAAGGATCACAGCAGTATGATGTACTCAACAGATATGAAAATTGAGATATTGAATTGCAAAATAACATTTTGTTACAAAGAAAATTAAATGCAGTAAGAATATTGTAAATACCTTTTCAAATATGTGACAGTGCTTTTAAATATGCAGAAATACTGAATGAAACCTCCACAAGCCAATGCAGATGACTGTCAAAAATTATTTTGAGTCGATAAAGAAACCACTTCATCTTGCTTGTCTTGAAGAGAAACTACACAAGCATGATTACACCATTTTAGTATCTCCATCCATGCTGGCTGAAATTCTTCAAAAACACACATCCAGTTCAAACCACATGTCAACCAATTAATATTTATTTTTTATTTTTTCCGTGCCAGCCATCTGTCTACTTGTGAAGTTGACACCGGGATGTGCCTGGCAGTCGCGGTTTATGGATGACTAAGGAGGTGATAACGCTATCGAGCAGATTAAACTCGCTTGAATCATCTCTTACTTTTTGAAGTTGGACTACTTTTATTTATATTCTCTTTAAAAGTTTATGATTGCCATTGCATTTATAACTTAGTTTTTTCAAAATACTGACTTACAATGCTGGAAGTACAGATGAGCACTTTGGCTGTGTACATGCTGTTGAAGCCTTGTTTGTCAAATTGATAAATTGTAAAAAAAAATTTAAAAAAAATCCAATATTAGTAGCAGAATGAGCTGGTTGGCATTGGCAGAAAAGATTTGAGGTTTTTCATGGGCACATAGGCTACCCTTCTCAACTGCCTGTCCCATTAATACATTTTCCATACTCAATTTAAAAGGAAAATAAACAGAATTTCCAACAGTATATGATTTATTGCCAATAGGCATTGTTACTAAAAAAGAAATAATCAACCAAACATAAATTTCCTTATTTTCTGTGTTAAGTTTAGGTCTGCACACTAGAATAATGTGAGCACTTCCCTGTTTTAATTTTTTTGAAGTCAAAATATTTGTTTTGGTAATGAAAGGAAATAGAAAACGCGCACACCTGCTGCTTGCCAAGCTAATACATTTCACAGAAGCAAAACACTGGCAGACAGACCAAAAGCCACACAACACAAATGCACATATTTTTCCCACAACAGAAAGAAGACAGCCAGTAAGAAAGGGCATAAAAAATGCAAAAGACACCAATGTCTCATATTTCTGACAGCTGGAAAACATTATTCTCATAGGCACCACAATAAAACAGCAATAAAGGCAGGTTCCAGCTGGCTCAAAAACCAGAATATTAAAATATCCTATTTGAGCTCAGAATTGATGGAAATCCATTGATTATTTTTCTTGGATAACACATTTCACATTGGTCTGATCATTTGTCAAACAAGCAAAAGCAAATGCTTCATATCGTAAACCATATGCATTAAATGGTAATTTGCTGTAAATTGCTGTTTTTTTCTTATTAATCTTCAATTATTTGACTAAGGATTATATTTTCAACCTTTTCCTCATTTAAATTAAAATTGTTATTCTCCTTCCTAACAGATTTTTTTGTTACTTTCAGAAAGAAAGTGGGTCAGTGGATTTGGAGTCTGGTCAGCGCTGGAATGCCATCTGATTATTGCTGAACGAGAACACTGGCGGATCAATCGTCCTGATTAATCATGTTGGGTTTTGATTGATTACTGGCCACTTTTGATTTGTCCATTAATTAAAAATGCAGAAACGTTTCTCATCCCGTGCACATGGCATGCATTCTCTGTTATGTATGTACCCAAAAAAGGATCATTTTATTTTCTCCCTAATTGCAAATCAAAAAGAAAAAAAATTAATCTTGCTTTGTGTGACAAATTACTGGCCAAAATGGAAATAACTTTAATTGTGATCACAGCATGCACCTCAGTCAGCCAGTGTCCCTGTTTCAGAGGAGAATGAGCCCTGCTGATCTCTGTGTATGCAGCATGTTTGCAGTACTTGTGACATTTTGAGAAGCAAGTCCAAGTAGGAAGAGCTGGATTGAATGGCAGCATCGGTGATTCACGCTGAAGGCACGTTTACATCAAAACAACACTGCAGGCATGCTTAGTATCACTCTCTGTCAACCCATCCAGGTATATAGTAGCCCAGCAGGCACAGTGAATTGTGAATATTGATATACTTAGAAACAGAACCTCTATTTGAGCTTAATGAGTTTCATTGTAGTGGTTTTTTGCACAGAACTGTATAAAATGTTTCACTCAATTTCCTGCAAGTTGGATCAGTTTTGGCTTGGATTAAAGGCTCCTGAGAGTTTTCATGGAGGCACTGAGTTCATGGTCTCAGTATTGATGCCACCTTTTATCTATACAGTTTATTTTACTGGTCATTAGCAAGACCTGAAAGTGTTTGTTGGTTCTCTGGAATTTTCCACTCAATACTGTGTCCGTGTCCGTGAATGTGCCAATGCTGGCGTACAGATCAATGTTGCAGGCCAACACTTTCCTGTTTTTTTTTTGTTTGTTTTGTTTTGTTTTTTTTACAATGGCTTAACTGCTCATCCAAGCTGTTTGTGTATGGAACATTGGTGCAAACTATAACAACTCACAGTTTATGCCCATTGCATAGTTTTTACTGTGCTTATTACCTCATTGCATGTTAATGTAGGATGAGGAAAATGGTTATCAAGATTTAAGTTGTGCCTTTTTTGTGAGCGGAAAAACAAAATCTAATTAAAAATGCATAATCAACAACTTTCTTTTTTAAAAAGTGACTCACTTGGGTGTCTTTTTTTCCCCCAAACATTTTATGGTTATTCTTATGAATTTCTTTCATTTCCGTTTTCTTTTTTTTTTCTTTCTTACTTTAAAACACTCTCTACACCCAGATCAATAACCTGACCACAAAAAGCCATTAGTGCCTCCACTGTGGACATTGCCCAGCTGTGGCTAGAGATGGCTCTGGTTAGCCAAAGTTCAATTTAAATGGAAGAGGTAAATCCTGTTCTCTGCTATAGTGGGATTAAAACCACTCCACTGACTTTCTGAGTTAAAAAACTTACAGCCACAAACAATCCACATTTTGCACCTTTCATGCATCCGCTATAGCGAAAACTCCTCCATCTTACTATATAGTAGGAGCCTCATGCCCGCAGTGACAAATGACCTAGGTACGGAAGCAGTGTAAGTACAGAACTACTCACTTTATCAAGGGCACAAAAGGAAAAGGGTTAAGAGAAAGAAAATAACCATGGAAACACATAGGAAAAAGCCATCCATTGCTTTGTGCCCTTTTAAATTGTCCACAAATGATTTAGGATGAGTTGGGTGTGGGGCATACTCCTGTATAGCAAGGCTCTTTCACCTCAGCAAGATCCAAAATAAGACAGAAGGGAAGGCAAAGGGAGAGGGAGGACAAAGGATGAGATGTGTGAAGATTCTAGGAATATAAGAGAAAAAAGAAATCCATATCCGTGGGTCTATCTGTCCTGTCATTCTGAATTCCCTGTCAGTCAAAACCAAACATCACATCTTTCATTTGTTTTGCCTGAACGATGGACTTTTAATTGCTTCATAGAACTAAGTTTGATCTAAGTGAGGCTGTGGCAGGGATGAGAGTGAAGGTTATCAGGAGTAAGAGGGCCAGGTGAGGGGCGATGGCGACCAACAGCAAGACAAGAAAGCAATAAAACTGATAAATGACGTCAAGACACACAGATACTGAAACCCCGCCACCTCCATCCTGTCTCAGCTGCTCTTCTCACAAGCATACCTCTCCACTACCAGCTGCTCCAGTAACACCACCTACCCACCCTAACACCCACCATCCCTCCTTCTCCTCTCTAGAGGACTGGACGGCTCTTATTGAGCACTTGTCTGTTTACAGATCAACGCTTCCCATCGGGTTTTGGATCAATGGGATTATATTTCTTATAAAGCGGGACGAAGCAGGGGAGGATGGGGTGGCAGGAAGGGCGGAACAGGGTTATGGGCATGTGAGTGAAAGGCAGACTACTGAGCCTTAGAGAGGCTGAATGAAGGTTGCTAAAGGATGCAATGACTGAGCAACAATTTAGGAAAAAGTGGGGATGAGGGGGAAATCGGGGGAGTTAACAGGAGAAAAGCCAATGCCAGATGGGATAGAGGATGGGGAGCTTATTGATCTCCTGTCTGTCTTCTCTTCAGAGGATCAGCGGCAAACAGAGGCCTTGGTGTTTATCATTTAGTCAATGCAAGGATGAGGACGCTATGTTTGGGGATATGGAAATGAATGGCAAACTTTGCAAAACTGCATGTTTGCATGATGCATGTTTTGTTTTTTGTTTTTTCCCCAAAATGTCTTTGAAAGATAACATGACCACAAAGGGCAAAAGTCAAGTTGTTTTTCAGGAACAGCAGACTAGGACAGAAAAAGCACAAACAATTTACATAAGATCAGTAGCAGAAATATAACAAAATGCGCCCATGATGAGGACAAAAGATTTCTTTTTATTGCAGTCTTTTGGCAAGCTGTTGAGAAACAGAAATCCTGCTGTGTTTTCCCCAGAGGAATTTCTGTTTGGCTCTGAAATCAGCATCCCTTTGTTTTGTTCCTGGTGAGCATATTTTCAGTGTTTATGTCCATTACGTCAATGTGTGAGTTTAAATACATAGTGTGGGTTCTCCGATAATTATAAAGCAGGAAAAAATAGTCTGATTTAAAAGGGTCAAATGGAGGGATTTGAGAGGCAGAATTTCTATGGAAAGTGCTTACATAAACAATGAATGATGAATATGGTAAATATTTTTGTATATTTTGAGTGATCAATTGCCTTACAGGCTCAAACATAACAGATTACACAATCTGTTTTGAAAAAATGTATTCAATTCAGATTTAGCTGCGAGATGGTGAGAGAGATTCTGTACTGAGACAAAGAGAGAGAAAATCCTTAATTACTGGTAACTCCCAGGAAAGAGCCCCTCTCCTGTTTGGTTGTTGGTGGTTAGTCATTTTGATGTGTATTGTCTAAACTTACCTCTGCTGTGCTTTCACTTCCTTGTCCCCAAGAGGTGACACGAATGTATTCTTATTGCACAAGGTGCTATTGATTTTTCTTAGGTGGGGGAATTAATCCGTGCTGAGCACAAATCATCTTTGAAGCAGGTTTTTATTCCCACTCTCACCCCCAGTGCGACACTCTGGCTACGTTTTGTCGCGTGGTAATTTGAGCGGGCGGATGCGCTGGCATGCTCTGTCAACTTAAAGCCCTCATCTTCAGTCTTGCCCTCTTGAAAACACGCACCAGCCTACATAAACATGCACGCTTGCATGCGCAGACACTTCCACGCACACACAGATTAATGTCAAGGACTTTCCTATTTAGAATTCTAAAACATTATACATGCAGATTAAAAGCACATTTCTCCACACACCTACTTTGCTGTGGGATATTCTGAAGGGCTTGTCCCTTTTTATTTCCTCCCCCTTCTCAATGTGGCACCAAATGTAATCCTCCTTAATGGATGTGTAATATTTACACTTATACTATAATCGCTTAAACATTCATTTACAGGGCCATATTTGGTTGTTCGTGGTCCTGACAGCCTATTCATCAAAAAGTAAATGTGCAGAACCTCGCGCCCCCTGCAGCAATCAATCAATATGCTCCTCTCCCGGCTACCATCAGTACAGATACGTCTCAGGCCAAAATTAATCACGGTGAAGTTTGCATAATCCCCCTCAACTTCCCCCACCCATTACCCTACGTTTGAGAACCTTTACCTTTGAAGACCATTTTGATGACTGAAGGGATTAATCAGAATGTCCCATTCTCAGGGCTGATTAAATTGTAAGAGTTTATGCAGTGAATAATATAATACAAAAAAATGGTATTTATATTCAGTGATTGGATCTGTAGCTTAACTGATTGTCCGGATTCTTACATTTCTACTTCTGAGAAACTACACGTGCTTCTACATCATAAAAGCCTAAGCTCTGCTTCCTTGAACCGTGTAATTTATAGTGTATCCAAGAGTGCAAGATTTCATTAGAGAAGCTGAAGTGGCTATCATGTGTGTGGGAACTGACTGAAAGGATCCTATTCTTATGGTTATGAATGCCTCTTCCTGTAGTTGTAGCTGAGAAAAATCTGTCTTGAAAGATTTGTCCAAAGAAACACTCCCTTGTCAAATGTAGAACACCTGTGAAAACCCAAATCATTTTCTTTTCTTTTTTTAACCACCGCTACATAACTTTCTGACCCTAAAACTCTGTGCTTCTGACTCATTTTGATGGCACACTGACATTCATTATGTACATTCCTGGAGCCCTCGTTGCCCTGCAGCATCCTGAGGCTGAGAAACTAAACTTAACAACTTCTTTTTTCCAGGCGGGAGCATCACATGACCGCTGCTTTTTGTTTTCTGGAAGCACATCACACGCCAGCAACATTTCAACAAATTGGCTGTTTTGAACCCACATCATGACTGATTTAGCAAAAAAACACAAGAGGACATTTTTGGAAGACTCGAGAAAAAGAAAGAGAGAGCAAGATATAAGACAAGAGTCTAGATCTGACCGACTTTTACTGGCTGGAGAGATCAAAGAAGAGACAGGATGATGCCGAATTAGCCTTTGTTAGTAGGTTCCACGGTGTTAAAAGCTGCAAAGTTCAGTTGTGGGGCTTTTGAAAGATCCTGCTTTCAAATGTTCACTTAAGTGGACACAATATTTTTAATTCACAGTATGTATTGAATATCCTCTATGATAGGGCTATTCAGTTCAGTCCCACAAGGGCTGAAGTCCTGCATGTTTTCAATGTGTCCCTGCTCCAACACACCTGACTCAATTTAAATGGATCCAACAGTCTATGAAGTTCTGCACAATGACTCATTCATTTGAGTCAGGTGTGTTGGAGCAGGGAAACATTAAAAAGAAAACCTGCAGGACTGTGGTCCTTGTGGAACCGAATTGAATACCCCCTATCTTTGATTTATCATACAATGAATCTACCGTTAAAAAAATGCAATCTGAAATTTGAATAAAATATAAGAAAAGAAAAAAAAACCTTCTCATTAGGAAAACAATGCAAACAAAAGCTTTGGGATGAATTGCCAAGATAAAACCTTTTTGGACTAAAACAGTTTAATTTCACAAGTCAAGCTTATAGCGATCTGTCCAGGGCAAGGATCAGGAACCCAGTCATCAAGGGCTACTGTCCTGCAGGTTTTAGACATTTCCCTGCTGTAGCACATCTGGCTCAAATTAATGGGTCATTTAGAGGTTGGTGCAGAACATGGCAAAAAGCTAATGGAGAACTATTTCATTTGAGTCAGGTGTGTTGCAGCAGGGAAACATCTAAAGCCTGCAGGGCAGTAGCTCTCAAGGACAGGTGTTGGTGACCGTAGGGTGTTCAAGGATGGATGGATATAACTTAAACTTGTTTGGCCAGATAACAAACAGGTCTCAGCAGAAACAATGTCATGTTAACAACACTATGCAGAAATAAAGATAGAAAACAAACAAAAAAAAATAGCCAATCCTTACCGGGTCTTAAAATGAGCTAAATGCAACATTGTGAACAGCAACAGACTCCATATATTGCACCATGAGCTCATTTACTTAACAAAAACTGAGCTGAAATGCAGGATAAGTGTGTGTGTGTGAAAAACTAAATGCCCCATTAATTTAACAGCTCGTAGAACCACCTTTTGCAGCAATAACCTGAGGTGATCACGCTCTAAGTGACTTCATCAGTCTCTCACATTGTTGTGGAGGAATTTTGGCCACTCTTTCTTACAACATTGCTTCAGTTCATTGAGATTTGCAGGCATTTCTTTATGTACAGCTCTCTAAATGTCCCACCACAGCACTTTAGTCAGAATAAGGTCTGGATTTAACTGGGTCATTGCAACACCCTGATTCTTTTCTTTTTTAGCCATTCAGTTCTGGGTGCATGGGATCATTGTCCTGCTGGATGACCCAGTTTCAGCAAAGCTTTAGCTATAAGTTAAATAAATTGTTGTGGTAATTTTTATATCTGGTGGGTGAAACAAAGTCAAAACTGCTTGAGTTGTCTTTAAGAGTTTTTATTTTTGCAAGAAATCGGAACAGAGCACTCAGCAGTGTAATGAGAAAATCAAAAGAAACAAAGAAAATACTGACATCAGTTTTACCGAGTTTTAGTGCATAATATAACACTGTTGCTAAGCACAAATTCAGTTACACCTTCACAGTCAAGATACAGTTCATTCGGAAAGTTAGAAAGTATGTAAGAAGTGAGGGACACACACAAGTCACTTAGGCAAGATGCTAGACAAGAAGCTTGTAATGAGAATGTTGTCGCACAGCTTCTATCTGTATATTGCATGCAAAGATTAAAACCTGAGTATAACGAGATCTATAATAATAATAATAATAATAATAATAATACAGTTTATTTATAAAGTGCTTTTCAAAAGAAATTCAAAGCTGCTTTACATGATAAAACAACGGTTAAAAGAAACAGAGCAAAATACAGAAAACAGGTAAACAACTCACACAAAGTTCAAATAAAACACAAAGAATACAGATAAAATCTATGTGACAAAATCAGGTCGAAACAAGTGGGTTTTTAAATGAGATTTAAAAGTGGCAGGGTCTGTGGTGTCATGGATGAATTGTGGGAGGGAGTTCCAGAGGGTGGGAGCAACGACAGAGAAAGCCCTGTCCCCCCCAGGTTCAGTGCTTGGTCCTGGGAGCGATCAGGAGGTTGAAGAACAAGGGTGATGTGGTCTCGGGAACGGGTGTGCGTGGGGAGGTGGCGGCAGAATTTTGCATGTGCATGGAATTATTTTTCATTAGCTGAATCTTAAGATACGATACCAGTCAAAAGTTTGCACACACTTTCCCAGAAATAATGGACAGCACTGACCCATGCTGAGAAACTTGTCACAATGTTGGAAGTATTTGCTGCCCAGACTGAATATGTAGTCACTAACCCCTGCTGAGCAATTATTATATCACAC
>JBBBVU010000022.1:18193014-18219555 GCA_037177055.1 Atherinosoma microstoma | reverse complement strand
TCACAATGTTGGAAGTATTTGCTGCCCAGACTGAATATGTAGTCACTAACCCCTGCTGAGCAATTATTATATCACACTGTGAAGATAAAAGCACTTAGTAAGATTTATTAACACCTGTTACTCTTATTTTCACCAAACATGCTCTCCTAGCTTTGTGCTACTAATTAATGTGCCTTATTGTTTTAGATTTTAAACGACATGCATTGACTTAGTTCTTTTTGTAGTTCAAACATGATACCAGACACGGTTTACAGCACTGGAGCTTATAATGTCCTGCTCAAGAACACTTCAACGTGTGAAGTGGGGAAACCAGGGATCAAATCATTGACCTTTCAAATGGCTGATGAACACTTTATCTCCTGAACCACAGCTGCATGTTGTCAAATGATAATGATCCACTCTATATGCCAAAATAAGATGCTACAGCATCCTCTTCCTATGAACAGTTTCAGATAAATATCTATTTTATTCCAAGATTATTAATGAAAGAACAATTTCTCAATATAATGGTAAGGATTTATGTATGTTAAGAATGTTTATGCAGAAACTACACATACATGACACCATATTATAACTTTAAGTATGAAGTGAGTGCAGGATGACTAACTGACCTGGTAAACCAACCACAGTGATTTGATCTGTTTTGCACCCTTTCTGAGCTGTTGAGCTAAATGTTGCGCAATTAATTGAGCAATATTGAGCACTGATACAGCAATCAGGTGTATCAGCAGAGATAAAAAGATTATGACAGAACTAAACTGTTCTCCAAAGAAGAGGAAGAGATCTCACTGATTTTATGCATCATTACAGCAGCAAAGTAGCTGGAATCATATGCTTTGCTGGAGAGGGGGTGGAATGTGAATAAGACATTAGTGTTTAACTCAAGCAAAACTGCATTGTCTTTAGTCATTTTTCAACAACTGTGTTTCTACATTAACCATTTCATGTAATGAATTGTAAAATATATTATAAATCTGCAATGTTTCCAGGAATCTTTTTTTTTTTTAAAGCAGCTGAGGGAACACTGCATGCTGCAGGTTTATTCTAATGCTTATATATCAACCCAAAACCAGTCTGGCACATCTGCCACAGCCAACGACATATGAGCAATTTGCAATGATTTTTGTTTTCACACTTTCTAAGTGGCCAATTCTGGATCCCCGAGCTCCATAATGTTGACATCACATTTAGAAAAAAAAAAAAAAAGGGAAAGGAAAGGGTGATTCTGGGAAGAGGTCATAAAAACAAGACAAAATGTGACTGTGAGTCTGATAATAGACAACACTCAAAAGCTGAGAGTCATCTTTAACAGTGTGTGGCATTTGAAAAAAAAAGTTTTTATACTTACCATTAGATGTCAAAAAACTCACACTCTTGGAAATATTTCTGACACATCTTAATTCCAGCCAAATGCCGGATTCATGTAGATTTTGCTAAATCTGTCAGAATATTTGAGGTGTTTGTGGTATTCATATTTATTTGTGCATATATGTATTGTAATTATATATTAAAGCTCTCAGCATTAAGTTACAAAAAAATGTTAGAAACTGTAAATGGATCTGACCATAATCAAAAAGTGAGTTATTATTGTGTTTTAAAACCTTAAAAATCTCCTTCTCATAGCATTTGACTCTGCTGATCTAAATGAGTTGAAGGAAGCTGCCTTCCTTCTCTTTCTGAATGAACTTCTTTGAGCTGGAGATCAGAGATGAAAAATTCTCACTGTTGGACTTTAGCTGAGGATAAACATCATAAACCAGATTAGGAAGCCTGTTTCATATATCCACACACACCAAATCCATTTGCAAACAACATACAGATGTTGTTATGGCAACGCCTGACATCAGTCAGAAGTTTCTGTGGATTCAGAGGTCTGGGCCCAGATGCAGCTTCTACGCATTTGGTTTGTTTTGCTGTCCATCTCCTGCATGCTATTCCACATCTGCCCTCCGGGTCTCCCTCTCCCTCTTTCTGCTACAGCCTGCTTCAGAAAACTAAGACAACATAAACCTGCTCACTTGCTTTTCATGTAATTATCCTTAACAGGTATGTATAGAAGAATCTTTCATAGCCCTGACACATTTTGGTTGATTTTAATTTCTAATTAATTAGAGACTGTATTCAGGCTGTAAATGATGTGAATTTGTGGCAAAATAAGATATTGTTTCAAGAAAAATTCATTTGAACAGTTTCTGTATTGTTTGTATTTCTATTCCTAAAACAAAGCCCGATCAAATTTCATACAAAATCACCTAAACTTTTTGGCTTTGGGATTGAGGAACAATCCTCATCTGTTAACCACAGACGTCTTTCAGAGGATGTGTTTGCAAACAATTATAAGACTGGAATTGAATTCTTAATTTTGTATTTATTTTAAATAAAGTGATTTTATAGATTTGCTTGATTAGTGACTGAACTAAACTAATGCAAAGCATCTTATTAAATCTTTTCTTACAGGAATGATGGTGCACTGGATAAAGTAACTGTCCTGGGAGGTGATGTAGAAACAGAGAGCTATTTTTATTGACTAGCACTTCAACTAGAGAATTAAAGGGTTAGTTAGCTCAGCAGCTGTGGCAGTTCACCAACTACCCCTGCAATTTGTCACTATGTCATGTGCACAAGTGAAGGTTGTTTTGCAGTTTCATCACCTCTGCACTCCTTTCCAGACTGTAACTGTTCTTTAATCTAAAGTGTCGTTTACCTTTGTGCCCCTTTCTATCCTTTTCACTTTATTCTGCTATTTGCAATCTTGCAAAGTCAGGTCTTCCATGAAGTGAGTGTAAAGGTTTAAGCCTTGTCTGTGATGGCTTTTAAGAAGTTCTGTATTTATCACACAGCTACAAAGCAAACAAAACAATATGAGTCAACAAAGTGCTGATTGTGCTATAATCCTTATCTCTCCACACCCTTTTACTTAATGCCTCAGCTGTTTTCAGAACAGCAAAACCTTCTCTGTTGACAACATGCTTGCACAACATGTCACATTGCAGTTTAATCAAGGCTGGACAGACAAAAGGGCAATTAAGCATGTTTCTGGTTACAAATACTGCAGTGTGTAATGTTTTGTTTTGTTCTGAAGGCCTCTGCTCCAGTCTGTCATATTCTTAAAAAAATGCATTCAAGTGAGAAGGAAAAAAACCTGACACATCTATAACAGGCAGAAAGAGTGGTGTCAGGAAAGGTGTCTAATGGACTAAAGCATGAGTGGCGTGACGTTGAGATACTGATACGGCAGCCTCTTGTTATTAAAAATGGACCCTTTTCTCAGCATACATTTCTTTGTCAAAATGCTCTGAAAAATGTCAGCCTCACAAGAAAAGAGATTACGGATATTCCATCCTTTTTATCATTTTCTTGATTTCATTTTACTCACTATTCTCAGAAAGATAACTCAACTGCGATTAAACGTACCAGACATGATTAATGAGGAGGTGGCTGGAGATATTGCTCTTAAATGGGTGATCATTCAGGATGTAGGATGCGTGCCGTTAACCCCTTACGAGTGCAGTGCAAGAGTCTTATTTAATGTTGTATGTGTTACTCTTTTAACATTTTAAACAATATACCTGAAGATGGCAGCAGAGATAAAGTCATAAAGACTCTTAGTCACTTCAGGACATTTTAGCCTGAGAAGATCTGGGTTTGCTCCATGTTCACGCTTTGGACAAACAATCTGCCATGTGAGACGGTAATTCTTATACTCAGTTATTCCAGAAATGCCCACAAATCCTGTGACTCATTTAAATAATGCTGACATGTGCTGTTATTATCAGTACTCACCGGTACTTCGTTACTAGATTAATGATATTATCATTGTAGACATTGAAGGGCAGATAGTATATATACATATATACACGTGTGTGTGCATGAGTGCGTGTGCATAATATTGTGAAAGTGAGAGCTTTTCTCCCATCACTACTGGCTAATTACCAGGCAGCACATTTCAAATGACAAAGTCTGTGTAGTGCAAATGTATTTCTGCAAATGCACGTTTGGTGCCATCTGGTGACTTCAAGCTATGGAGTTGAAGGATGTCTATCAAGTTCCAGGCATCTGATAGATGGAACTGAACAGCTGCCATGTTATAACATAGGCTGGTTGGCAGAATAATGAACGCGTTGCAAAACACACTTAATTGGAAAGACCTCTAACCTTGAAATCATATGGATAAATATGGATGTAAAGCAGCGTTATACTGCACTTTGTTGAGTAATACGTTGTTTTTGTAAGTGACATGAAGTAAGGGAGTGTCTATTTCTTCGTGCCACAATCCAGAGGGAGCAGAGTCAGCTGTAAGACTTAAACTCAGAGAGTGTGTTGAAATATGTGAGTGATGTTGGGAGGTTCCCAGAGGAATCTGTTGCTAGCCCTCACCTGCAACAACAACACCTGGGAGAAGTTGTTTCTAAGCAAGACAGAACATGAAATGTTTAATTTGCATGTTTATGATGAGGTGTACTAGATCCCTTAAAATAAGCTAAAAAGTTCACTGTGAAATTATAAAAAAGAATCAAAACCTTATGATAAATTGCTTTAATGCAGTAAAGTTACCCTCTTGGTGTTTATGTTGACATAAATTAAGAAATATTGTTTGATTTAATTCAATTTAATCCATGAATGTGTTTGGTGACTCAACATCACAGATTGTGATAAATTTATAACGTGATCATGGATTATTAGGTGATAAAGTTCTTCCTTTTGAAGAAGGATTTTGGAAGAATGATTTCCCATAATGAATGGTGTATTTCTATCTAAGTGGACACGCCTGTGTTTGTGTTTGAAAAAGAACTCTGGAGGTGTAATCACACAAGAGAGACACTCTCCACCTCTCTGCATGATCTGAGGGAAAGAACTTGACGCTGCTGTGTGACTCAAAGCTGCTGTTAAATTCTTAAAGGTAAATAGATTCACGATTACTTTTATCAAGAATATCACTTAACTATCTCTTAATTATTGTGTAGGAAAAAAAATGCAAAATATTTTTTCTTCTTTTCATATGAACACCGTCTGTATGTTAGGATAATTTTTTCAGGAGGGTTGTAGCTGTCTGGGAAAAAATGACTTTCACAATGCGATGATGTAATTCATCATGTTTCTTCAACTCACCAGATACAACTTTTCTGTATGACCTAAATAGTATTTGTAAGTGGAAATGCATGTAAAACATATACATGTATAATGTAACACCTGTGCTAACTGGTGTTATGTTGGAAGATATACTTTTCTGAGCTTTCAGCCATGCTCCTCTTGCAGTCAGGAAGGATGCCAGAAACAGCAGAGGCTGTGTCAGCCACTATTACCACCAACAGAAACTGCACCATCGAAATAACCAATGTCAGCGGTAACTACTGCCTCATCAACCCCAAGTAAGTCTGCACATGTGTATGCAAGTTTATAACTTGGAAATTTGTTAAATGGAAGTTCGATTTAAGATAAAAACCTAAACATGACATGAAATGTTAATGTGGTTAAATCCCTTATTACTATAAAAACTATTATCTTCAACTTGCCAGTTAACTGAGCAAGAGTATGTAAAATCACCTGTAATTAGTTTGGATAGTGCTTATAATTCAATGTAATGGCTTTCTTTTTTTTGTAAATACATCATTAAACTCTAAGTCACTACATGCATCAACTCTGACTGAGTTGTGCGATCAAAGGAAAGCTCGTTGCTATTGCAAATGACCGTTTCTATTAGGACACTCCCTGTTTTTTTAAGGTATTTTTTTCAGCTCTAATAAAAAGGATGTGTGGCTCTATTAAAAAGAAACAAGAGAATAATAATACAAACTGTTTGAGTCTATTGTAATTTGTGTCATGCTTCAACATTTATCAAGCTTTGGCAGGATAGACCATGCTTTGGGTGGGTGATTTTCACATGTGACATTACTTTGCTGAGAACATCCACCTATCCATCATACAATGACACGCACTGCCTCATTGCACATTGCATGCAGGTACACTCACTGTTACTTAGAAGTCCACAGTAGTGCTACCAGTCACACTCCATCCATCAGCATAAGCTGTTTCACCCCGGAAAGCTCAACACTCAAAAAAAGTATATTGACGAGCAACCTAAAAACTTTGTAAAGTGGGTTTTTTTTTTTTTGGTTGTTTTGTTTTTTTTCTTCATCAAAAGTAGTTGAGCTTTGTTATGAAATGTCATAAACCGATCAGTGGCGATGTTGGGGATTTATCTATTGTTCTCTTCAATAGGGTGTTCATGACGAGTGGCTTCTGTTACCATCCACCCCAGCCCACAGTTCGGACCAAGATGACAGAAGTGTGCTCCTTCACAAAGGATGACAACACTGCCACGGGCGCCATCGGCCTGCTAACCTACGACTTGTTCCATATGCAGAGCCGGGTTTGCTCCGAGCGCATGGCCATCATGTTCTCTGTGCCTTTTGACCACAACCTGTACAAGAACCGGCTGGCCGTGGGCATGGTTGAGCATTCGCGTGCCTGCGACAAACATCTGTACGACCAGATGTACGAAGGGAAAGATCTCAGCAACTTCACCCGCTCCGAGAAAAATGGGTCTGGGCTGGAATATAGATCAACATGTGTTGATTTGAGAGCCACCATGTCTACTGTTGGGAAAGCTATTGTTAAAGTGGAGCTCTATGATAAAATGGGTCATTAGCGTGCAGTCTGGTGGGGTTTGGCTTTTTTCTATGCTTTGTTGTTTTGGTATCCAGAGTGAATAAACTTCTTTGACGTGACCACTGTTGTCATCTTAAAAAAAACATTGATGGGAAGAAGACTGATTTTGCTGTCATCTGTATTTTGTGTCTGCTGGAAGATATCAATATCTGACAGCCAGCTCATTGATTTCCCATTAACTTATGTCTTGGGCTCATGTACATTGAACACTCCCTTCTCTCTGATTATGATAATAAAACATTCAGATCCAGTGCTTGTGTTACTTTGTGAGGAATATTTTCTCTCCATATGCTTTCATTATAACTGATGAACAGTAATTATTATTTAATCTCTTATCGGGATCCATCCAATTCTAACGAGTGGCAACAGATGGAATATCTGCCTAGATGTTTTTTTAATCGGCACAATAAATGTGTTGTTCTTCACTGGCTGTGAGCTTCTCCCTCTTGCTCTATTGTGTGAAATTTTAAAGAAAAATAGGAGGCTTAGCAGAAGGAAAAAAAAGAATAAAACTCAACGAGCTCTGTAGATGTTTGTCTTGACTTGTTTTGTTGGCTTTTTTTTTCTCTTGCACAATACCGCAGGAATGAGTCTCCCAAAACCGCCTCGCTTCGTCAATCAGACATCAAACAGTGTTTTAGAACTAAGTGAATGAACCCAGTAAAAGAAAGAGATTTAGATCCACTAGGAAATTTTTGGGAAACTGTTCCACAGAAGGGTGTGGTTGTTTGATTCAAGTGGGAAAAACCAAGCTAATATTTGCTCCCATAGTCCTATTATGTGGGCTATGGCTTACTAATAAATGTATGTAGAAAGAGGGTGTGACTGATCCAAATTGGTTATGTTGCAAGTGGGAGGGGGAGGACTGACATCCTGGTTAAAAAACTTGAGACAAACCCCTCCCGATAAGGTAACTTCTCCCATTTTCAAACTTGGAGCATTTGGAGTTTCGGAGCAGGTAAGACAACTGAAAACATAACACGTAGGGGAAAAGACATTTATTAGGAGATATGTCAGTGAATGCCTCTTTAAGTTATGTCTCATAAGATGGTAATTTGTTGAACAGAAGTCAGATGAGTCATTTGTTGATTTGCATTTGTTGATAAAAGGGGAGATCATTTTCTTCTATGTTTTCAGTCTCTTCATTATCACATGCTACTTAGGGCTGTAATTGAAGTGGTGCATTCTCTTATTGGGCTGCTGCCATTCTCTGATTGTTCACAACTGTTTTGAAATCTCATTAGCCTGTGAAATGCTTCATTCATTCTCAGCGCTTGTCGAAGTGTGCATTTCAAGGTCAGCATGAGCTGCCAATAGAGTATGTCAGCAGAGCAGGGGTCAGGCAAATATTCTATATTGTAATGAGAGCAATTTTCATGATTCCCCACGCATTCTAGAGGGGAACACCGTGCTGGTAGCATGTTCATTTTGTCTGGTTCAGCAGGCTGACATCTAAATTACCTTTGTTTTACAAGCGGATCTCAAGACTACTGCACCATGACGGAGACGGCTGAAGCTGTAGCAGCTGATGTGAGCAGCAAGAGAAGTGTGACAATTGAGATCACAAATCTCACCAACAATTACTGCCTCATCAACCCCAGGTTAACGCCATGTTGGAGTTGTGAATTATCACATTGTCATGAAATGGGTTTTTTTTTTAAAGACACAAAAAAAATGTGAAATGCATGTACTTATTTTTGTGTATCAGGGTGCACCTTGAGAATGGAGAGACATACAACCCACCTCAACCTACAGTGCGTCCGCTGAAGACAGAAGTTTGCACCTTCACCAAATCCAGTGGGAAAGCAACTGGGAGTGTTGGTGTAATGACCTATGACCTTTTCGAGAGATCCCAGAATGATAACATTGAGACTCTGGCCCTCATGTTCTCTATTCCTTGGGACTACAACCTGTACAAGAACTGGTTTGCAGTGGGCATCTATAAAAAGGGCCGTAACTGTGATAAGGATTTGTACAAAGAAATGTACTATGAAAAGAAAGAGCAAGAGCATGGGTTTGTCAGGGCAGAAGCCAATGGCTCAGGAATCAATTATGTTGGCAATTACCTTGATATCAAAGCCACCATGTGTCCCATGGGCAAAGCCATCATGAAGGTAGAAGTCTGGGACAAGCTTTTCACAACCATGAGCCAGCAAGCGCAGTAGAGATGGATCCTGAGTGGAATTTCTGCCCTGAGATCTGAAACCATAACTTAACCTACCAAAATACTTCCTTTAAAAATGACTTAACAGATGTGTTGTTGCTGACATGCATCTGTATTCCTGGGTATTACCCTTTAATAAATCCGCTTAAGATCAGAGTTTGGTTAGTTTTTAAATCCTGGCAGAAATCCTTTCTTTGTAGCCAAAGCCTCTTCGTGTTTCAGTAGCATTCAGTTTCACACTGGCATCTTTAGAAATGGGAATCAAAGGATGACTCACATAGCTTAATGAAATACACAGAGCACTTGTCTGAATTTACCTTGACATTGCAATCTGAGGAATAAAATAAACCTTTGGGCTGAAGCTATTTGTGTCTGTCTGTCTGTTGATTGAGGGTAAGAGTGCTTGAAAAGAAATGAAAATGAAATATTTGAATACAAAATGAGGAATTTTGTGCATGCAATCTACCTAAAGTTTGTTTGTTTACATGGTCTTTACAAGGATATATTTGAGATCAGACGGACTTTTGGAAAGAAATGGAAACAAAGTGTCCAATTTTTAGACTTTCTTGTACTGCATTACTGTATTTAAAGTGCAGTGAGGTTATGATTTTCATGTAAATCTTTTATTATATTTGATTCATTATGCATGCAAAAAGCAATTGCACTTCATTTGAACTAGGCTTAGATTATACACTTGACTTAAAATAAGACAATTAATTAACAAATTGTAGTTTAAATGCTATGTTTTTATGTGTTTTTCTGCCTTATCTGTAGTGTTAGAAAAAACTGTCAACACCTTTAACATCACCCAAAGGCTAAAAAAGGATTATACACACGTTTTATGTGATTGCAAAGATGCAATAATGCGGCTGGGTTTGAATCATGAGGGATGACTTTTAAATAAACACAATCAAACTTCCATTCCCCACCTGATCAGGATTTATTGAACATGAAATGGTAAAAAAAAAAAATTGAAAAAGGGTTCAGTCTGAACTTCTTCAACATATTTATGCTGTGTAATACATCACCTTTAGCCACCCACACTGTTTAGTGCACTACTCTTTTCTAAATACAGAAATTCTTCTGACCGCTGAATTTTAACTGCATAGTGTGGGAATTCATACTGTTCCACAAAACTCCATCCAGGCTTAAATATCCAAAATCCAAGACAGCGTGGACACCTATTCCATGCAGACCTCACTCTTCTGTAAGACTAAGAATGTGAGGTCCACAGGGGAGAAAAGAGTTACTCTCTGCCTGGTATGTTATGCAGATTACCTTGGTCATTACTATGCCATAGCTCTTGGATTTCTTGTGTCAAATTCTCCAGATAGTCAACCCCTTTAGCTTGAGCATACACATTATCCACCACAACTATTTTAAAAGCATACGTTTTAGCACCTCGCGGAACAAGTAGCCCACCTCTACTTCTCACAGCATTACAGTTTAGATGTGTTTGGTGATTTCTCCAAGAAAATGTGTTTATGGTTGTGGGGACAAGTTGAGGCTTTTCAGCTCATTTAGAGACTCAGCGATCTTGGATCAGTTGATGCATCTTATTTTTCTTGGCCAGAAACACAAGCATGAAAATGTTTGAGTTGTTAGCTATTCTTGATGAATGACACATTTTTGGGGGGGACACATCCGGTGTGAAGCTGGATGTGCAGGAAGACTGAAGCTAAAAGATTAAGCTGTTCGAGCACTAATAGGGTATGAGTCTGAACATCAGACATATTATCAAAACTTTTTCATACACCTGTGGGTGTATGGAAGCTGAAAACGGCCCATAGTTTTCTTTTTATCGTTAACCTGAGATAACAAGTTAATTTTCTCATTATCTCGAGATTTCAGGAGCCGTTTTCTCATGATAACCGATCATTTGTCTGGTTATCTCAAGAAAACAATATTTGAAAAAACTAGCGAGTTCAACCGCTCTCGGCTTCCGTAATGCTGGCATTAAGTATGTGAATGTTTTTAGAGCGAACATCATGTGTACGCTGAGGGAAGAGTACAGCACTTTGGGCTTATACAATTTCTTCATTAACTTATTAATGGCCCAACAAAAAGTATTAATTATTTCCTTCTTCAACTACTCAGAAGCATGAAATCATTCCTACAAGAAACCACAGTTTGCATTAACCAACCCCAATACACTTCACATACGTAGAAAGAAAAGCAGTTAGCAACTTAGCTTAACAATAATGGAGAGTGTAAGCATTATTACCATCTATTTTCAGCAGGATATCTTCTACCTCAGTTGGCATTTGACTTCCCACATCTGCAACCATTAACAGAGTATACAGAAAAATACATGTATGACAAGGAACTGAAAGATGATATAATCCATAATGTTACTGAAGTAGAGCGAGTTCACAAGCCACCATAGTCCTCTCTTCATCAGTCAACCAATCAGAAGATACGTCCACCAAAATCATTTCTTTTTCATGAAGACACTCATTCTGAAATAATTACCCTCTCTTGAGTTCTAATGGATGTAAAGCTAATAGAGAGCTACCCTAGACTAAGAATTAAATGACAGGAAATGATTATGCCATGTCCAATCAAAAATACTTTTTTATTTTAATGAACAAGTAAACAGTTAACAGGGGGGTAGGTGATGATGATCCTTGAGTGGAGACCTTGTTACCATGACAACTCAGTAGCTCATTACTCTCACTAACACCTTCATAACTCTTTAATTGGATACAAATTACAATCTTAATGTTTTATCTTATCATCAAATAAGTTATTCTGCAGTGATGGCACATCCAATTCTACATGGATACAGTCATTAACCTTACAAAAACATGGGCACCTAAAGCAGGAGGCAGACTATAACCTCTTAATTTACGTGTCACAAGAAGATATCTGGTTCAAGCTATTCTATTCACCATCTCAATACTGCCTTCCTGATTATGGTTTCCCATTAGGTTCATGATGCTTTTGCAGCATTAACTGTTCCAGCCACAAAGGCGCCCAGATCAAAGGTTTTGCTCGCTGTCACTGTCGCATTTGCATAAAAGCCATACATAATATAGAGGCATAAACTAGACCTGTTTACGCTCAATCCCTGTAGCTTTGTTGAGTGACATATTGGAGTAATGACATACAGGCCGCTTGAACAGATGAGGACACTAAGTAGAAACTTTGCTTAGTCAAAGCTGTAGAATGAGGATAAGTTCCCGCACGCATACACACACCCCTGTCTTATTTTTCCATTCTATCTCTTCTCAATGTTTATGATACCTGCACATAAGTCTACTTTAATGTTTTGTTGTGTTTGTGAGCGTGTGCATTTGTATTCATGACTATTTACAATATGTGTGTGTTTGTATGCTTTTCTGTCCCTGAGAAGCTGCACGTACATCTGCACATGCAGATATGGATATTTTATATCAAATTCTTTTGTGCATTATGTGATTTATATTTTCCAATGAAAAAAATCTTTCTAGAACAGAGCAGGATTAGATGTCTTAAAGAAGGGAAAGAAAGATATGGGAATAATGTGTCTTCCTGTGTAGATGAAGCTAAGAAGCTCAGCATTTGTGGAATAAAACAGGTGTTATTTACCTCCAAACGGGAGTGAATGGCTGTTTTTCTTGGTAAAAGCTTCGGTCAAAGCTCTTTCAGGGGTTTAAACAGAAAAGGAAGCAGAAAATGTAGACGCGCAAGGAAAAAAGTCAGCTGATCACTGGAAATCAACAGTGCAGAGATTATTGTTCAAAATCAAACCAGGAAATAAAACTTAAAGACAAAAGACAAAAAATAATAATAATAATTTATAAAAAACAGAATACATACAGTATTTCAGCCTTTTTGCATCCCAAATAAATTAATATCAATGGATATTTACAAGATTCTGCATGTTCCTCTTTGCTGAATGAAAGGTGTGTGTGTCCTCCATCTCTACAGGGACAGAGAGAAAATTGCTAAAGCAATTTAATTTCTTTGGCTCATCAAACCTCAAAACCTCAAATTATAAGTGCCATTTCAAGCTATGAATTCTGTTTACTCAATCTGTTTGGCTTGAATTATATGTAATATACAACACAATTCTACAGAACATGAGAGCAGCGATATGTTTTTTAGTCAAACTGAGATTGTCCAGATTGAAGCAAGGTGCCTGGGATACTTCTGTCAACAATGGTTGAGAGTGAACGGCAGCAATTTTAAACAGCATGCAAAACACCAAAGGTACAATTAGATGCTTGCCAGACATTCTTCTCCCTTAAAACGTTTAGGAGAATACTTAAAAGGTGCATTTCTGAATGTGTTCAGCTCCAGAATATGCTCTCAAAGACTGCCATCTAGAGGCAGCCTTTGATATCAAGCGTATTCACATTTTGCTGCTGAATTCCTCCAAACGCGCTATGCACACCTTTAAAAAGTATGTACAAACACATATAGTTCAATTTGACATTTTTGTTCTGTAAAATGATAACATTTATATTTATATTTATATATTTTGAAAATGGTCAAGTACCAGAAATTGGCTGGTTCTCAGAGTGAAACTTGCCTTTGTGTCTCAGATAGTTCATCACCCTGTCTCCTCTTTTGCAACCCCCAGCTCCAGACATGCCCTGACATTCAGCAGGGCCTGCGAGTCTTTGATAGTTCACTGTGTGTCTGACCTGACGTGTTAGGCTGGAAGCAGGCGCCAGCAGCCTCATCGCTTGAGCTCAATTTCAGGCTTCCATGTCAGTCAGTTTCATCTCAGAGGAATCTGCAAAGAAAGACAAAAAGAAGTCAAATATTTTTAGGCTGGGCTGGAGTTTCACTGATCTGCATGTATGTTTTGGGTTTTTTTCCCAAATTTATGCAGGTTATATTTCGCAGACTCTTCATTATTCCTTCAGCAGATACATGAGGGTGGGAAGTCTTGTTATTCCTGGCAGACTGGAAATGGCTTCACCATGTTAGTTTATCATTTTCTCTCAGCATGCAGAGTGGCACTTGAGGAAGAACTGTCAAAGCTTTGGGTTCACAGCACTTTTACATTTTAACAAGAAGATTTTTAATGGCTCTAAAAATTTAGTTAAAGATTAATTTTGAATAAAGAAAATGTTAAGATATTTCATTAAAGCCTCCAAGGTCTTATTTGCCATTTTGTCATACTGTGGCCATTTCATTTGATCTAACTGTAATTAAAGAAATGAAACTCAAATACAGGGGTCATCTGTTATATTCATAGTGAGTTGTCAATGCTTTTGAGGGCAAAATATCACAAACAAAGAATTTACAATAAAAACTCTCCCCTATGATGACCACCACCGGGTGAAAAAAACAAGATAAACTGCTCATCTCCTCTGAGTCTTCTAGTTTCATCCTATTTTTTTCCTCTGAAATTTTGTTTTGATTCATTGTTTTCTGCTGTGTCATTTTTTTTTCCACATCAGTTTCATTTTATAGCCCTGAATCTTGTTTTGTTACCAAATATCTTCAGCCAGTCAAGCTCACAAGTTTAAACAGAATACACAGACATTCTGATCGAAAGGTGGCCATGAACACGTCTGGAAAAGCATGTTAATGTTGCTCGGCATCTGCTGGATGCAAAGGCTGTTTTCTGACAACTTTGTAAACTCTGCTTAAAAAAGGTTCAATGTGTAAGTGTTATTTACACTTATTTCTAAGCTGTCAAAAAGAAAACATTTATTGCAAGCTTGAGAGCGATGCTTTTAGTTTAGTTTCTGTGGCATAAATACCCGGAGTTGCCTGTAATTCAACCTGAATAACAGGAGAGGTGGTATTACATGTCCACCGTTTAGATATCCTGAGGACAAACACTTTTTTCTTTCTGGTTATCTCTCAAGCACACTTGATTTTTTTTTCCTACTCTAGTCCTCTTTTACTCTTTATTTTTGTCAACCCAAAAACTTTCAACCTTTAGGCTGGTGCAGACCCTTCTCCATGTTTTCATCATCGGAGAAATGAGATTTCCATTTCATGTCACTCAGTTTCTTAGCTGGAAGTGAAACAAGGTAAAACATGATCTGTTCTTCTTTGAGTTTATTCTGACTGATCGAGCAGCAGTTCTGATGTCAAATCCACTTGAATGTACAGTCATCTGTTGCCAGCGTGATGTCAGCCAGCTGAAGGGTCAGCTCCTACAGAGTAGTGCCATCTGCCTGGCTCTCACACAACAAAGTAATTACTCATGTCATATTGAATGACTCGCATCAGTGGGTGCAATCTTTTAATTTTCATCAAGTCTGGCAGAACTCCAACGTGCACAAGTGGCCATAAACGAGCAGGTAAAAAAGCATGGGATTTAAATTGGATTTTAACGAACAAAAGTGCATGAAGCAAATGACTCATCAATAATAAATCAATACCTTGCCATAGGTTGCTTGAAAAATCTTCAATCTTCATCCTTCTGTAGAAGTTCATCTACTTTCAGTGATGCTCCATATAAAGAAGCGGAGTTGACAATGTTGGCTTAAATTGCCAACGTCCTGCCACACTTGCTTTGGCTAACTCTTGCCAAAACAAGCAGCGGTTGATTCATAAGATGCCCTTACCTGCCATCCTGCCAACTACTCAGCCAAATCTCTGGGACACAAAAGTCATCTTTTCCCATGTCGAGGAGACCCAGAGGCACCCTGCAACTGGGCCAAAATCCACCACCTGCAGCTGGAGATGTTGCAGAGACTCACCAGTCAGTAATGCAGCCGCCGGAGGAGGGTGTCCTGTATATTTTTGTGCCGTGCAAACACTTCTCGATATTTGTCTGATTTCTTCAAACAAATAGAAATTAAATCCATCCCATGTACAGAGGATTTGCCGGGGTTGGAATGTTTGATCCACGGCTAGTAAACTCCACAGTTTTCAGTTTTCACTGTCCCTAAATTAGCTGATTTATCAATCAAAAGTAACATTGTCACATTTTTGCATTGCTATATGTCTACGGAGGCTTGCAAATATCCTCAGGACGTAATGCCAGCCCCGCACCATCAAGCCTGCTCTCTTCAGTGTCAGCACACAGCTTTGGAACTGAGGCCTATGGCTCTGCATTCAGACTTGCTGATTGATACAAGTTAAGGCATCTCAGTGTGTTATGTAATTGCACTGTGGCATAGCTGGGAGAAGGGAGAATAAACTATTGACCTTAAGCTTGTGATAGCCTGAAATTGCATAGATCCTTCAGAGCACGTTGTATATTATAAGCCTTTACAACAACAACTGGCAAGAGTGGATTCACATAAAGAACAAGTATTTATATAAATTAAAATAATTATAAATCCAAATTTTTGTTTTTTGAAAATCTATAAAGCCCCCTCGTTTTTAAACCCTTTAAATTGTGTTTAGATATGACAGTACAATTACACTACGCTACCACATAGCACCACTAGGGGGCATAGTTTCCAGGCCAGAAAATATTAAAACTCTCTCCTATTGTATATTGACTTTGGGTGGGCCATTTGACATATGTGCAGAGATACATATTAATTACACCAGAAACGTAATCTGGTTTTCAGTAACAATAAGGAGTTACACGAAATTGGATGAGATCAGAAGTGGGTGGGGATGACCCTACATCCACAGAGAAAGAAGGTCACCAAACACACTTTCCCACCCAGCCCAGTCACACACATGTACATGTGCACTTGCATACACACAAAAAGAGGCCCACGGTGCTGGGTCGTGTGTGCCAGATGAGGGCGTGATACATGACTGCTGCCACTGCTTCCTTCACTACATCCACACACTTGTACAGCAAAGCAACTGCACCACAATGTAGAAACAGAGAAATACCACCTGATGGGAAGAACACCCACCCCCCTCTACCCCACGTCCCCCAAAAAAGTGCGTCTGTGATATACTCAAGGGAAAGGAGTGTTTAATCAAATACTGACAAAGGTGAAAGGGTGCTTTCACCAGAATGATGGAGCAACCCTATTAATGTGTCCTTGAGAGCATTAGCAGGACTTAAAACTGCCTGTTTCATGTTAGCAGCAGTTCTTGCAATCATTTACTCAGCTGCACAGATGAGCAAAAACAAATTACATATCAGTCCATCTGTAGATTTAATGGTTTGAAAATAAAAAAAAAGAAATGTATGTAAAATGCATACAGTACATGGTGTGAGAGCAGATAAGATGTGTCCTCTCAAACTGTACAGTAAGTCAAATAATTCCTGACAATGACAATTACTACAAAGTATATAAATACAAATTTCGATTGGCAATCTGAAAGCACTTACAGAAGCTTTATCGTCATTTAAAACAGAACAATACATAAGCACACTTTCATGATATAAGCGAAAGATATCTGTTTGTCTTTTTGTCATCATTCAGTGTTTCTCACTATTCTGCACAGACAACTTAAATGTCTTTTATCCGGATGGAGATGAATCACTTAGCTCTTCATCATGACCATGAGGATTGTTGCTATTTAGACAGGAGGGAGGGCTGAAAGACATCATGCTGTTTAAAAACACAGTACCAGGAAGTCTACTTCACTGGTCGCACCCACTCATTTTGTCCCATCTGTAACCTCCGACCCCATACCTCCCATACACTATGACTCACATAACCAGATCCATGCATTTGACTATACTCTTTTTCCCGTCCTCCCTACAGACAGAGATCAAACATAGATCAAGCATGTCATAGATCAGACATGGACACCTTTATCCAATTCAGACTCAAGACATTTATCATCTCCAGACAAATATTTTCCAGTTTCTAACTCAAAGCAAAGTTTAGTTTGAGCAGCAGGAAGACAAAGAGGTTGCATTAGAAAAGTTAAGCAGTTCTCATAAAAGTTACTTTGTCATTTATAAGCACAACCGGTGTCTTATATTTTACATTCGCAAGCTTCCGAGCTTATGTCGTCACAAATAACCCTGACTAAATACTTTCCAGTATAAATGAAGCTCTGTTTTCTGAATATTGTGTGCAAACTGGTTCAGATCTCCAGTCAGGTGCTTGAAAACAAAACTTCCGTCACATCAGTAAATAAGATACAGTATTTGGTAAATTAGAAGAAGTCTGTCAATAGACAGCAGTTGTTGGGATTATGCAGAGCATTAACTCAAACTTCATGTTGTCTCTCGACAGGGTTCTTCTGTGGCTGATCAGTTCAATATCGTTCTTAAATTCTCCCGAAATTCAGTCTTCTGCCAGGTCCCCGGTGAAATGAAGGCGCAGCAGCACTGTTTGCATGGACAAGCAGTCTACAGGTTGAGAAAGAAGGGATAGCGGGGGTCGTGAGCAGAGATGAGATTCTGAATAATCAGGAGCTGCCGTCCCCGTTTTTGGTCTTGAGCACCACCAGGCCAACCATGACTGGTATCAGGCAGATGGGAGTGATCACCAGGGCAAGAACGATGGCCGGTGGCGGGTCACTAAACTCCTCTGTGGGACATTCCTTGAAAAACGTGGAATGGATGTCCACAAAAGTCTGTTCCACCAGCCAGTTGGGCCATGGGATTACGAGACAGTCAGCTATGTCCTCTGTGCAAATGCTTAAGTTGCTATACAAACTAGAGACAAGGAGAACACAGAGACCAAGTTAGATTTTAGTCAATATTTTGCAATATCTTTTATGTAAAGCAAAATACAATCCCACATCCCTTACCTGTTCACATTACCCCAAATGCACCAGTCTGTGCTGTTCATTGATCTCATTGCATTCTCAAAAGGAGGCAGACAGACATAATGTATCAGCTGGAATAGGCAATGCATTGTTGGTGCACCATAGAATTCCTCACAGATGTTGCAATATTCCGAACAGTGGGTTTTTTTTCCACAAGCTGCAGGAAATATAGTAAGAAAACAGAGGAAAGGGTTATGGGGAACAAACCAAGAGACAAAAATAGAACATAGCAATAAAAATGAATTGGACATACTCAATTCTAGATGACTTAGTCTTTACAAAATGCCATATGGAGTTGTATGGCTACAGTAAATAAGACATGTCACCTACCAAATGGCAGGGAAGAGTCCACAGTTACATCTAGAAAAAGGGAGAAAGAGTTAGATACCAAGATTAAAACATCACACTTACAACCTCCTATACAGCCTGTGTCTGATTCAGATCCACTTTGGATCCAGTGAGAATTTTTTTTGTCCACTTGCAGCTCATGAATCCTTTTTTACATCTGTAGCACTAAGGCAGGCATTTGCAGCTGTAGACGGGGAGACCACACACTCACCAGAGAGGAAGGAGAGGAATACCCCAATGAAACCAAGTGCTCCCTTCATGTCAGAAAAAAAGAATAAAGGTGCGTTCTTCCCAGATGACCATGTATAAAAAACCCAAGCTTCTTAGACAGTGTACAGCGAGGCATAACAGGAAACCCGACAGGATGGAAGAGACGCGGTGTAATCTTCGGTTACCAGATGTCCAAACAATGTTACCCGCAGTTACCAGATGTTCTTCGAAGATCTGTCTGATGGCCCTGTGCCTTGGCAGCAGCTCTTCCCCTCTCCAACACACGTTTCTTCAAGTTTTTCTTCCTTTTTTAAAGGGGTGGGCGCAACAAAGATTGTCCTCTCCATTCTCCCAAATAAAAGGAGCACACCCAAGCTGGGGCTGGACTCACATCTGAAAACCCTTTACTCTTTAACTCTTGTTCTGCTTTTTAGTCTCAGTTTCTCACAGTCGAAAGGCCTGGCCAGCTCACAGCATGTGATTTATTTGCCTTTTGGGCTGCCTCTGCCAAATAGGAAACATAAGTAAACATTTAGGGCTTAGCGTTTTGGGGTGGATGTAATCGCGACTCTGCAGGGTGTGCTGTAGACACAGCCACAATTTCATATCTAGGTTAATTTGATAAGACCTGGAATAAGTAGTTAGTTAGAACTGACCGGTTATTTAAAGGGCCAACTTGCTTTACGCATGCATGCTTGTAAAGAAAGCTTGATATTTCCGCCACAGGTGTTTTTGTTTTTCTTTTTTTTTCTTCTTTTTTTTTTTTTTCGTCATGAGAAACTCATGAGCGTGGTACATCTGTTGGGTAGTTTCTCACTGTCAAAAAGTCACCAGTGAAAAGCTGTGTGTGAGAAGCTGTTTCATGAAGTGAATGAAAAGGGAAATCTATCGCTCAAGATTTCTCAGTACTGGCTTGTAAATTCATGTCACAGAAATCCGCAAGCTGGGCCTCAAACAACATCTGTTTGCCGAGCAGCATTTTGATTTAGTAATGACATCAGGAAATGTGTCTTTTCAGCAGAGGAGGAGCTCAGAGATGGGGGGAGTTGGCAGTGGAAGGGGGGTGGGGGGAGGCTGGGGGGAAAGAAAGAAAAAAAAAAAAGGAAGGCACAGGATGAGGAACAGTGAAAGGGGCGCTGCTCCAAAAGTTCCAGTTGTTTCACAACTTGGAGTTCATGCGTTGATCACGGCCCTTGCATGGGGTAAATGACGAACAAAATTCAGGAAGTTGAGCCAGGTGGGGGCTGCTCATAATGAGGTTTCAGTTAACCTTTAACCCCAAACCATTATGGGCCTCACGTCTACTGCTGTTGAACCCTCTCTGGTAGAGAGACCTCCTCAGGAGTTTATCTTGGATTCTCATGATAATACACACAAGAAGATGTCTTGGCAGGAAACAGGATCTCTGAGCTCTGCTTTCTGGTTTTCTGGGTTTGTCTGTTCCAGGCCAAGCAAATCAGTTTAAGGAAGTGATCCAGAAATATTCCCGAGGGGACACATTTATATAATCGAGATTTGGAACTGTAAAACATATCAAATCAGCGCAGTATTTATCAATTTCTTCTAAATTGTTTAACTAAGATTTAATGAAAACCTCCCAATTTGTGATTGTTCCAGCAGGGCCACACAGACGTATAGAGCTCAATCTGGCGTCAAATTAAAATCATAAACACACAGTAGTCATTTTTAATCTGTTGAATGATAACCTACAAAGAAGAGAAGTCATGCTAGACAAGCAGTCACAGAGTTACTTAACTTTTTTTTTCATGTATTCAAGAAGTTTCTTATTATTTGTCCCACCGGCAGCTTTTAGTTGTGTATTGTACTGTAGCTACTGTACAGTTATTAGAGTGCAAGTGTGACGCAAACTACTGTTTATCTCAAGTCAGCTGTGGACACTTTCATAGCAGACACTTATCGAGACAGATGAATGTCAGGCACAATGTAAAACACTGTTAAAATGCGTACCTGCCTCTGCGACCGGTTGCTGTGTCACATTGTTGTTAACCAGACAAACCACTGCTGGGGATCCTGGAGATGGAATATGAAATAACAGGGTTACCAAACACTGCACTTAAGGGAAATAAAATCAAATTAAATAAAGGATTAAATACTCCAGTCGATTATGGGAATCACTGTTGAACAAAATTTTCACTAATAATCCTGTTACCAGAACTTAAGGTGGAGGACATAACAAAGGCTAAGTAAGCTATAGGGAGTCAACACATCAGGGCATCCTCTCTTTGTCTCTTACTGCTTTGAGGAAGTCTTAATATATGCAGCTCAAGGACATTTAAACAAATGCACAATAAGTCCACTGACAAAAAAAGTGAACTATATTACCCAATAAACTCTGGAAAATGATTTTAAAAAAAACATCTTTATATTTATTTTTCCACAAAGAAACAAAAATATGACAGTATGTGTTTTTATCAAAGATAGATCCAACTAACTCAAGCATCCTTAAACCAAACCCAACTCAATCATACGAATGAGTTTCTTTCTAAAAGCTGCTCTATGACTGAAACCTTCCAACAACTCCTCTTGAGAGGTAAGCCACAGAGAGAGAGAAATACACATTGCTTCAGAGGTGTTAGGAAATGGACAATATAAATCATCTACTTACCCCAGATGAGAAAGATCCCAAAACACCCCAAAAACACAAGAGGGAATCTGGTGACTGTCATTTTGCTTAACAATGTTCTGTTCATCTTCCCTGGTGAGTAGAGATTACATATCTCAACCTTTTTTGCAGGAAGGCTCTATAAAACAACAGGAAACCCTCATTTCCTAGTATGGGCGGATTCACCAAATGGGGCAAAGAGCTTCAGATAATGTTAGAACTGTTGTAGCCCAATGGTACAGCATCATCACTTTTTCTCTTTATATTTTCTTACTTCATCCCACCCTCTATTGTTACAAAAGATTCTAGTTGTAGAGACCCCTGTGCTCTTTTTCCTATACTCCTATATATTTGCTATTTTATCAATACAATTAATGATTTGATTTTAACAGACAGAATGAGAGCCATCTTGGAATTGAAAGTAACATCTGGCTTTTTAAAATCATAACTTCTTTTATTTTGGGTAATATGAACTTCTCATGGCTATTGTTTTCTATTAATCAATCTAGAAATAAGGTTTAGGATCAAATTGATATGTTTAGGCTTAAATATGAATAAAAACAAGGTTGGGGAAAATCAGTATGATACAAAAATTTCAGTACAAACATTTTACATCTTCCAGTTTATATACCTTTCTTATCAAACTGCTACATCTGGACATATGGAGGTACCAAGTGCATCTTCTGACAAATGCAATGGAACAAAGGGACAAATGCAGAGTGGATAATCAAAGCTTTTTGTTTGTCTTTTTTAAACATTTCAAATTTGTAGACTTCCCCTTTAATTTTTCATTTGCTACATGTATACTAAATATCAGGTCACTGTTTTTCTTGCTGTAGAGCAAAAGTCATTGCACAGTATGTAACCATTTGTGAGTAAGGAATGTACTCTCTCTATCTGTGCTGCAGTATATCATTGGTGCTGATGACAAGAAAACCTTTCTCCCACCATCTCCAGCTTGACGTCACATTGAGTTCCTGTGGTAGAGAGGTAACTGGGACACCCAGTATGAAACTGAAGCAATCGTCCATCTCATTAAAGGATGAGTGCGCTTTATCAGCTGTTGGGCTTGGAAGAAAGCCAGACAAGTCAGGCCAAAATTGCTTCCACGTTTCATTTTACTCAAGGCTCGGAGCAACTGTGATTTTGTCAATCGGACTTTGTCTGCATCACACTTTTTTTACACACAAAATGTAGCACAAAATTTCTTTGCAGAGTGTAAAAGGGGTGGGATCAGCTCAAACCCACTTCCAATAAGAGACTAAAACACTGAGGAAATACTGAGTAAAATAGACCCATAGAATGAGCTTAGCTATGCTTATCTGTAGTTACTGAATGTGTTTTGAATATAAGAGTTCTAATTAAATCGCATGATGTCAAATCAGCACTTCAGAATACAAAACACTAGAAACCACACCGTATGTCATTTGATCAGTCATGTAAACATGATTTACTGGAAATCTATTTTGTTTAATGGATAGGATTTTTTTTTTAATAAAGTAGACACTTAAATATGAAACCTACCATGTTAAGTTGAGTTACAAAATTAAATGGACGTGTCTATGAGGAAAACCTTGAAACATTTTACAAATGTGGTTAAAAAAAAGCTAAATCAATCGCCATTTACGTGGCTGTCTTTTACAAATCTTATCTTAGAGGGCTTTAAGGAAACTGTTTAATTATTTTATCAGCTTTTGCAAATCCTTTTTTTTATCTCTAGTTGTTGTCACAAAACATTTTATCTGGAAAAACGTGTCCCAATGGAAGGCGGCTGTCAAGATCAACACAGAAAGTTTACACATGCAGAATTAAAAACTTCCTGCTGATAACAGCTTCACTCCCCCAAAACTGATCTTCCTGTGTGTTTGCTTTTGTTTGACAGTTCACTATCAACATGGCAATGGCTACGTCAAACAGGCCTGTGTCAGATGAGATGGCTACTTTTGCTCACTGAACACATAACTACTCATCAGGATTGTGTGATATAAACAGCAAAGAGGAACAACAGCAACAAAGAAAGAGCACACTGAGTCAGTTTTGTTGAAATGGCATGATATCTCTTCCTTTTAACAAACTCAAATGTGTGTACAAGCACATGCGTCATTCTTTAAAAAGTAGCAGAACAGTGCCACCTTGTGTGTCAGAGAAGGATCATATCTGTGTTGTTTTATCAGTCTGCAAGAAACTACACTACGAACTAAACTGCATTGAGTATCAATGAAGGGCCTGGAGGGGGAATGAATGTACAAAACCTAAATGTTGTTGTTTTCATGGATGATATTTGCACATCTAATGTCTATGAGAGAAGAAAATCACCAGATATTTTGAATGTTGGTGCAAAAGTGTGCATCTACAATCAAGTCGAACCCACCTTGTCACCTATTAAAATGTAAAGATATTTATTGCGTTATATGAAACATTGTTTTGGTCTTCAACACTACATGTAAACTCCCCCTTTTTATCATTGATAAAAAGCACATAAGCATAAACCAAATTTGTAATATTCTACAGAAATATGTATGCAGGTCAACCATCTGCACAAAAGAAATGATCTGTTAAGACGCTGTCTTAGTTGTGATGGAGATATAATTCATTTATAAATGTTTTTTAAATATTATTTTACACATTAGGACACAAAACATCCCAAGGAAATTTGCTGGTATTTAAACTGTTGTATACCTGCACAAACTGAATCATCAGCCCAGAGAGGGTCATGGAAATAATTCAATATACGAACATAAAATGTAATTCTTAGTTAAAAGGTTTTTTAAAAATGCATAAGCTCTATAATTAAGTTGCTATAATGGTAGTTCTTTGCCATTAGGGGTATTTTCATGCTAATTTACACATCCTTTCAACTTCATGTCATGGAATATCTCATTAGAACGAAAACCTCTGTTAAATCATGGCCCAAATAATCTGTAGGGATCCTTGTATGTCCAATATAAATCCAGAGAAATACAAGAAGTTATCTCTGTGTAGAAAGAGTCACCAGTTGAAGAGATGTATTAGAAACATAATAATATAACCATATTTCTAGAAGAGCTTCAGGGTTTGAAAGATCTCATGAACATAATGAACTTTTGTTTTTGCATCTTTTTCAAGACAATCTGTGACATGAGTTGGCAAATGGTCTTCTGTGGTATAGGTGAGTCAGCATGAATAACACTGCAGTCAAATCAGGTTACGTTAGCAAATCAGGGCTAATGTTAACACATGTTCAACAGTTTATTTAGAGTTGTTGGCCAGATGTGCCCAGCTTCCTCAACCTCACAAAGTCAAACATTCTAGCTTTTTAGGTTCATAAAACTTTACATGTTTGTCATTGTAGCCTTTCAGAATAAAATAGTTCTTTTTACATTTCAATATAAGCAAATATCACAAATATTTATACAAAAACGTAAGGAGCAAATAAGATATGAAGTACAAAGAAAGCCATTAGAATGATTAAATAACAAATATGTGCAATAAATTCAGATTAAACTAAAGAATATTTCAATATAACGTGTCATGTCCATTCTTTAGGTTTAATATTTACTATTTGTGTTCATATTTCTCTAAATCAGTCTAATCACTTTTAATGAGTGGCATGTTCAGAACCTGTATTTGAAGTCATAACCAGTGACTGGTCATAACACAGGAAGAAATGTGTTGGGCGCCATCTTCAGGTGAAAAATTAAACTGCAGCTAGACTGGTGTCCATCGAGTTTACTGGAATGTTAGAAAACTGGAGCTTCTTTTCCAGCTATTACCTAATCATTTTTGACTCTGTAAATCATTGAACGGTTATTGGGTAAACTGGCATCGTAAGTAAACTTGCATTTTTTTTCCTGCTGTGTGAGCTATGTATTGTATCAATTTTTACTTCATTTCTTTTTTTATTCAGTTGTATTCATTTGAATTCGGTTTATATATGTATATATATCTGGAAAGACAAAAACAGCACTGTGCTTTGCATGTATTTATAATGTATTTTCCTTTTTGGGGGGGGGGGGGGTCCTCGTGTCGGCTAAATAAGTCTGTTAATTATTCTTTTTTTTCTCCTTTTTTTTGTTTTGGGGTTTTGTTCTCCTCTCCGTAATAACATCTCAAACCATAGTGGCATGATCACGCATTTAGATGGCAATAACGCTCCGGACAGTTGCATCAGTTCCTGTATGCGTGTGCTAGTAATGGCTGTGTTGTGGCAGCTCCACGCTACTCTTTATTCCCAGGACGCAGAATAGTCATAAATCCTTTCGCTCCTCTCCTCTTTTTGGAAAGGCTGTGATCATAATAAAGACGTCACCCTTCTGCTCGGGTTGGTTCAACCAAGCCAAGTGCGCAGCTATTTTGTAAGCTACAACAACAACAACCTCCAGCACCATGCCCATGGATAACGCAGGGATTTCTCTGAGATCCCCTCGCCGTGTGGAGACGGTATCCGAGTCAGATCCATAGCAAAGACAGCCTTAAATTGCTTTGGATCTCTCCGCCAAGAAAGACGCAGAGGGACTTGATCGCGTTGCGGGGCTGTTGTCGCAACAAATAGGACGCAAGACGCGGATTTGAAGGTATTTAATAACTGCGACACTGGATGTGATGATCGATATGGCAAGCCGAAGGGGCCATAATACGCCCTTCGAATGACGCGTTTGTCACAGAAAAGGCCGTTTTTTACGCGCGTCAAAGTGAAACAAAACGGCGCTTTTTACGCGCGTTCTTGAAACGCCGTAAAAAACGGCGTTTTCTGTGGTCATTGAACGCCGCTTTTTACGCGCGTTCAATGACGCGCGTAAAATACGGCGTTTTGTGGCACTTTGACGCGCGTAAAAAACGGCGTTTTCTGGCACTTTGACGCGCGTAAAAAACGGCGTTTTGTTATATTATAATTATCCCAGCCCCTCTTTTTGAAAAGCCACTGAAATTGAACCGTGATCACCCAATCAGG